>RXID01014379.1:0-349039 GCA_005019695.1 Trichopus zeylanicus subsp. travancoricus
GTGATCTGCTGTGTGATTCAGATCACCACTCCATTAAGCGTGATCTGCTGTGTGATTACGGATCACCACTCCATCAGCGGTTTGGAGTGCAGAGTGGTATGACTCTGCTTGATAGGGGACGTGATCTGCTGTGTGATTACGGATCACCACTCCATCAAGCGTGATCTGCTGTGTGATTACGGATCACCACTCCATTAGCAGTTGGGAGTGCAGAGTGGTATGACTCTGCTTGGTAGGGGAGCCAGCCACACCCATAAGATATCCTTGTTGATTCATTTCTTGCTGTGGATGTTAGTTTACCTAATCACCTTTGTCGTCGAATTATTGTTGTTGACATTGTGTTAATTTTATTGTTGCCACCAAAAAAATTGATTTCTCCTACTGTTTGGAAGAGGTAACTTCCTACTGAGCATTCGTGGCTCATTCTTTGATTGTTCCTATCCACAGGAGAGTAGCAGCCTGACACAGGTGTCTACGGTAGCAGAGAGTATGTGCGCAACTATCTTTGGAGCTGATTTACATATTATTCTATTTTTATGTATGGGAAAACTTTTGAGGACTTGAGTATTTCTAGTGAGACCACGTTTTGTTATGTTATCTGAACTATATTCATATTGATGAAATAAATTTTAATTCTATGTATTCTGTAAACCTTTATTTGTATGTTGTCCACTTGTGTTGTGGTTCGATCAGACACGACAGGGGTGTTACAACTTTATGGTATCAGAGCATAAGGTTTAAGAATAACATAGTTTTAAGATTTATTTCATGTGGTGCAAGGTACAATTCTTATCGATAATAGGATGGTCTCTATATCGATCGATTATGGCTCTACACATTCTTTTATTACCCCTCACTTTGCTATCAAGCTGATTAGAAAGACTGAACCTCTGAAGATAATTTTGATAGTTGGAATGCTTACTGGTGATAAAATGATTGTAGATCAGGTATTCAAGTGGTGTATTGTTAGAATTGGAAACTAAGAACCCACCGTAGATCGAGTGCTATTAAATTTTAAGAATTTTGATGTCATTTTAGGCATAGACTGGTTGGCAGCTTATCATGCCAATGTTGATTGTTTGATGAAGGTAATAACTTTCAGACCACCTAGACAAGATGCTTTTACTTTCTCCAGTATGTAAGAAAACTTTTCTCCTATCATTTCTTTTCTGCAAGCCCAACAACTACTAATGAATGATTGCAAGGAGTATCTAGTTTTTATCTCTGAGGAGCTATTGAGTACACCTCGATTAGAGGACATTCCTACTGTCCGAAAGTATCCAGAGGTCTTTCTTGAGAAGTTATTATGATTGTCTCTTGACTGAGAGGTGGAGTTTGGCATAGACCTCTTGCCCGGTGTAGCTCTGATCTCGAAACCCCCTTATAGAATGGCACCAGTGGCGTTAATAGAGTTGAAGAAACAATTGCAAGAGCTCTTAGATAAGGGTTACATACGCCCTAGTGCATCTCCTTGGGGTGCACCAGTTCTTTTTGTGAAGAAGAGAGACGGGACTCTGAGATTATGCATAGATTACCGTCAGTTAAATCAAAGCACAGTAAAGAACAAATATCCCCTTCCGCGGATTGACGATCTTTTTGATCAGTTACAAGGTACCCAAGTGTACTCGAAGATTGACCTAAGATCTGGCTACCATCAACTCAAGGTTAAGGAGGAGGACATCCCAAAAACGGCCTTCAGAACTCGCTATGGACATTACGAATTTCTTGTCATGCCATTCGGCTTGACCAATGCACCTGCTGTCTTTATGGATTTAATGAATAGGGTATTCAGGCAGTATTTAGATCAATTTGTCATTGTCTTTATAGATGACATCCTAATATATTCCAAGAGTCATAATGAGCATGAGCAACATCTCAAAATTGTGTTGGAAACCTTGAGACAAGAGAAATTATATGCCAAACTTGGAAAGTGTGGCTTTTGGTTGTCGAAGGTGGTTTTCTTGGGTCACGTGATCTCTGGTGCTGGTATATCAGTGGATCCCAAGAAAATAGAAGCTGTGTTGGACTGGAAGAGGCCCACTAACGTAACAGAAGTGAGGAGCTTCCTTGGATTGGCAGGTTACTATAGAAGATTTGTGAAAGGTTTTTCCAAGATTGCTACTCCACTGACCCGATTGACTCAGAAGAATGTTAAATTTGATTGGGCTGAGGATTGTGAGCAAAGTTTTCAAGAATTAAAGAGAAGGTTGACTACTACACCAGTACTGACCATACCTTCTGGCGGTGATGGGTTGGTGGTATACAGTGATGCTTCCATCAACGGATTGGGTTGTGTTCTAATGCAACATGGAAAAGTGATAGCCTATGCCTCTAGGCAATTAAAGGTCCATGAGAAAAATTATCCCACTCATGACCTTGAATTCGCAACTGTCATTTTTGCACTAAAAATTTGGAGGCATTATCTTTATGGACAAACATTTGAAATTTTTACAGATCATAAGAGCTTGAAATATCTTTTCACCCAGAAAGAACTTAATATGAGACAGAGGAGATGGCTGGATTTCCTCAAGGATTATGATTGCTCAATCAACTACCACCCAGGTAAAGCCAATGTTGTTGCAGATGCACTTAGTAGGAAATCGGTAGGATACTCAGCACATTTATTGGTAAGAAGATGGAAGATTTTAGAAACCTTAGGAGACATGGAACTAGCCATTATAACAGAGACTCAACGAGGATTGCTAGCTGGATTGCGCCTAGAGTCAGAACTGGTGTTGGAACTTAAAGAGTGCCAGTTGAAAGATCCTAGGTTGCAGACCTTAAAATTTGAGTTAACTCAAAATTCTAAACTAGGGTTTGATGTGACTACTGATGGTGTGATTCGATATCAGGGTCGGCTGTGTGTTCCTGATGACTTTCAATTGAAGCAAGAATTGCTAAACGAGGCTCATCGTTCTCGTTTCTCAGTACACCCAGGTAGTACAAAAATGTACCGAGACATGAAGCAAAATTATTGGTAGCAGGGCATGAAGAGAGATATTGCATAATTTATTTCCAAATGTTTAGTGTGTCAACAGGTCAAAATTGAACACCAAAAACTAGCAGGAAAGTTACAGTCACTCCCTATCCCTGAATGGAAATGGGATCATGTGACCATGGACTTTGTGGCTGGGTTACCCAGGACAAGGAAGGGGTTGGATGCTATTTGGGTTGTGGTGGATCGGTTAACTAAGTCAGCCCATTTCCTTCCTATTAAGATGACCTACTCCTTGGATAAGCTTGCTGAACTATATATGGAGGAAGTAGTAAAACTTCATGGAATACCTGTTACCATCATTTCTGATAGAGATCCCAGATTCACTTCACGATTTTGGGGTAGTTTTCAGGAAGCCTTGGGGACGCAGCTACGTTTTAGTACTGCATATCACCCTCAAACTGATGGTCAATCAGAGAGAACAATCCAGACCATAGAGGACTTGCTGAGAGCGTGTGCTCTGGATTTCAAGGGGAGCTGGGACTCTCATTTGTGTCTAACTGAGTTCACCTACAACAAATAGTTATCATGCTGGCATTCAAATGGCACCTTATAAGGCTTTGTATGGGAGGAAGTGTAGATCCCCTGTGTGTTGGACAGAGGTTGGTGAGAGGCAAATTTTGGTACCAGAGTTGGTTCAATTAGCTACTGAGAAGATTGAAGTGATTCGAAAGAGGTTACTCACAGCACAAAATAGACAAAGGAGTTATGCTAATACCAGAAGGCGGGATCTGGAGTTTCCCGTGGGCGATCATGTTTTTCTAAAGATCTCTCCAACAAAGGGCGTGATGAAATTTGGGATAAGGGGCAAGTTAGCACCTCGTTATATTGGCCCCTTTGAGATCTTAGAGCGAATTGGAGTAGTTGCTTATAAACTTGCCTTACCTCCAACCTTAGCTAATGTGCATAACGTCTTCCACGTGTCAATGCTGAGGAAGTACATCCCAGATGCCACACATATACTATCGTTTCAGCAGTTACAGCTGAGGGAGGACTTGACATGTGAGGAGTCGCCAATTCGGATCTTAGAACGAAAAGAGCATGTGTTAAGAAGAAAGGTGATCCCTTTGGTAAAAGTACAGTGGAAGCATCACTCTGTGGACGAGGCCACTTGGGAGAGAGAGGAGGACATCAAGGGCAAATACCCCCATATCTTTTGAGGTATGTTCATTTTAAAATTTGGGGACCAAATTTATTTAACGGGGTAGGAATGTAACCACCCGTCACTCCATAACGGCCCATTACTCGGGTCCACAACCCACAACCCAATAACCGCCTCTATTTATAGGCAGCAACCACCCACTAAATCCGGACGAATAGAGAGAGTCAAGGGACAATCGTTGGGGAGGCTTACGGAGTGGCAAGAAGATTTGGGACGATCGTTATCGAGATTCGAAGTAGGTTAAGTTACTTTCATTTATTTTCTCCTTACCTCTATTCGAAGTAGGTTAAGTTACTTTCATTTATTTTCTCCTTACCTCTATTCGAAGTAGGTTAAGTTACTTTCATTTATTTTCTCCTTACCTCTATTCGAAGTAGGTTAAGTTACTTTCATTTGTTTCTCTTTACCTCTATTCGAAGTAGGTTAAGTTACTTTCATTTGTTTCTCTTTACCTCTATTCGAAGTAGGTTAAGTTACTTTCATTTGTTTCTCTTTACCTCTATTCGAAGTAGGTTAAGTTACTTTCATTTGTTTTCTCCTTACCTCTATTCAAAGTAGGTTAAGTTACTTTCATTTGTTTTCTCCTTACCTCTATTCGAACTAGGTGGTGTTACTTTCATCCGTTTCTCTTTGCCGCTATGCCCGAGACAAATTCATGTTGAATAATCGATAAACTTAGTGACCCTCATGATATTTAGGAGGATGATGATAACCTAGATCTAAGTAAAACTGAGTAGAGAATAGATATGTCTGTGTTATACCAATCTATGGCATGTTTTGAGAATAGAAAGATTAGAGGGCTAAATTGCAAAATCTCCGTCTTCTTCCCCGATCGTCCGCTGTGCTCCGGCGGCCGGCAGCGGAGGCGGCGGCGTGCGGTGCGGCGGCGTGCGGCGCTGATGCGTGCGGGCGTCGTGCGCAGGCAGCACGGACCCGGGGTCGACGCAGTTCTGGCGCGTGATACGGCGTCGGGAGCGGCCGGTGGCGTGCGCACGACTGCACAGGCCGGAGTCGGCCAGAGGCGCGGGGCAACGCGGGTCTGGCGACGCCGGAGGCGGTGGTCTGGCGGCAGCCACGGCCCAGCGGAGACGTCGGCGTGCGGCGGGGCGGCGTGGTGGCCTGGCAGCGGGGCGGCCTGACGGTGGGATGGCCTGGCGGCGGCGGCGGCGGCGGCAGTAGAATTAGGGTTAGGGTTTTGAGGAGGAAGAAGGATTAGTTTAATTAAGGTTTAACTTAAAGCTGATTATGGTTTTGGTTTAATCCGAAAGTTGGTTTCGGTTTGGTTTAGTTAAAAGTTGGTTTAGGTTTTGGTTTCGTTTAAAGTTGGCTTTGGTTTAGGTGGGGCTCAGAATCGGTTTTGGTTTAGATTTTGGTTTTGGAATTGGTTTAAATTAGATTTAAGGATTAAATGTGGAATTATTAAGGACTTGGGTGATGAATCGCTGGATCAATGACTGTTGATAATAACATGATAAATTGGAGGTTCATAAGGTGGAATTGATGGAAATTATTTATCTTGATGGCGGAGTTGTAAGGGAGGAGGTTCATAAGGTGAAATTGATGGAAATTATTTATCTTGATGGCGGAGTTATATGGGACGTGATCTGCTGTGTGATACGGATCACCACTCCCTCAAACGTGATCTGCTGTGTGATACGGATCACCACTCCCTCAGACGTGATCTGCTGTGTGATACGGATCACCACTCCATCAAACGTGATCTGCTGTGTGATACGGATCACCACTCCATCAAACGTGATCTGCTGTGTGATACGGATCACTACTCCCTCAGACGTGATCTGCTGTGTGATACGGATCACCACTCCCTCAAACGTGATCTGCTGTGTGATACGGATCACCACTTCACCAAACGTGATCTGCTGTGTGATACGGATCACCACTCCACCAAACGTGATCTGCTGTGTGATACGGATCACCACTCCATCAAACGTGATCTGCTGTGTGATACGGATCACCACTCCATCAGCGGTTGGGAGTGCAGAGTGATATGACTCTGCTTGATAGGGGACGTGATCTGCTGTGTAATTACGGATCACCACTCCATCAAGCGTGATCTGCTGTGTGATTACGGATCACCACTCCATCAGCGGTTGGGAGTGCAGAGTGGTATGACTCTGCTTGGTCGGGGAGGCAGCCACACCCATAAGATATCCTTGTTGATTTATTTCTTGCTGTGGATGTTAATTTACCTAATCACCTTTGTCGTCGAATTATTGTCGTTGCCACTGTGTTAATTTTATTGTTGCCACTAAAAATTGATCTCTCCTATTGTTTGGAGGAGGTAACTTCCTACTGAGCATTCGTGGCTCATTCTTTGATTGTTCCTATCCACAGGAGAGTAGCAGCCTGGCACAGGTGTCTACGGTAGCAGAAAGTACGTGCGCAACTATCTTTGGAGCTGATTTATTTACATGTTATTCTATTTATGTGGGGGAAAACTTTATCAGACTTGAGTATTTCCAGTGAGACCACGTTTTGTTAGGTTATCTGAACTATATTCGTATCGATGAAATAAATTTTAATTCTATGTATTCTGTAAACCTTTTATTTGTATGTTGTCCACTTGAGTTGTGGTTCGATCGGACACGACAGGGGCGTCACACTTGAGGTTAGGCACAATGATATTTAGCATTTGCCCCTTGGATGGGAGGTAAGGAGATATTCCATGTTGGATAGATAGAGTAGTAATTGGATTAGTGGTAGTTGTAGCAACAGTAATAATGTTAGGAGTAGTAACACTGTTGGTGAAAGCAGAACACCATGCATAAATTGAATAGAGTTAGATGCAACACCATAGCTCATATGTACTCCAATTGCCCTTGCAGTGATTGTTTGTTGAGGAAGGTGTAAAATGGACCCTTTGCTAAAAATGATGGCGTAGGTTGGGGTAGGGGAATCATTTGATGATGCCATTTTTTTCTTTCCTTAAATCAAAAGCAATGAATCAATTATTAGTTTTCATCTATTCATTTTTAATGTACCTATGTTATATTAGTCAAGTTTCTATGCTTGAAAGAGAAGTCATGTATCAACAGAGATGCTAGAATTTACCAGTACAAAAAGTGTTTAGTTTATACAACACATATATCTACCATAAATCAAGAAAAAAGCCCATTTGGACGTGCTAGAACTTGTGACCGACCGATGGTAAAAGGTATTTAGTTTACATAGCACATATTTATGCAACAAATCAATACAAAAGTTTCACCAAGTATGCTAGAATTTATAGAACTACGATGACCACTTGAGATAGCTAAGGGATCTTAAGAAGTAATATCAAAAAAATAAATAAACTTTAGATTTTATTTTAGCATGTTATTGAGTATTATACGGACATGACTTTCAATAAACATAAGCCCCTATTATTAATTATACAAATAATTATCAAGAACTTTCTATAGTAAGAAACCTAACTAGTAAAATAGAGATAAAAAAAGAAAAATATAATTTGATAAAGAAGAATACATGACTTAAATAAGGGTATACCCTCATTTTATAATTTAAAGATTTAAAGTCATAACATAAAGAGTATAATACAAGAAAAGGAATGAGAAAAGTTTGATGCTTGCTATTGTTCCACTCCTGTGCACTTGATCAAGTTAAATTTGACTTGGATGGATGCTTGGTTTGATCATTAATAGATGCTAATAACTTTGCTTGATGTCAGGGTGTGGTTGACTATTCAGCCTTGTATCAGTTGACCTAAGTAGGATTTAAAGTATCATAGATAGCTTTCTACTTGTTGTTGGTTAACTTCTTTTAGTATTTGACTTAAGGAAATGATTAGTGGTCTTGGATTATGATAATCATTCTTGAGTTGATAATTGACAACTTTTAGCTTATTGACGATTAGGTTTGAAACATTACTGATAACTTCTATACTTTTGTTGGTTAAGTTTGAAGTGTTATCGACGGTTTTATATTTATGTAGGTTAACTTCCTTTAAATATAGCATTCAACTGACTGACTAGATGAGTTCAAGCTTACCTTAATTCAATTATATTTGAGAAAATAATTAGTGGCTATAGCTTTTGTTAATGATGCTCAATTTAATAGTTGACAATCTTTTTGGCTTATTGTCGATTAAGTTTGAAGCGTCATCAATGACTTTTATCCTTGTACTGATTGAACTTCAAGTGTTACCAATGACTTTATGCTTGTTATTGGTTGAATTCCTTCGAACATGGCATTTAGTTGATGTAGAGCTATGATCGACCACTGGAGATAGCTAAGGAGCCTAAAAAGTAATCTTAAAACAAGAAATAAAATTTGAGTTATTTTGAATGTGCAAACAGGTATTATGGGAATACAATTTTCAATAGGCACAAGTCGCTATTATTAATTACTCAAAAATTGTCAAGAACCTCATAAACCAAAAAATTAAACTAATAAAATAAAGACATGAATAAAAAAAAGCATAATTTGATTATTTAAAGAAGGGTTACATAGTTTAAGTAAGGGCATACTCTCACTTCATAATTTTAAAATTTAAATTTTAAATTCATAATATGGAATAATATGTAATGAGGAAGGAAGTGGAAAAGGCTTAATGCTTGCCACTACCTCTCTCCTATGCACTTGATTGAGTGAAATTTGACTTGAATGAGTGCTTGATTTGATCATTAGCAGATGTTGATAAATTTGCTTAATTTCAAGATGTGGTTAACTACTTTTTACTTGTTGTCAGGTGACTTCTTTCAAACATGGTATTTGGTTGATTGACTAGGTTAGTTGAACATTGTCTTAGTTTAATTTGATTTGAGAGCAAATTAGTAGCTTTACCTTATGCTAATCATTCTTGACTTGATAATCGATAACCTTTTTGGTTTATTATTGATTAAATTTTGAAGCATCACCAATGGCTTTTATGCTTGTTGGCTAAGCTCGAAGTGTTACTAACAGCTTTGTGCTTGTATCAATTAACTTCTTTCAAATACGGTATTTAGTTGACTAACAAGCAAGTTCAAGATTGCCCTAGTTTGATTTTGATTTGAAAGAATATTTAGCTATCTTAGCTTATGCTAATCATTTTTTATTTAATAATTGTCAACCTCTTTGGCATGTTACCAATTATGTTTGAGGTATTGTCACTGGCTATGAGCTTATTATTGATCAACTCTAATAGATTTGGGATTGACTCGATTCAAACTTAGCTTTATTTCAAGCTTGGTTCAAGTTGTCTTAAAATTTATATTTGGTTTATGTTCAAGTCTAATTTGATTCAATTCAATATTTAGACTTGGTTTTGATTCAAGTTTGATTTGATTCTATTTAATGTTTAGATTTGGTTTTGATTCAAGTTTGATTTGATTTAATTCGATATTCAAACTTGATTTTGATTTAAGTCTAACTCTATTCAGTTTGATATTTAGACTTGATTTTAGTTTAAGTTTGAGTTGATTCAGTTTGATGTTTAGACTTAGTTTTAAGTTCAAGTCTAGCTTGATTCAGTTTGGGTCAAGTTTGATCTTATTGGATCTTTAATGGATCTTGGATCTAAGCCTGATTGGGTTCTTATTGGATCTTTAATAGATCTTAAATCTAACCCTGATTGAGTTCTTAGTGAATCTTGAATTTAATCCTAATTGGGCTCTTATTATATCTTTAGTGAATCTTGAATTCAACCTTCATTGGGTTCTTTTTGGATTCTTAATGGATCTTGGATCTAACCCTAATTGGATTCTTATTAAATCCTTATTGGATCTTGGATCCTATCTTATTGGATTCTTAATGGAATTGAATCCAACCTTGATTAGGTTCTTATTGTATCCTTATTGGATCTTGAATCCAACCCTTGTTGGGTTTGAGTTTATACCACATTGAACGTATATTGGGTTTGGGTTCAAATTCAATATGGTCCTGGTTCTAGCTTAGGTTTGACTTGGTTATAGTTTAAGTTTAACCTGATTCAAGCTCAAATTTGATTTGATTTTGATTCAAGATTGATATGGTTTAGCTTTAGGTTTGACTTGGTTCTAGTTCTAGTTCAACCAGATTTTGGTTCAAGTTTGGACAATATTTTGATTTAGGTTCAGACCTAGTTCTAGTTCAAGTTTGACCGAGTTCTAATTTTGGTTCAACCTGGTTCAGCTTCAAGTTCAACCTAGTTCAGGTTTAGGTTCAACCTATTTCAGTTTGAGTTGACCTAGTTCTAATTTAGGTTCAACCTGGTTCTAGTTTAGATTTAGTTTATATTTTAAACTGATTTTGGTCAAGTTCAAAATTGATTCAATTTACTTGGATTTGATTTGAGCCTGATTGGGATTTGGTTTGAACCGATTTGATTTGGGTTAACCTAGTTTGAACCAAATTAGGATTAAGTATGATCCAATTTTATTTGAGTTTACCCAATTTGAACCTAATTATGGTTGGGTCTGAATTAATTTCATTTAGTTGGCTTAGTTTAGACCCAATCGGGATTGAATTTGAGCCAATTTAATTTGGGTTGACTTGACTTGGACCAAATTGTATCTAAGTCCATTTCAATTTAAATTTAGTTTGCTTATTTGATCAATTTAAGTCCATTTAGTGGTCTACTAGAATTATATTGGTTTAGCTTAATTAGTTATTTAATTTGGCCAAATTGGCTTAGTTTTAATCTGATTAAGTTAATTATTTTAATTTATTTAATCTAATCAATTTGATTAATTGATTAGAGAGCACTCGAGTTATCCATTAATCAAAATGACTTTTGGATGAGTCTATGGACTGAGTCTAAGTTAATTTGTCTTTCAAGCGAGCCCTCAAGTTGGTATTGAGTTGATTTGACTTTTTGGTGAGCCCACAAGCTGACCTTTAGTCGATTTGACTTTTAGGCAAGCTTACAAGATGATCTTATGTCTAAATTGACTTTCGAATGAGCCCTTTGGTTGGCCTTGGTTGATTTGATTTTTGAGCAAATCTGTGGACTAGCCCTAGGCTAAATTAACTTTCAAGAAAATCCACAGGATGGCTCTAAGTTGATTTAACTCTTAGACGAGTCCAGGACCGATGCTAAGTTGATTTGATTTTCAAATGAGCCCGCAGATTGACCCCAGATTGATTTGACTTTCAAACAAGTCTGCAAACTGGTCCTAAGTTGAATTAACTTTAGGATGAATTCACAAATTGGTCTTAAATTAGTTTTATTTTTGGGCGACCTCATAAATAGCTCTAGGTCAATTGATGGGGAGTACAAAAATCAACATAAAATAAATATTTTTTTCTTCCCTTCTCTTTCCCCCCATTTTTCTTGCAATGACTTGCATAATTTATTTTATTTTGTTTTTTTACTTCCCTCCTATAGCTGGTGACCAATCAACACCTTTTTTTATTTTTTAGTTATTTTATTTTCCTCCCATATTTCTTCTTCCTCCTTCTCTTCTATTTCTCCTTTTCTTCTTCATCAACTTGATTTCCTCCTCTCCGGTGCTATGACACTTTTGTACTCCATGGCACAATGCTTCTAGATAGGAGAAGCTTGTTGGAGTTGCTAGAGATGGAGTGCAGGCTCGACAAGGTTTGGGAGAGGAGGGGAGCACTAGTTGAGGCCCAAGAAGCCACTTGAATTGCCGACGATGGCACAAGCAATAGCAAAGCACTTGATGAGGTTGATGCATATGGTCATGTGGCGTGGAACTAGGCCACATAGACCCTTATGATGCTACACCATCTTGAGATCTAATTTCTCTATATTTTGTATCGACTTACCAGCCTATTGACATAAATGTAAGACCAGAGGTGACCCTTCCTTCACTAACACCAATTTACTAGTCTTCCAATATGAACAAAAGTAGTGGGTTTGGACCATCTTTACCATCACCTAAACTAGTTGGCCAATCATCAGATGCAAATGCCTAAGGGAGGATAGAGTCTACAAGTACCCATAATTCTCTCAACCTATGATTATTTCCCTCTTTTTCTACTTTGATAAGAACCTATCTCCTTTTAGGTGAATCTAATGAGGACATTGGAGGTCCATCTAATGACGATGTTTTAGATGTAGAGAGTGACTGATATCTAGACTTTGCCAAATTTTTCTTTTCATATTATATATGTTAATTTAAGCTTTTGCTACAAACGTGATTCTTGGATCATGTTTTAACCAAGGGATGCTTCCATTTATGGACATTCACCCACCATTGCCATCATCAGGTAAAGTTTCACTATCTTCCTTCCTATCTTAAAGATCTTTATTTTCTATCCTATTTGCTAATATAATGTTCACTTGCCCAGATGATAATGGACAAGCATAAGCAGATGATCACCAAGTCTCTACAACTGGCAGAAGATGTCATTAGGCTTCATATGTTTTTATTATTATTATTATTATCTTTATTTAGGATTCTCATTTGCTTTTGTCCACCTTATTTAGGAACATCATTGTCGAGCTTTATGAAATTTTTTTACTTTTATTTATGCCAAATTTTATTTGCAATCCTATGTTCCTTGGATTTTATTTCCAAAGTGATATTCAGCCACATGGAAGTGGATCACTTTTTCCATGTACATGCAAGCTTAATTTGCCACATAATAGACCCAACCCATTGTAGGGGGACTGGATTTGACTCTATCAGATAAGAGCGAGCTAATTCGCCACACTAAGTGAATTGAATTTGCTACATAAAAGTGAGCTTATCTTGCCATTAGGATGAATCCTTGATTATCATACAAAATGGACTTCAATTTATCACATACAAGTATTCTCAATTTGCTATATAACTGTGGGTTTAATTGTCATGCAAAATGGGCTAGGCTTGCTATATGAAAGTGGACTTGGTTCTCCATATAAAAGCAAGTTTAGCTATCATGTGGAAATATATTGAATTTGCCATATAAAAGAGGATTTTCCACGTGAGAGTGGGCTTTAATTACTATGTGAAAGAGGACTTGATTCACCATGTGAGAGTGAATTTAATTTGCCATATGAGAGTGGGCTTTGCTACATGGAAGTAGACTAGATTCACCATGCAAATTTGGACTTTAATTACCATGCAAAATAGACTTAGTTTGCCATATAGAAGTAGACTTATTTTACTACATGAGGTTGGAGTTAATTTGCCACATGAAAGTGGACTTAACTCGCTACATGGATGTAGACTTGCTTCATCATGTAAATACAGGCTTAATTGCCATGCAAAATAAAATTAATTTCATTCATTGATTATGGAGCCAATGCGAACTATCACATGTCCATTTTAAACCCAAATTGGCAACCTAAGAGGAGGAGGTGAATTGGGTACAATAAGAATGGGAATCACTTTTGAAGTTAAAACCTAATTTAGAAATCAATATGTAAAATAATACAAGTCCACATGCAAGAAAATAAATTACTAGTGCTTTTAAAATAAATAAGAAGAGCAAAGAAGGTATTGAGATTTATGTAGTTTGATGATCAACTGTGTCTACCCTATGACTCTTGCCTTACTCTTGAGGATCTGAACTCTTCATTAGTGTTATCAGTTCTTGAGGCAAAGCCAAGTCTTTATACCAACTGGTAATCCATGAGTGTCACTTCCTTCAGGTGAAACTACGCCCGTGCAACTCTTGCTCCAACCAACAAGATTCAAGTCCTACATTAGAGCTATGTCTCTCACACATATCTAATACTCTAGGAGTATTTATAAGTAAAAAAGATGAAAATAAAATACAATTATGCCTCTCTACAATGTTTCTCAAGTTTGAGCTCAAGGGCAATGAAGATTTAGTATGAAATTGGAAGCTTAGGACATTTCAAGGGCTAGAAGAATAGGAGGGCTTTAATCTCTTCTCAAGAAAGAATAATAAGATATAAAAGTTATTTAGAGAAGTCCATCCTAGCCTATTTATACTTCATAGGATGAAATTAGCCGTTGGGGGCGAAATGTTGTAACTAACTTCATTTTAATTGTCAAAAAACTAGCCATTACTCGTGTAGAAAATCTGGGCTGATTGGTCTATTGGATAACCGATTGATTGGTTTTGGTCTACCATAACTAGCATTTAGTTCTACCAGTTGTCCAATTTTTCAACCGGTTGTCTAGTTTTGATGAATCAAGACTAGTAGAAACCTTTTGCTGATCGTCCAGTTCCTCAATCGGTTGTTCGATTTTATGTATGATCAAAACTTTAAATCTTCTTTCTAACATAATCGATAATTTGTTAAGCCAAACAGACGTCTAGTTTTGTCAGAAAAACTCTATTAAGAGCTTCCTATAAAACTTAAAGTGACGAATACTCAAAGTAAATAATCTCAGAAACAAATATTTGACTCGACAAAAATAAATGAAACTTCTTTATCTTTTTATCTATACTATGTCTTAATGTCTCTTGTCACATAAAAAGAGCCAAATTAGAGAATTGAATACGAAATTATTATTTTTGTGGGACTCATCTTTTAGAGTGCTAGATTGGTGCATGAGCTGTAAGAGAAGTAGCCTTATAAAGTGATACTCTCTCTCTCTCTCTCTCTTTTTTACTTTGGTTGTGATACTGGAAAAAGCTAATAATGTAGACCATATGTGTTTGTGTATGTGTGTGTATATATAGATATATATTAGTTTTTTTGTTTTATTTTTCAATTGCTTTATTTCTTTGTGAAAAATTTCTAGAGATTTCTGTCTTTTGAAAATACTATATTAGATAGCTAGTATATCTTTTTATCTTCGATTAAGGTCCCCTACTTGATTTGGTTTATTAAATTTTAATGATGATTCCATCTCAGGATGTGGTAAGTCACCAATTAGCCTCCCCACACACCTTTTCTTTCGTGCAATATTTTCTTTACGAACCTATTTTTCTGGTGACTTGACTACTTTCACCATGTTCCTTTTAGTTATTTATTTCTTTGACTTTGGCTTTGATCTTCGGATGTCCCTCAATCTCAATTTTCAAGATTTACATACTTGTAAATGTCATCCAGTACTTACTCTTTGAGTGATCTTTCTTATTCGATAATATACTGAGATGAGGTTGGGTTAGTCTTCCTAATTTTAGCATGCGATTCAATTTTCTCCTCTTTTTCTTTTTTATTCACTTTTTATATCATTTTTTTTGACTTAGCAATCTCAATTTTTTTAAGGATCCAAGGTTTGCGGGCTCGTAGATGCTAACTAGTTCTTACTCTTTGAGTCCGTCTCTCTTGGCTTGATTTTTCATATAAGATTTGTCCATTTGGAACTTTATTTTTCATTATTTATTTGGGGGGTTGATCTATTGTCTCTAGGAGGAGATTCCCAATATGTTATCATTCGATCATTGCATGTGTAACCTTAAAGCAACTTTCTCAATAGGTTTCTGGTTACTTGAAAATTAATCACCATATTTTCAGACTTGCATTCCTAAAGGTAACATAGGGAATTAGTAAGTGGGGAAGGTACAGGGATTCTAACTCTATATCTCATCATCGACCATCCCTACCTTTAATCATTATTTTTTTATTTTCAGAGATCTTATCTCTAAGATAAAAAATAATTGGCTTGAATATTGAAAAATGTTATTATTTTTTATTTTTAGTGGATTTTTTTATGTTTTGCTTTGAGAAGTATGGAATACATACTTGACTAGTCAATTTTGATGTGACTAGTCATTCTATTATAGGCTATCATAAATTTTATTTATTTTTTGTTTTATTTTTTTATTTGAAGCTCATGTAACCATTTGACTTTTCTATATTATAGATTTGGCATGAGTATCCCTATTTTTGGATTTAGTTACTCATCCATTAATCACTACGCTCTTAGAAGATGGTATTACTCCTTTCTCAGTTAAGAAAGATTGAACATGTGTCCTTCTATTGTTCTTCTTTAACTCTTATGGTGCTATCAAAGAGTTGGATGTGTGGATTACAACAACTGGTTTTGGTTTTGAATTGACTCTCACAGCCGATCAAATACCCTATTGATCCTTTTCTTTTTTTGCATTGCTTGTATTAGCTTCTTTAACTTTTAGAGTAGGTTGTAGGAGGTCAAAATTGACTTTTGCTTATTACCTAATCTTTGAAAAATTGATACCCTATTTTATGCAATGGGCCTTTTGTTTTGTTATCGAGATTTGACATATTGACATTTGGCATTTGCCCCTTAGATGGGTTTGGCTTTTCTCCTTAGATGGATTTGGCTTTTGCTTGCCCTAGGATGGGAGGCAAAGTGTTGATCCATGTTTGGTAGATAGAGCAGCAACTAGATCAGTCGTGGTCATGGCAGTGGCAACAACAACTGGAGCAGTCATGTTATTGGTTTACAAGCGCCATCCATAAATTGGATGGAATGAGACACAACCTCATAACTTTTATGTACTCTAGTTGCCTCTATGATGATTGTTGGTTGAGGAAAGTGTATCATGGATCTTTCACTGAGTATGATGGTATAGGTAGGTGTTGGAAGATCATTTGATGATGCCATCTTCCCTTTCCTATAATAAAAAATAATGAATCAATTATTAGTTTTTTATCTTTTTTTTGTTTGATGTATCTCTAAAATTAGCTAGGTTTCTATATTTAAAGGAGAAGTCGAGTCCCACCAGGTGTACTAGAATTTGTGGGGCCATGATTGACCATATGGGATTGGTGAGGATCCTGAGAAGAAATTTCGAAATAGCAAATCAAATTTGGGTTGTTTTGAGTGTGCAATCAAATATAATGAGAATATGACTTCCAACAAGTTAAGCTCCTATTTTTAATTACCCTAACAACTATTAGAAATATTCTAAAATAAGAAACCTATTTAATAAAATGGAGACATCCAGAAAAAAGTATAATTTGATTATTTAAAGAAGGATTACATGGCTTAAGGAAGGATATACTTTAATTTTACAATTTAAAAATTTTAAATTTATAACATGAAATAATATGAAATGTAGAAGGAAATGGGAAAGACTTGATACTTGTCCTTGGCTCATTCTTCTGCACTTGAAGATGGTTATATTTAAATTCATCTTGAACCTCTCCAGAAAATACAAGAGCTTTTTCAAATTGATAAAAAAGAATACTCCATTTATTTGGGATTAGCAGACTTTTGAGAAGATTGAGTATTATCTATTAAAGCCACTAGTCATAATAGCACCTATGCTTGGTAAGCCCTTAATCCTTGACATGGCTACAATGGAAGAATTGTTGGGGCACTTTTCGCCTAAAATAATGAAGAAGGTAAAAAAAAAAATACTCTACTATTTGAGTAAAATATTAATGGAGGTAGATAATAATTACCTTATTATTGAAAAATATTATCTGACACTCATATTTGCAGTTAAGAAACTCAGACATTACCTATTCTCTTATTTGATTATTTTGATATCAAGGGTTGATCCCATAAAATACTTAAAGACTAGACCCGTACTCATTGAAAGGCTAGGAAACTAGGACCTAATCCTTATAGAGTATAACATCAAGTTTGCTCCCAAAAGGTAGTTAAAGAATTAAGCCCTTTCTAATTTTCTCATAGCTCATCCACTACTAGATGACTCTTTGTTGAGTTACAAACTTCTTGACAAAGAAATCCTTTTTATCAAGGAAGGAGAACCTTATTGAAAGCTATACATTAATAAAAAATTATCCATCAAACCAAGAATCAAGCCAAAACTTCCACAAATTAAACCAAACATTGGACTTGTGTTGTCACCATAAATAGGAGCATTTTATGATATTCTTATTTCCGCTCAAAACTATGTACAAATAATGAGACAGAATACAAAGCCCTAATTGCAAGACTAAAAATAGCCTTTAACATAAGAAGCTCACATCTACACATCTTTAGTGATTTGTAGCTGGTCATCAGTTAAGTAGAAGATGTATTTAAAATTCACAAATTTAAGCTACTCAAATACTATAAAAAAGCTCAGGAACTCATAGGGCAAATCCCATAAGTTCAAATAGTTGAAGTTCCTAAATCTGTCAATACAAAGTCAATACCTTAGCCAAGTTAGCTAAGACATTGGCAAATTCTAATGAAGGAGAAATTCAAATCACAGTCCATAATAGACATATAATAAGTTCAATCTTTAGTATCAAACACGAGAGGACTAAATCCAAAATAATAGAGGAGGTAACATATTGGAGAATATCATTCATTGACTACCTCCAAAATAGGAAACTTTCAAAAACAAACTGACACGAATGTAACTCAGGAAGAGGGCTGCATGTTGTTTGCTCATCAATGATATTCTTTATAGGAGGTCTTTTGATCAACTACTTCTATATTATCTATCAAATGAGAAGGTAAAGGATGTCATGTACGAAATATACTCTGAGATTTATGGAGCTCATCAATCAGACTCCAAAATGATGATGAAAATCAAGTGATGGTTACTATTGGCCCACAATGGTGAGAAACTGTATGCACAAAAGTGTCACCTATATCAAATTCACAGTGACTTCATTCATCAACTCTCAAACCCTCTATATTTAATAGTATTCTCATGGTTGTTTAAGGTATAGGGTACAAATATAATTAGCTCAATTGAGCTGCCCTTATCAAGAGATCATCGCTTCATATTGACAATGACCAATTACTTATCTTGGTAGGCAAAAGTAATCCCACTAAAGGAGATAATATCTAATACTACCATCCATTTCTTCCAGAAACACATCCTGTACCAATTTCATATTCCTCGAAGAAATATTTCTGATAATGGACTATCCTCTAAAAGCTTAAGGTGGGGCAATATGCACATCATCAAAAATTAGATTAGAGATATTCATCCATCTATAACTCAATAACAAATGGCCTCACCGAGACATTCAACAAAACCCTCTCTAAAATAATAAAGAAAGTAGTCACCAAAAATAAAAGAAATTGGCACCAAAAATATTATGAGGCACTGTGGGTTTATTATACCATATATCGAACTCTTAATCAATATTGTATGCACTGATATTTGGAATTGAGATAGTCTTGGCATTGGAGACACAAATTTTCTCTTTAAGGATTATTTTGCAAGAATAAATTACAAAAAAGATAATATTTATCTTCCCTAGATGGGCTAGACTTTTTGTATGAAATAAGACTCATAGTTCAGCAAAACTTGGAGATGTACCAAATACAAATGTCTAAAGCCTACAACAAGATGACGTAGTTCAAATCTTTTCAAAAGGAGGATAGTGTTGGGGTTAAGAAGACCAATAATCCCAGATTGAAGCAAGAAAAGCAAATTTAAACTTAAGTAGGAAGATTCTTATATCATCAAAAGGGTATTTGAAGAGAATCTTACCGATTAATTGATAACAAAGGGGAAAGGTCCATGGTATCGATCAATGATTGCTTCCTAAATAGATATTATGCATAAATCTCTGGGGACAACAAAAAAAATGTATGTGTTTTGTCTATGATGGAATGTTTAGCTTTCTCAAGGAATGTCCAGTTAAGCATGCACCCTATGCTTCTTGAGGCAACACAGATAAGAAACCTTTTATGACAAACTAAAATTTGAATCAATCTTATCCCAATGGCTCTATAAAAAGGACCTACAAATAAGAGAAAGAAAAGAGGAGATATTACAAATTATAAGTTGAGGAGCTACAAGTTGGAGAGAAAAGTGAATCAAAGAAATCGAGGATCAAACACAAAAGGGAACAAGATAGAGAATTTGAATATTTTTTTTTCTTTCTCTATTTTCTATGTGCCCTTTTGCTCTCCTTGTTCCCTACAAGGTTTTCCAAGTTTGTT
Source organism: Trichopus zeylanicus subsp. travancoricus (assembly GCA_005019695.1). Taxonomy (NCBI): domain Eukaryota; kingdom Viridiplantae; phylum Streptophyta; class Magnoliopsida; order Dioscoreales; family Dioscoreaceae; genus Trichopus; species Trichopus zeylanicus. Next base: position 19,796 of record RXID01014379.1, read on the forward strand.
GCTACCCTGCTCCTACTTGCCACTTGTGATCATTGCTCATCCAATCTCTGCTTGCACCTCTAGAATCTAGATGAAGTTCAAATGTCTAAACTCCAAGGTTCAGTTACTCGAACCTGGTTGCCCAAACCTCCACACCATTATTGGACGGCTCACCTTGCTTGTAGCCATTGTGCAAGAGGCACTTGCTTCCTATTGCCTGCATAGACCTCACTTGGCTCACCTTGGGTGCAACCATCATGCAGGAGGAACCTACTTCCTATAGCCCACATGAACCTCCATGCCAACACACCTTGCTTGGAGCCATTATGCAGGAAGCACCTACTTCGTATTGCCTATATTTGCCTCACTTGGTTTAGCTATGCTCATCTAGCTCAGCTGCCCAAATCGAACATCCCCACACCACCTTGGCTGGAGCTAACTAGATTCAGCTATGAGAATAGGAGATGACTTGGAACCATGAGAAGGGGAGAAACCAGGGTTCTGTCAACCATGGTTGCAGGTGGAGGGTCTCCATGTTGCTGGAGCTCCCACTCCTGAGCTACTATGCATCTAGATCTAATTGTGAGAAGGGGGAGGAGTTGGCCCATGTCTATAAGAAGGGGAAAGCTAGAGCTCGACCAACTATGAGTGTGGGAGCAAATGAAGGGAGAAGAAAGTTTGGTGAAGAAAAAGAAGGAAGAAGATGGAGGAAAAGTAGATGAGAAGGAGAAATAAGAAGAAAAGAGAAAATTTAAAAAATAATAAAAAATATTGTTGGTTGACTACTAGCTATGGAGGCAAGAGGAAAAAAAAGCATAAAAAGTAAAAAAAGTGCAGAAAAAAAGACAAAAAAGATGTTGAAAAAAAGAGAAATAAAATTTGTTTTTATTTTGTTTCTCTTCCTCCACCTCAATCTGCATGCCATGTGCATTGTTCACTAGAATAGGTCTGAAGAATTTTTTCAAAAATATGACCAGCTCACTTTTAAGTCTAAGGGATTCATTTGAAAACTTGACTATCTCACTTTTAGGCCTGAGAAATTCCTTTGAAAATCCAATTGCTTCACTTTTAGTTCTAAGGGATTCATTTGAAAATCAAACTCCCTCACTTTATGGTCTAAGGGATTTCTTACCCGACTATCTTATTTTTGGCCTTAGGTATTCCTTTGAAAATTTAACCGTCTCACTTTGGCTTAAGGAATTCTTTTGGAAATCCAACCATTATATTTCTGGCATATAGGATTTCTTCAAGAATTTGAACACTATATTTCTATTTTATGGGATTCCTTTAGAGACTTGAATACTGTATTTCTGTCCTAAGAAATTTCTTCAGAAACTGAATGTCATATTTCTGGCTTAGAGATTCCTTCAGAAACCTGATTTTTGTATTTTTTAGTCTAAGCAATTCCTTTGAGAAACTGAACTAAAATCAAAATTAGGTCTAAACCTGAACTAAAACTAGAATCAATATAAACTTAAACCAAAACCAAAATTAAGTCCAAAATTGAATAAAAATCAAAATCAGGTCCAAATCTAAGCCAAAACCAAAATTAGGTACAAACTTGAACTAAAACCAAATCAGGACTAAACCTAAACTAAAATCAAATTTGGACCAAGTTGAACTTGAACTAAAATTGGGTCAAACCTAAACTAGAATGAGGTCGAGATTAAACTAGAATAAGGTTGAACTTGAACTAAAACCCAATAAGGCTCAGATCCAAGATCCAATAGAGATCAAACCCAAACCCATTAACAGTTTGATTTAAGATCCATTAAGGATCCAATAAGAGCCCATCCACTAATGAAATCAGTAATTAAAGTACGGGGGCAACAATTTTAGACTAGTAACTAAGTCATGTCTCAATTCGCTGACCTTACTTCTATCTCCTTTCTTCCTCTTCCTTAACTTCTTAGCTTAGTCAAGCTTTCCCTTCATCTTCCTCCCCCTATTTGAGTTGGATCCAAGATCTATTAAAGACCTCATAAAAAATTCATCAAGGATTGGATCTAAGATCCATTTAGGATCAAATAAAAACCCATTAAAGGTTGCATCCAAGATCTGTTATGGATCTAATGAGAACCCACTTAGAGTTGATATCAAGGATCCAATAAAAACCTATTAAAGGTTGGATCCAAGATCCATTAAGGATTATTTAAGGACCTAATAAGGGTTGGATCTAAGATCTAATAAGGATCTAAAAAAACCCAACAAGGGTCGAACCAAGAATCATTAAGGATCAAGTTCAAGATCTAATGGAGATTCAACATAAGATCGAACCTGACTCAAATTAAATTAAATCAGACTTGAATATTGAATTGGATCAAATAAGATTTGAACCAAACCTAAGTTTGAACATCAAAATAAATCAAATCAGACTTGCCAATATGAGCATTGAATTAAATCAAATTAAACTTAAACTGAAACTAAGTCTAAATTTTAAATAGAATCAAACCATACTTGCAATAAAACTAAGTCTGGATCGAGTCAAGTTCAAAAATTAGAGTTAGTCAACAATAAGATAATAGTTATAGATAACACCTCAAGGCTAATCAATAATAAACAAAAAAAGATCATTGATTGTCAAATCAAGATGGTTAGCATAGGCCATGACTGCTAACCATTCTCTCAAAATAGATTGAACTAACGTAAACTTGATCTCGCTTAGTGAATTAATCAAATACCATGTTCGAAGAAAGTTAACAAGCATAAGTATAAAGCCATCAGTAACACTTCAAGCTCAACTACCACAAGCATAAAAGCGGTGGGGTGTTTCAAACTTAATCGATAATAAGCTAAAAAGACCATTGATTGTTAAATTAAGAATGATTAATATAAACCAAAGCTACTAATCATTCTCTCAATTAAGATAGACTTAACTCACTTAGTCAATCAGCCAAATGACATATTTGAAGGAAGTTAACTGACATAAGCATAAAGCTATCAATGATACTTTAAACCTAATTGACACAAGCCAGAAAGGTCGTCGATTATCAAATCAAGAATGATTAGCATAAGCCAAAACTATTGATCATTCTCTTAAGTTAAAATTGAACTAAGACAGGCTTGAATTTGCTTTGTCAGTCAGTCAAATATATGTTTGAAATAAGCCAATCGACAATAAGCATAAAACTATTGATGATGCTTCAAACCTAACTGACAACAAGCTATAAAATCATTGATTATCAAATTTAGAATAATTAGCATAAGTTAAGGATGCTAATCATTCTCTCAAGTTAAATATCAAAAGAAGTTAACTAACAATAAGTAAAAAATTATTGGTGATACTTCAAACACTAATGGGGTTAATTGATATAAATCAAGGTAGTCAACTATATCTTGAAATCAAGAAAACTTATTAGGATCCACCAAGGATCAAACCAAGCACCTATTTGAGTCAAAGTTCCACTTGATTAAGTGCAAAGGAGCCAAGTAGCAGTGTGCATCAAGCCTTTCTTACTCCAATCTCATTTCATGTCATTTATGATTATGAATTTAAATTTTTTAAATTATAAAGTGAGGGTATATCCTTATTTAAATCATATAATATCTTTCTTAAATAATCAAATAATGCTTTTATTTCTTCGTGTCTCTATTTTGTCATCTAGGTTTTATACTTTGGGAGATTTCTGATAATTGTCAAGATAATTAACAAGAAGAGCTTATGCTTGTTGGAGGTCATGTTTCTATAATTTCTAACAACAAAATAAATAAAATTTAAATTTTATTTATTATTTTGAGATTACTCCTTGGGGTCTTTAACTATCCTATGTAGTCGATCCCAACATCACAACAAGGAACAGTAATATGGAGGCAGATGCCCTCGCACAACTTGGCTCGACTTATTTGAACTCGCATCAATAACAAATCTTTATAGAAAACCTCAAGCAATTGAGTCACACCATGACATTTGAGGTGAATATTGTGAGTGAGAAACCATACTAGATGGACCCCATAACGAGCTACCTCAAAGAGGGAAAGCTTCCAAGAGATGAAAGAAGCTCAGAGGATCAAAAGGCTAGCACCAAGTTTTATCTTGGTAGAAGAAGTCATGCATAAAAGGTCACTCACTTGATTGCTTCTTTGTTGTTTAAGGTCATTTGAAGGTGATTATGTGCCCCATGAAGTACATGAAGGAATATGTCAAAGTCACGATGGTGGACATGGCCTGGCTCACAAACTCCTTAGATAGGGGTACTAGTGGATAAAATGGTTGCTAAAGCAATTGAGTTTATCTCAAAATGTGAGTAGTGTTAGAGACATATTTTAGTGTACCATAGTCCAACAGTTTGGTTCCAGCAAATGCAAATTGTTTGACACTTTGACTAATGGGAAATAGACATTTTGATTCCATTTCCTATAGCCTTAGGGGAAAGGAAGTTCTTAGCAGTTTCAATTGATTACTTTACTAAATGGGTCAAAGTTGAGCCCTTGTTCTACAGTCACCGAAAAGAAGGTCTAGGAGTTTCTTTAGCAAAGTGTTATTTTCTTATTTGGACTATTATGAATATTGGTCATTGACAATGGGAAGCAATTCAATAGCTCAAACTTTAAGAAATATTACAATTGTCTCTATATCGAACAAAGATTCACTTCAGTAGTATATCCATAATCAAATGATCTAGGCAAGGTAATAAATTGAATCTTACTCTTAGGGTTAAAGAAGCATCTCAAGAGGGCAAGGGATGTTTGGGTTAAAGAGCCTCCACAAGTCCTGTGATCCCATAAAATAACCCCACAAACTAAACTAGAGAATCACCATTCATTCTGTCTTATGAAGTTGAAGTTGTTATCTCCATAGAGATCAACCTCCTTTTAGCCTAAACCAAAGGCTATGACCTCAAAATGAATGATGCGAATCACAGAGCTAGAAAAGATCTCCCAAAAGTTTGACAAGGATAGCAGAATACCGAATAGCACAGTACCACAACACCCAAGTTCAAATCTGAGAATTACAACCAAGTGATTGGATACTTTATTGTGCTGACATCATTGATTGTACCACAAGGAAGCTGTCTCCAAATAGGAAGGGCCCTACAAAGTCATTTAGGCCATGCCACCTAGAACATTTAAGCTAGAACACCCAGACGACAAGATGCTACCATGAATCTAGCATGTTGACACTAAAATTTTTTTTTCCTATAATAAAATTATAATGCTCTTGCTACTAAAAACTTATTGTTAACATGGTCAAGAAATCAGTTCAAGGGAAAGCTATCGAATTAAAGACCTCGGCTCTAGGTCATGCACCTACCCAAGGCACAAAGACCTTGCCTTTAAGTCATGCATCTAATAGATGTACAAAAACCTCGACTCTAGGTCATGCTTCTACCCCAAATACAAAGACCTCATTTTTAGATCCTGCACCTACCCAAGGTACAAAAGCCTTGGTTCTAGGTCATACATCTACCCGAAATACAAAAAATTTGACTCTAGGTCTTGCAACTGACCAAGGCATGAAGGAAATCAGACAAAAAAGTATAATATCTAGTGAACAAGGCTTCACTCAAAATTTGCCACGATGAATACAATTTATTTAGAAAATTTGTGGTTGAATATGAATCAAGCTTATTGATTACATTGAGGTAAAACTTGGGAGATTATTAACAAGTTCAAATGATGAGCCCTGTATTAGTTTAATCAAGTGGACTTTTTACTCATTGAAGGACTTAATAAAGTTCTTTAGGATAAAATCATCTTTGATTCAAGTAGCGAATGATTACTAAATTAAAGGTTTCCTCATGGTAAAATTAGTGATTTGAGTAACATATTATTACTGAATTAAAAATTTTTGGATAAAACCATGATTGATTCATTTCTTGGTGAAATTGCAACATCGAGTTAAGAATTTAGTTGTTATAGCAAAGAGATTCAAAAACAAGTAATTTTTTCATTAATATCAAAAGCAAAATAACAATATGAGTGAATAAAAACAAGTATAGTATTTAGTATAGAACACCAAAAACAAAAGATGTAAAAGTCAATTCTCAAGCCCCAGAACCTTGACATCATCCTCCCTAAGGGAAAATCCAAATTGAAGTTGCCTTCAGGCTCCTCCTCAACTCCTGGAATTGGATCATCCTTGATTAATTCTTCTATTCTCACTTGAGATAGAGGATCCTCTCTTAATTACATAGCTCGATATGGAGGTCCACTAGATCAAAGTCGAAGGCTCAAAAGGAGTGAACCATGATGCCTTGGAAATAAAGGTAGCCCTACTTGAAGGAACTGACATAGAGCTGCCCTTGTGAGTGAAGGTTCTCAACACTGGATTTGAAGTCGACCATAACCTAGTCCCTCGTTTGGGACCTCACGCTCTAGAGGTAAAGTGCTACTGCCTCCTCCTTGGCCTTCTTCAGCTCAAGATCTCATTGAGTCTGAAGTTGATTCAATTTTTCTTGAGCATTTTTACGCTTGATTTGAAGGATCTTCTTGTTATCCTCTATTATTTTATTCTCCTCTTGGTGTCAAGCACAAGGGTCTTAGGTTGAGTCCAAAGGAGGGAAATCTCCAGCTTGGTGGTTGTGATCTTTGATTTCTAGATCACCGCCTGCTTCTTGGAGTCACAAGATTTTTTATTTGCAAGATGGAAGAATTCCATCAGCTACAATTGACTTAAAAGATAAAAACATTTTTTCATGAAAAAATATTAATGGGAAGAAATAAAGATAACTTATGTCGGCACAAGATTTAACCTCATGCATGAAGAAGCCATCCTCAGGGAGCTGAGCAATCTCAAAGTCTGGGTCTAGACTAATATTTGAGCTTAAATACTCCTTTGTGCTAATATCCATAGCATCTTTTTCAGCCCAGAACCTAGTTGGGGTTTAGCCCAATGACCTTTTGTGTGCAAGGGGAGAGGGAGTCAGTGACAAGTTTATTATCCTCTCACCATGTTATGTTATTGCATTAACCCTAGGACCAAACGTAGGAACATCAACAATCAAACTGTCGGGTGCAAGGATAGGATCCTCTATCATGGCTGCCTAGATAGCTAGGGGTCAAGACACTACCCTCTTCCACCTCTTTCTCTCACCCTATTCCCTAACCTAGCTACTTTCTTCATAATATTGGGGTTACTTTTTTTTGCAATCCGGGGAGTCCAAAGTAGGAGAAAACGTGGCCTTAATGTCAGCATGCTTCTTCCTCCTAGGATGTTATGGTAGAGCAACCCAAGGATCTCCCACCTTCTTTTTCAAGAACTTGTTCATGAATGAAATCTGATCAACGACTAAAAACACTAAACCCCATGTTAGACTGAGCTAAGACTTCTAAGAGGAACTAGGTCATAGGGATTAGGTATTATATTGGCTGATTGGGTCATATAAAGGCTATGTTATAGTGGATGATCCTCATCGAATCATGTGAGGGTTGATCTAATGAATTTCACCTCATTAGCCCAAGACACTATGAGGCAATGCACATTGGGAGAGATTTTAGGATTGACTCAGTGTGTAGAAGGACCCCAATCACTCAAAAGATTTTGATCAACTCGGGTGAAAATCCTAATTGAGTGGATCAAAGAAGGATTCGAAATAAACAACTTACAATTTTTTTGGGAGCAAAGTATAACCAACATCTAGTATTAGAGCCTTGGAAGCCCTTGAAGGCATCACTAAATATTTCTAAGGTCAGGAAAAAAATCTTAGACTTTGCTAGAGTTTGGAAGGCCATAATGAATCAATTGCATGGCATTTGGAACTATCTAGTCTAGGGTTAAGTCCTAGTCATTCAAAATCTTTCAGGTAAAGCTACTGAAAAGGTATTAGAAGCCACTCTCAAACATGTCCCAAAAGGTAGAAAGCATGAAATCAAACTCACTCTTTAACTTCCTACTATCTATGTCTGACTCTTACAAGTCTAGTTTGGTACCATTTGGAAAACCAAACTCTTTGACTAGTTGGTCGATATTTTTCTATTGATGAGTTGGTTCAGTTATCCAAACGCTCACCTTGGGAGAGGCACTAATTGATTCGGGAACACCTATCAAGAGTTGTGGGATGAGTCAACAATTTATTTGGATAAATGTCTATTAGAAGAAGTGTTCACTAAACCATTCTATAGGCCAACTAGGTCAATCCTCCTGAGCTAATGTTCAAGCATTAAGTGCTGCAAGGTTTCAGAATCCAAGTCATAACTAAGTACTCATAAGATTAGCATGTTGTTTCTACCTTTATTTTTGTTTGGCAAGTTGTCAAAGTCAAACCAAACATCTATATTCTAACACCAAAGTAAATCATGACTATCCATTAATTAAAAGGTGCCAAGCATGCACCACTAGGTGGAGCAACGATGGCAGAGGAAGTTGAGCCACTAGCCCCTTGCATGGTTGTTGTGGTGACGGTCGAGGTAGAGCACCAAGAATCCTAGGCACACAGTGCAGGGACTATTATCCTTTGTTATTTTGATAATAAACAAACTATGTATTTAATGATTTCTTAAACATATATAGTTTGTAGTCAAACCGAGTTTAAAATAAAGATCAAGCCCATTCGGAAGCCTCAAGTATGGATGAACATATTAAAGATGAGATATGATAGTGGATCAATAATTTGGAACTTGAAAAATTGTAGATAGTGTGAAGATTGCTGAAGAAATTGAATCGACTAGGTTTAGATTTTCATCTTTTATGTTAGTAGAGTCAAAGTTTGACTTTGAAATTATTTTATTTAGAGCACTTGTCACACTACGAAGCTCTTAATAGAGTTCTTTTGCTAAAATTGGACAACTAGTTGGGGAATTGGATGTCTGGGTGGAAAATCTATCAATTCTGGAAAATCAAAAATGGTCGATCTATTCGCAAAGCGGTTGACTAGTTCATGGATTCTGTACGATTAATGACTAATTTTTTTGACTATCGAAACAAAACTAGTAGTGGGATATCACCTTCAACAGCTAATTTTGACCCAAAACATATAAATAGGCTTGGTTGGGGGTTCTCTAAACAAGCTTTTACAACTTTATAGATTTATATAGAAGAGATCGAATCCTCATAAGCCTACTAGCCAAAGAGTACTCTAAGCTTTCCAATTTCATGTCACATCTTCATGACCCTTATACCCAATCTTGGAAGGCTATTGTAGTGACCTTAAATTGTATTATCTTCTTCTATTTTCACATTTAAACATTCCTAAGTGTTAGAAGTATGAATGTATAAAATTTCTAATATGAAGTATATTTTCTCAATTTGAGCTAAATCTGTTATACGAGCGGCTTTATCATAAGAAAATGACACTTGCAAATTGTAAGTAAATATAAAGGCTTGACTTCACCTCAAGAAATGATATCATTAGTGAAGTGATTAAAGTTCTTAAGAATAATACAAGAGCTATGGAGTAGGAGTAGTTGATCTTTGAACTACATAAATTATGGTGCATTCGTTCCTTATTTTGCTTTACATTATTGCACTTATGGTTTGATTACAATTTATGTGAAATTACTTGAGTTTTGTGAGTATTTATCTTGGTGAATTCTTTTGGGGATTTGATTTTTTTCAAAATCATATTTTTTTTTTCAAAATCTCTTTCATGCCCCCTCAAAGGTTACCAATCTGAGCTAACAAGGACCACCAACACAAAGTTGGCTACAAGAGCGGTGATATTCTTCGATGTTGAAGCAACATCCCTAGTAATAAAGGAAGAAGTTGAGCACCAAGAGAAGAGGATCGCTAGAGAATGTGAGTGGAAGGATCAGAAGGGCTAAAAATGAAGGATATAGGCAAATGGGGCTTATATGTACCGCCCCACTGAGCCATTGGATGCCCTCCGCAAGGACTAATCTAAGCTATAGGAATCCAAAGGGCAGGAGTTCAAATCTGACACCTGAATTATAAGGGACCCATGTTGAATCTCAGGCATAATCCTCAAAAAATTATGGAAGCTAGCTAGGCACACAAATCATTGAATCTGCATGTCCTCTTAGATTGATGACCTTGGGTTGTAAATTGACGGCTCAAAGTACTTACCTCATGAACATGCGAACCCTAATGATTTTATATGATTTTACAAGGCAACAACTTATATCCCAAGATATTATAGCGAACAGCAGTTTATACCTAGATCGATATGTCAGTTAACTCTGTAAGTCGAGTCAAGAAGGCTCAAAGCTCGAAATTGGGGAATACTAATAATACATTGAACCATAATTATTGAGCCAATTGACGCCATGCCTATGGATCAAATAGCCAACAAGGCCAACCTAGGTCTCTAGTTGAGTTTGCCTCTAGGCGATTGCAACTCAATGGATTCTATGAAGAGCCATGGTGAGGTAAGTCATTAGGCTTAGGAACCTCAATTCATAGCCCATTAGACTCAAGGGTTAGAGGGCTAACATATATTTTATATCTCAAGATATGATAACTAAGAGATTCGGGATCCAAAATAATTAGTTATGGAAAATTCGGCTAGTATCCTAATTGAGATCAAGGAATCTTAGATACATGAATAGTTTGAGTTCATTATAAATTAAAAAAGTACACACAAAGGTAAGGATAATGTTCAATTTTGTTTTTCTAGTTCAATTTTATTGTGATTGATTTGGCATCGAAACGATAGTCGCCGAAAAATTTTTAATGATTTTCTTCACAGTGCTTCCATCTTGCAGATTGATGATGAATTGACTAAGCGAATCAAGATTTCAAGAAAACTCTCGAGCCAAAATCAGGGTTGAACTAGAGTCCTTCAATAACATATTTTCTTATAGTCTGCATATGACCATCAAAAAAAGTATTGGGTCACCTTGTGTCTCTCGGATGTCCGGTCGAACTCAAACTCAAACCCACCATTTCCTCCAGCAACACAAGCTGGTGGACAGATTCAGAAACTCCGGTGTGCTAGGGGTGCATAGTTAAGTGCCGGACTCCGTGTCAAGAAGCATTCTGAGCAGAACATTAGATCCAGTAGTGACAATGGAGGTTCTTGTGTTTTATTGAAAAAAAATTGAAGATCGGGTTGATTTCGCGATTCATAGAGAAAACGACAATCTGTGATTTCTTCTTGGACATCTAGTACTAGTGGTGGGCGACGAAGTTGGGGTTGGAGAGAGTTCACGCCATGATTTGGAGACGGAGTGGAACCTCATATGGTACCTTAGATAATATGATTGATTCCTTTCCGAAAGAATTATTGCTTTTGCTAGATGACATTTTGTAATATGTCATTGTTTGTGTCGTTTAATTTTTTTAGTTCTTCTCATACACAAAAAATTTAGGAATCAACAACAAAGCACTACTCGAGACTCGAAAAAACTATTAGCGAACTACAATTCGAAGCTTAAGACACCTTTCAACATAGGATCCTAATTAACACGGGTTGGTCTACGTCATTACACCGGACTCATCAACTCGGATGCAGATCAATACCCGGTTCACTGAACAAAAATCGGTTTAGTACGAAATGGAGATTGCTCCATCGGGCTTCCGGGGTCAGCAACCACCCAAAGCAGCAAACCAAGGCTACATCAGCAGCTTGGGCCCAGAAGCGTGTTGGGTCTTGTTCTGATGGGAACGAGTTGCTTCGGACCCAAAATTCCACTCTTTAGATCTGATCATCCCATAAGTCATCCAAAGATTTAATAGGCCCATCATCAGAGACAAAGAAATCTCCCGTTAACATTCTAGTTTGGGGGAGTTGATTTATCTTGTCCAAGTCTTCCTTGGTCAACACCCAGTCAAATATGTCGATGTTTTCCTTCAATCTTTGAGGTTTGAAGCTCTTCACCACCACGGTAACCCCTTGTTCAATCACCCACCTCAAGCATACCTGTAGAGCTTTTTTATTAACAATTGCGATCTTAAAACTTGCGTTATTTACAAACTAATTGTGATTACCTGAGCTAATGTCTTTCCTCTAGCGGTCGCTATCTCCTTCAGCACATCGCATTCCATGACAGCGTTGCCTCCCCATAAAGTCCCATGTCCTCCGAGCGGAGAATAAGCAGTGATCACAATTCCCTTCTCCTTGCAGAAGGCCCTCAGCTTTTTTTGATGCAAAAGAGGGTGCATTTCAACCTAAATACAACCAAATACAACTTCTATTTCCAATAATATAAAAAATTAAAGAAATACATATTTAAACGAAGGGCAATTACGAAGGTAGTTTTGAAGAAATTATGGGCTACCTATGCAATCTAGTGATTTTTGTAGTTGTATTCATTTTTTAAGTGTTGGGGATGATATTACATAATGATTTGGTAAGAGTATCTATTAGAAAAAGAAAATGTAGAGATTACCTGATTAACAGCAGGCGGGATCTTGGCTATGCTGAGAATCTCACCAAGTCTTTTGCAACTGAAATTGCTTACTCCAATAGACTTTGTAAGGCCTAAACTGCAGCACTCCTCCATTGCCTCCCACACTGCTTTATGGTCAAAGTGATGCCATTCATCTACTGACACAGGCCACTTGACTTCTTTAGATGTGACACTTACGGGCCAATGGATCAGTAAAAGATCAAGGTAATCCAACTGAAGGTTCCTGTTATACATTACCGTTCATATGCTAAGACTTCGAAGACAAAAAAAAAATGTTGAAAAATAAACCAGATATTATGATCAGAAGCAATTTGCTTACACGGTGAACTGGAGAAGTGCACGGAAATTTATTGTTATCATAATTAAAAGAATTGTAGGTTATTACAGACGAAAATTAAGTATTTGTTAAATTATTTTACTGTTTGCTGTATAAGCAAGACACTCCTAAAATTTACAATGCAACTTTCATTTTATATTTGATCCCAGCTCAGCCCCAACTATCTTCAACAGGGGACAATACTTGGTGAGTCTCGTATAAAAATAATATATAATTCACCAAACTTCTGCGGTTATGGTTGAAACCACTGTTCCAACTCCATTTTTATCTGTGCTGTGACCCATTAAAAATAAAATACAACTTACTGGAGTGACGACTCAAGGGAGGGCAAGACCCGGTCGCGGAACAGTTCAGTGCACCAGACCTTGGTGGTGATGAAGAGCTCGTCACGGCTTTGGATGAGACCTTGCCTTAAGGCCTCGGCAATGGCCTCGCCAAGGAGGCGCTCCGACAAATAGAACGAGGCCGTGTCGAAGTGACGGTAGCCAAGGGCGATGCTCTCCAGGACGGCGGCCATGAAGTCTTCCTTCGCCGGCAGCGGAAATGACGCCGTACCAAGCCCCAGTACAGGCATTTGCCGTCCGCTGCCGGTGAGTGGCACGGCAGGGACTACTCTTGTCATTGTTGAATGTCTGGGAGGAACCATCGGCCTGGAGGATTTATATAGCCGTTGGTTGTTATGTCCATGTACAACGATTTGTTGTTTGACCACGAAAAATTACCTTTGGCACAATGAATGAAAGTTGGACCACTGCACTGTTGTGAGGATAGTATTGAGAAGCATCGGCCTAGAGGATTTATATAGCCGTTGGATGTCATGTCCATGTAAAACGATTTGTTGTTTGACCACGGAAAATTACCTTCGGCACAATGAATAAAAGTTAGACCACTGCACCTTTGGCACAATGAATGAAAGTTGGACCACTGCACTGTTGTGAGGATAGTATTGAGAAGCATCGGCGTGGAGGATTTATATTGCCGTTGGATGTTATGTCCATGTAAAACGATTTATTGTTTGACCACGGAAAATTACCTTTGGCACAATGAATGAATGAAAGTTGGACCACTGCACTGTAGTGAGGAGGGATGTTAATTTCGCTCTTCGAGTTATTTGAATTCGGCTTGAACTCAACTTGACTCTATAAAAAACGAGTCGAGTTCGAGCTAAATGAATTGACTTGATTATAAATCAAGCTAGCTTGAATTAAAATTGGTTCACTCCGTTCAGCTCAAGAGCTCATTCTGTTAAGTACTTAATTAGTTAAATTAAATTAGTTAATTATTGAGATTAATAGTAGAAGATTCACGAATCACTTTATTATTAAAAGTATAAGAAATGATAAATAATACAAGATAAAAGAAAATAATAAAATAAAATAGCGAGAGATTTACTATCAAAAGAAAAGACTTTTATAAGAATCTACAAGAAAGACTTCACTCTTTTTTATTCAACTAAACTCTTTCTCCAAGCCTCAGCAACATCTCTACCTTTAGAGAGAATCTCCAAGAGAACACCATAAGGAACCATCACGAGAGACCATCGAGAAGCACTAAAAAGACCACACATGAGAGCCGACATACTCTCTCTTTTTCTTCTCTATATTCTCTCTATTCCTTTTTATCTATTTCTCTTTAGTTCAACCTCAATACTATACCACACCTAAGCCCTATATATAATAGTATATTTATAAATCCTTATTGAGTCTGAGTTTTACTCTAATTACAACTCCTAATATTATAAATCAATCATAAATCTAAATCCAACGTTGGATTCTTACTTTAACTCAAACTCTAATTCGAGTTCAAGATACCTAAAACTCAACAGTTAACTACTTAATAGTTTATAACTTATAACTCATTAGTTATTACTTTTATAACTTTAACTTATAAGCCTTACTTAAATCCTAACCTGATAGTCCCGTGAACTGTCCCGTGTTCCTGTCTCGAGTCCCAGCTTCCTTCCAAACCCTAGTGGGCAATGCTGTGATGGTGCTGACAATCACTCTTGATTCCTCTAATGACAGCGACTAAAGCTTCATGCCAGCTACCAAGATCTCGATCTCCTCCGCCGATCAAAGCACCACACCCCGATCTCCTCTGACCCTGGCTGTTCTGCTCTGACTCCTCCGGTTGTCTGCTCCAAGTCTCCGACTCCAACTCATGCCATCTACTCCAAGCCTCCAAGCTCCAACTCTGATCCTCGGCCCCTGATCCATTCTAACTGCAGTTATTGCGATAAGACCTCCAAAGGAAAATAGCACATTTGTTTCTAGGTCCTCATCAAGGTCCAGGAGCCGCTCAAAGTATTAATATACTATGAATTGATTATTCTTTTGTTTAAGCTGATTTTGATACTGGTGGTGCCTCTATTCAAAATATCTAGTCTAGGCTGTCTAGTAAATGTGATATTATTGCCTTCCATAGGACCACAAAAGTCAAGATTATAGTGATTCTGAAAATCTTAAGAACAACTTGTATGTAACTGGGTTGTCTACTCAGATAATTGGATTACAAAGAGAGAACTTTGTTAAGTAACTTTTTCTTTTCGTTCTTTATAATCTTAGTGCAAGCATTTTGCTGGGTGATCCTGAGGTAAGGGTTTGGATTCTCGAATATACCCTCCAAGAGAAAAATCTCGAGCAATTGGTTAATACTTCGGGCTTCTCAGACAGAATTGAGTTGGACTTGGGGGGCCAGAAGAGAATAGTAAAACCCTTATAGAGAGGTTTGACTTTGAATTTTCCACCTATTAGGAGATATTTGAGAGTGGACTTAGGTATCTCATAGTTTTTTTATCTAGGGCATTTTGAGTAATTAGAATTTAGCCCTAGATCAGATTATTCCCAATGTTATGAAGTATGTCACAGACTTTCGAACCCTAGCTACCTCCAAAGGTCATTCCCCTAATGTAGAAATATTTAGGGATGCCTTTGAAGGTTGCCAAGGTTCCAATATGAACGGTAGGTGGTACTTCACTCCCAAACAATGGTGTAAACTCTTTGCCTTTGATTCTAACTTGATTCATACTTAGAAGGAGCATCCCATTAGGGTCTTTTCCAATGTTGATTTGGGTCTGCTTTGTGAATGAGGTAACCCTTTCTTTGATGGGGCCAATCCTGAAATTTTCCCTAAAGTCCATCATCTTTTAGTGTCTTGGATTGAGGAGGTAGACAAGGTTAGGTCTATCCCCCCTATGGTCTAATAAGGCATGTTTGGAAGAGCATGGCCTACCTATTGCTCAGACAGTTGGTATGGAACTTAAGAACTCAAGGCTCAGACTTTCTTCATTTTTTCAATATGTTTTTCTCTGGTCTAATGAAGTGATGTGCTTTACAAAGATTATTGAGCTTAACTTCATAAATGAGATCCTAAATGAGCAAGGAGGGGCCCTTCAAGTATCATTAGCTCAGAAGAAGGTGGCCATATCAGAAAATCCCAATCCCCCTCCAATCACAGCTTTGAACAAGGGGAAGAAGAAGAAAGGAGAAGAGGAGAAGAGCCAAGGAATGGCCGAGGAATGGGCAAAGAAAAGACAAGCATTGCCTCACTCCTCTTTCCCTCTTCCCCGAGCTGCTTCCTCAGCTAAGTATGTCTGATCACCTCCTCCCATGACAAAGAAGGTTGATCGTAGTAAGGGAGTCATCTCTGCTCCTTCTCCGACCCATTCTGAGGTGCAAGGGCAGTCTCCTTCCAGACCTCAAAGTATGATAAAGGAGATTGGTGATAAGGAGTATTTTCTTGGTGACTTCAAGGTGAATGAAGGCTTTTTGATTACCAAACTGCCCACCGACGAGGTCTTCCTAAAAGGGGCAAGAGCTTGTCACAGTGTAAGTTTGCTCCCATTCTTCTTCTTTTTCAATACTCTAACTTTTAGTTTGGCCGTAGCCCTTGCATTTTTTTTCACACTTTGTAGAGCGTTGCTTTTATGAGGCTCAGAGAGAAGCTAGTTTCGAGAAGACCAAGCCGAGAAGGGGGTAGATTTGTTTTACTCCCAACTCGTGTCCCTCCAAAGTGACATGGAGGAGTCGATGAGGAAGGCAAAGGAAGAGAAGAACCTCCTCATTGTCAAGTGTGACTCAAGCTTGCTGAATATGGAGGTGATGAAGACCGAGATGGAGACGATGAAGACTTGGCATGGGGCTACCCTGGAGGAGACCCATGCCACTGTGGTCGCCAACTTCCTTAGGAGTAAAGAGCATACTGATGCCCTGAAGATGACTAGGTTGCAGGCCTTTGAATTAAAGGCTAACAATGAGTATCTTATAAACCATGTCAAGCTTGCTGCCCAAGGCTTCACTAAAGGTTACCTCGTTTGTAGGGACATAGTGAGGTAGAACCATCGTGACTCTGACTTTGACCTCAAAGATCTTCATATCGATCTCTACAATGACTTGAGGGTTTGACGCCTTAAGTGGGAGTATGAGGTGCTTCTTTAGAGGGAGAAGGAGGCTACTTCTATGATGGCAGGTGAGGTTTTTGAGGTGGCGGAGGCAGTGGAGGCCAAGTTCAAGTCCAAGAGCTTGGTGGGTCGGGGGAGTCTTCAGTGCCTCTAAACATTTTTTATTAGTCATCCTCCTTTCTTCATGTAATAAAATTTTGTACTAATTTCTTCTCCTGGCTCAATAAAATTTTCACTTTTTCTTCAATATCCTTGTGCTTCTTCAAGCTATTCTTTCAGCATTTTAACTTTATCCAATCTTGTCTGAATGTTTCTGATAGCTAAAATAGTGGTGCATACTAACTTTTTTCAAGATGATTTTCTTGATGTATTAGCTTGGTGCCAACTAACTTGAACTTCCTTCAAAAGATGTTTTCAAATAGAGACATCTTGGCCAACAACCGTGGTCAATCTATCACTCGACTCCATTATTTCGGTTCTGTAGGTGCCTTGTGATACAGCTTCCTTTGTTTGAACTTGGACCTTTTATTCAAACCCTTTGCATTGTCTAAGCAAGGGTCCCTGGGGCTTGGCATTTGACTGAGGTTGTATGCCTTGATCTGAGATCTTCGTGCCTAGCATTAGGCTGAGGTCTTATGTCTTATTCAATCTGAGGTCTTTGTGCTTGGTTTTGGACCAAGGTTTTATGCCTCGTTTAATATGAGGTTTTTGTCCTGGCATCAGGCTGATGTCTTATGCCTTGTTTGATTCAAGGTCTTTGTGCTTAGAATTAGGATGAGGTCTTATGTGCCTTGTCTAACTTAAGATCTTTGTGGTGCCTTCCTAGGCAAAGACTTGCTCAAAAGCACAAATTTTATTAAAAATTAATGATATATGATTTTAAAGATAAAACCTTCTAGGATTGCTAATGTACCATGTCCTTGGGAGTACTTGGTCACTTGGGTGTTCGATTTTCAAAGATCCTAGTCACACAGCTTAAGAGACTCTAAATAGACCAACCCAATTTGGAGAGAGTTTTTGTGAGGTTCGATTGATGAGCTCGACTTAGCGGAGTACCCAATTGCCTTATTGTAGCTCTCGGTTGTAGACTTGAGTGTTATAATAGCGTGCCACCCGACATTGATACTCAGCTATCTTGGTGCGTACCTTTTCTCAAGCCTCCAACACAAGATCTTTCTTAGCCTAGTTGTTTTCCTTATTTAGTGAAGGATCATAACTCTGAACACGTGAAAAAATGAGTTCAATTTTCACAGGGATGACTGCCTCAATCCCATAGGCTAGCATATATGACGACTCCTCTATTGCCATTTGAGGAGTGGTCCGGTAAGATAGCAAAACATGTAGTAACTCTTTGACCCAGACACCTTCTGCCCTTTTAAGATACTTCTTTATCCCTGTGAGTAAAGTATGGTTTGTTACCTTGGCCACGCTATTGGCTTTGAAATGCACCACCGAAGTAAACTTTCACTTAATGTGGAGGTTAAGGCAGTGCTGCTTAAATTTTAAACTATTAAACTACTTCCCATTATTTATGATCAGCACTTGAGAAAGTTTGAATCTGCAAATGATCTTTTGCAAAGAAATTCTTGGATCATCCTCTCGATGATTGTGGCAAGCGGCTTGATTTCCACCCACTTAGTAAAGTAGTTGATGGCGACTACTAGAAAGTTTCTTTATCTCGAGGCTATTGAAAATGGGCCTAGGATGTCTATTCTCTATTAGTCAAAGAGACAAGCTACTTGAGTTTGCTGGAGCTGAACTACAAGATTGTGATAAATTGAGGCATGTCTTTGGCACTATTTGCATTTGGATAGGGATTTGAATGCCTTGGCGGCCATGTTGATCCAATAATACCCTTACTTAGGGAGTTTGTATTCCAAGGCTTGTCCCTCTTTGTGACTTTTACATATCCCTTCATGGACTTTTAGGAGATCATAATCAGCCTTCTTAGGTCTCAAACAATAGATTAACGGTTGTGTTAGTGACCTCTGGTATAGGACCCCACTTATTAAGATGAAGTTCGGAGTTGGCCTTGTGATCCTCTGAGCTTCAACTAGTTCTTCTAGAAGTTCCCCTTTCTCCAAGTTGGTAATAATAGGGTTCATCTAACTTGGCTCTGAGTCTATCGTATTTACCTCAATGTCTTCTAAATAGCTAAGTAGCTAGAGATTCTCCACAAAAATCTACCTTAGTTTTGAATTTGAAGAGGCTAAGGCAAGGCATGCAAGGGTATTTGCTCCAGTATTGTTATTCTGAGCTGTGGGATAAATTTTGACTTGGTCCATTTTTGCTATAAGCTTTTGTGCCTCGGTAAGGTATTGTACCATAGTTGCTTCCTTTGCTTCATATTCTCTGGTAACCTATAGGCACACTAATTAGGAGTCACTGCATAACTTGAGTTTCCTGCTCCTAGTCACTAATCCTATGCGCAATTAGAGCAGAAAGGCTTCATATTCGGTGATATTATTTGAAGCCTCAAATCCTAGCCGAGCTGAATATTCGACCATACTTTTGTCTGAGTTTTGAAGGACTCTAATGCCTCACCCCGACTCATTAGATGAGCCATCAACTCGAACCTCCCATAGTTTAGATTCCGACCCAAATGGGTATGATGTGATTTCCACCATGAAATTTTTTAGGGTCTGCGCTTTGATGCTTTTTCGTACTTCAAAAGTCATCTTTAATTGGCTTAATTTGATTGACTACTTGAGCATTTACCTTGAAGTATTTCATAGCCAATAAGATATAGGTGCTAACTTCTTTGATTTTTGAAGTATTTCCATAACCGATAAGGTGTAGGTGATAACTTTATTTGGTTTAGTAGTATCATCAATGGCTTATAGGATTGGATATAATTTTGAAAGTAGTATTTTTCAACTAGTTTTAGGGTCGACTAGCTCGAAGATGTTCATCATCGATTACTTTTGGGGTTAACTAGCTTGAAGAGTATAGTATCATCAATTGCTTTTAGGATCGACTAGCTCAAATATGTGCGTCAGCGATTACTTTTGGGGTTAACTAGCTTGAAGGGTGCATCATTAACTTCTTATGGGGTTGACTAGCTTGAATTGTACACCATCAATTGCTTGTAGGGTTGACTAGCTTGAATGGTACACCATCAATTGCTTGTAGGGTTGACTAGCTTGAAGGGCATATCGTTAACTACTTGTGGGGTTGACTAGTTTGAAGAGTACGACATCATCTACTTTTGGGGTTGATTAGCTTGAAGGATGTGTTGCCAATTACTTTTAGGGTTGACTAGTTTGAAGAATGGGTCATTAACTGTTTATGGGGTTGACTAGCTTAAAGTGTGGCCAATAATTTTGAGCATATTTTTTGTTAATTTCATTGATTTGGTAGTGTCACTAATGGCTTAGGGGGTTGGATATAGTTTTAAAGTATGATCGACAACTTGGAGCATGTTGATGATTACTTCTTTTATTTGGGCTGGCTAGGCAGAGCTGGGGTAGGCCTAGAGAGGCATCAATCAAGCACTTCAAGGCTATGGGAGGTCATGCTAAGGGACATCTGGGCTGGAGCACCGTGCCTGGTAAGGTCAGGCATCATACACGAGTAAGGTCGCCGGAGCTTTGATCGACTATACCCAGGTGAGTGGAGGAGCGGCTGGCGTAAGCTATTAAGGTCTCAAATCTCATCGGAGGGCCATGCATGATGCTATGGATGCATCCATGTCCACATTGTTTAGAGGTGTCAACGTGGTGAAGGTCTCAACTGGAAGCTATTGGAATGCCTCTTTATGGTGAGGTGAGCAGTAGCATGGGACATCATTGGATGGTAGGGTCAAGAGAGGTAGTAAACAAGGTTTCTCCTTTAGAGGAGGAAGAAGAAGAGAAATAGGAAGATCAGTAGGAGAAGGAAAGAAAAAGGTAGACAATTGCCCTTTTTTTGCTTCAAGTCCCAATCCCTGATAGCTTCTCTATTTTTTTCTCTCCTCTATTATGCTGATCTCCTTCTCTTCGTGTGTCTCTGTGTAGATTTTCGACCCTTTTTAGAGGTATTGAAGAAGATCATAATCAAATCCCCAATTGGCCTGATTGAGAATGATATTGAATTCCAATTTGTAATGAGATTATATTTGATTGAATTTCCAAAATATTGTGATTGACTTGAAATGTTGTGGTTTGTGATGGATTATAGTTCCATCTTTGTGAATGGCATATAATCCATTAATTGGGATTTGTTTCCCTGATAAAAATATTCAAATTTTATACCATTTTCAAATGATGAATTTTTAGGAATTTATTTGCAATATTTCCAGAAAAATTGGACCGAAGTGTAATTTTATAAATTTCAGGGATCATTTTGTAAAAAATCATATATTTGTAAAAATCTAAAATTTTTAGGGTCTGTTTTGAATGAAATTTAAACTTATTTATAAATAAAAATTTTGAGAGATTTATTTAAAATTTTTTGAAAAAATTGGACCAAAAATATAATTTTATAAGTTTCAAGGATCTTTTTGTAAAAAAGATATATACAGAAATTTTACGATGTCCTTTCAATAAAATTTGAGCTTGTTTACAAATAAATTTTTGAGAGACATATTTATAAATTTCAAAAATTTCAAGAGTTTATTTATAAATATAAAATTTTAAGGGATTTATTCACAAACCCTAGATTTTGCGGGGATCAAGTCAAAATTTCAAAACTTTTAAGGACTTTTTGCAAAAATTTTCATCTTAAAGACTTATTCACAAGAGAAACCTGGCCGAAAACCCGTTTATAAAGATTTTATAATTTTCTATTTTGATCTAAGTATTTGTTGAATTTTGGGCTTGATTTTGGACCAAATATCCAACCCATTCGGTTCACTTTAATTTGAGCCTTCATTTTTCTAACAATTCAAATTCAAATTAAATCCAAATTTTGATCAAATTTGATCACAATTTTGATTTAATTGAGGCCCACATTTGGATGACAATCCAGTACCAATCAATTGTATATTTTGACCTAATTTTAATTAAAGTTATTTTTCAGTCAAAATCAACTCAGACAAGTACCTCATTTTGTTCGGGCCTTACTAGTAGGAGAGTCTTAGCCAGGTACTTCTTTAGGTGCTCGAAGGCTTGATTGCACTCCTCGACTCATTTGAATCCCGAGTCTTGCTTGAGAACTTTGAAGAAAGGGAGACATTTTTCTCTCGACCTCAATAAGAAATGGTTGAGTGCCACCAAGTGACCTATGAGCCTCTGTATTTCTTTAAGAAAACTTGGTGGCTTCATTTTCCTCACTGCCTCAATCTTCTTGGGGTTTGCTTTTCCTATTTCAAGGCAAGGTATATGAGGAATTTTTTTGAACCTACTCTGAATACACATTTCTTGGGATTAAGCTTTATGCTGAACCTCTGCAGTGTATTGAAGGTTTCTTCTAGATCCTTTAAGTGTCTTTTGGCATGGACACTTTTCACTAGCATATCATTGATATAGGCTTTCACGTCCCTCCCAAGCTGAGCCTTGAAGACCTTGTTAACCATTTGTTGGTATGTTTCAACCCAAATGGCATGGCAATGTAGCAAAATATACTTGGTCCATAATGAAGGCTACTTTTTTCTCATCGTTGGGGTGCATCTGTATTTGATGGTAGCTTGGGAATGTATCCAAGAAGCTTAAGAGTTGATAGCTCAAAGTAGAATCCACTAGTTGATCTATCTTGGGCAGAGGGTATTTATCCTTTGGGCAAGACTTATTCAGGTCAGTGAAGTTGATACACATTCTTGGCTTTTAGTTGGCCTTTTTTTCCATTATCATATTTGTCAATCGCTCGGGGTAATCAACTTCTTTGATGAATCCTGCATTGAGAAGTTTGCTTACCTCTTCGGTAATGGCTCTTTGATATTCGGAAGCAAAGTGCCTCTTCTTCTACTTAACTAGTTTGTGGTCTTCTGCTACTACAAGCTTGTGCTAGGTGACCAAAGTGCCTATCCTAGGCAGATCCTATGAAGACCCTGCAAAGACGTCTTAGTTGTTTTGCAAGAATTCTCCTAGTTTTGTATAGAGAGTTTGTGTAAGGTTCGTGCCAACCTTCAATGTTCTCCTTGAGTCTTCATCAACAACAAGGTTAATGAGCTATTCTGTAGGCTCAACATGAGCTTTCTTTGGCTCAAGGGAAGACTCATTCATGTTGTACACTAAATGTGTTCAAACCATGACAAACTTTGATTTAATAGTGGCAATTCTAGAGCTTTCCCTGACTGTGAGGAGTAAGTTGATTATGCCAACTTTTGCTCAATTTTCATCTGATCGTAGGCCCTAGTGAATAATATATTAGCCAAGCTTCCCGTGTTCACCATAATATATTGTGTAGTATAGCCATTTAGAATTGTCAGGATCACCAATGCATTGTTGTGGGTTGCTGAAATTCCTTCCAAGTCCTTCATAGAGAAGACTATATCCCAATGCTTAGGTTCACAATATGGCCTCTTTAGTGTCTCTTCCTTGGTCTCTTGCTCCCTAATGATGGTTTAGCATTTTTTATTTGACACTGAAGCTTCACTTTGGGTTAGTGGGCTTTCCAAGATCATGTTGAGATTCCCTTTGGTTGCGGGGTTGTGTAGGTCTAGGGTGGGATTCCAATGTGGGGGATTTCAAGGATGAGGTTCTCTCCCATGAGTCTCTTTTGCTCTCTTATCTTAGTGAACAAATTGTCTAAGGTGTCTTTCTAGTATAAGTCTTTTAATTTCATCTTTAAGATGCACACATTATTCAGTATCATGGTCATATTCTCAATAAAAATACTGTACCTTGATTTATTGAGGTGTTGTTGACTTGTGCGAATTGGCAGAGGCTTTTGCAGCAAATCTCTGTATTCAATTTGAGCAAGGACTTCAGACCTCAAATTGTATAGTAGGGTGTAGGCTTGAAACTCAGATCTTCATTCTTAAGGCTTACACTCTCTCTGTTCAGTCCTCTATTTCTTTGGCTCAGGGGCTTTATTTCCCAAGGCTCTTTCTTTGGTTTGCTAGCACCCTCATATTATTTCTTTGCCACAATCACTTCTTCAACATCAATGTATTTTAGGGTTAATTGGATGAACTTTGTGAGGCTTCTAGAAGGTTAGTGAGCCATCTCATAGGCAACTTGAGGCTGTTTGATCCCATTGATTATAGCTGTAAGGACAACAGAACTGCCAAGCTCGGTAACCTCAAGTTGAGCCTTGTTGAAACGAGCCAAGTATTCTATTAGGATTTTATCTTCTTTCTACTTCAGTGTCAACAAAGTGGAGAGAACTTTTTGTTGAGGCACCAATGAGATGGACTACTGCACAAATCTATTCGCTAGATCATCAAAGTAGATAATGGAGTACTTCAGTAGTTCAAAGTACCAGGCACGGGTTGGGCCCTATAGAATCATAGGAAATACCTTGCATATGATTGAATCCAATACTTCTTGTAGGATCATGGCATTCCTAAAAGTGCTAATATAATCCATTGGATTTTTCATACCATCATTCACTTTGTAGGGGGACTATTTAAACTTTGACTGCACAAAAGAGTACGCTACTTTTGGAATTAGAGGCATGTCATACTCACTTAAGATGGATGAGCCAACACCCTGAGGAGCTCTCAGCTTGAATGTGAAATAACCTCTCTCTCGGTGTCTCAGGCGATTCTGACCGAGGCTTGCATGTGGTACATGGCTCCATCGATTAGATCATATGTTGGGTCATGTGTATTATAGTCCCTCAAGGAATGATACCGAAGAGGGGGAGCTATGGTTGAGGGGTTGTATTGACCTTGGTATAGGTGCCTGTTGAGTTGTGCAGGACTTGTTGTGGGATGATGTGATGACTAACCTTGTTGATTCGGTACTAGAGCATGGATTGGCTGTTGAGTAATGTGATGTAGTAGATTTGACATTGCTTGACCTTGCAAATTCTAAGCTTGAAGGTCCTGCTAGCTTGTGCTTGAACCTTGAGGAGTCGAGTCATCTACTGGATTGCTATTGCCAAGGTTTAAAACTCCTGACAACTCATCGAGTTGGAAGATCTTGTTGGTATCTCGAGTACCATTTGAAGAGGAGGTGCTCGAGGTTATTATGGCATTTAGATTGTTGAATTGGCCTGCTTGACTGGTTCACCTAGTCCATTGGATAAATTTTTGTTGGTGCCAAGGCTATCTTACCCTTGGTGGGACTTTTTGATGTCGATAGTCGTGCTGCTCTAGGAGACATGGCAGGAGGATTGTCAAAGTCTTCCTAGACCTACAAGAAAGAATAGTGGAGCAGATTTCAATAAAAGTACTATTGATGATAGAGCCTCACTCACCATCGGTTTTGATATGAGGGGCTCCTTGAGGTCTTAATTTGCTGGGCCATTCTTCCTTTAACTCTGAAAAAAGAATAATCATGAAGAAAACCATCGAAAACTTTCCGATGGTAGTTGCTCTGACGCTCAAGTCAAATTTGCTCTCCAGAATATGGATGTAATTAGGAATTGAACATTAGCTCCCCACCTTTTTGGTTATCCTGTGATTTATAGCATTCTTGGGGATTTGGTGTATTTGAATCTCGTGATCTCGGATAATCGTTCTGTTGATTTCTCCCATGAATGGGAAATTAATCTCAAATGCTTTTGGGATTGACTCCTGAAAGTGTTGTAGATTTATTGGCTAGGATATCTGCTTCAATTGACCAAATCTAGTAAGTTCAATTTTAGTTGGAGTTCGAGACATAATTGGCCCTTTTCTTGAACTTTATTCGCATATGAAGTGACTGAATTCATAATGATTCAATATATTTGGCGAACTCTTAGCTCAGATACTTCTGTTTGTAATTGGCCCTTGTAACTTGACTTCATCAATTTTTCGGACTTGGGAGGTTTGGTTTGAAGCTTTCTTTTTAGGTGGCTCCATGTATCATCATTTATAATTGGAAATTTTCAGTTTATTATTGTAGTTTAGAACAACATCCTTGATTCAATCCGATTCAGTACGTTTCATATCTAATATGCAATCAACGATTGAGTTTTTCTCTTAATTTTTTTATCATCGTCAAGTGAATACCTAAATCATAGTACATGAATTTGAAAATATTTTTTTCTTGCTCTTTGGTGTCTTCTTTCTTTTATTTCTTGATCTTCTATTTGTTAGGTTGTACAATGACGGTGAATGAGAGGCTAAACTCGTGGCTCCTCAAGCTCCGAAAGTTGATATCCAAGACGACAATAGTGCTCATGAATATGGCAGAATGGCAGAAGAAGCAAATGATTGGAGTGGGAGGGAGAAAATGTTCACGGCGGCAAGGATGATCACAGTCGAGAGGACTCCCAACGGATACCTCGCTTTCCCTATCTTGGTATCAATCGAGCAATCTGGCAGCTGAATTTGTCTGGTTTTATTGGTGGAAAAATTTTTGATTGAGCTATTTTGATGAATTTAATATGTTTTTAAGTTCGGATGGTGCAAAAAGTTTTTCTTTTTTACAATTCTTTTGCTTTTGTTCCATATGCTTGTTGGTTTAGAAAATGTTTGATCTGTCGATGCAATGTTGTCGAACTGAGTATTGATGTTTTGCAAAGTGGTGACACACGATAAATGAATTGATAAGGAGAAAATGCAAAGAATGAGCACACGCATTATGATGCATGGACCATGGTGGAGTATTGTTTCTTATATTTATCGAGGGATTGCTTTGATTTCCATTTGACGTGCATGATTTTTGGATAGATTCATATTTTAGAACTAAAATGTAGATGTTGATACATTATGGAAGCAGTTCATATTTTTTCCAGTCTAAACTAAGATAATAGATCATTTACTCCGCTATATAAATTATTTATCATTTTACCAAATACAATTATTTAATTATGTATATAATTTACAAATGGACAATGCTTTGTAAGAAAGGCCCTTCATTGTTCTATACAAGATTGAATAAATCTTCTTATTTTTATTTTTTAATATCATGAAATATCTTCCTATCAATTTAGCGAAGGATAAAATTTGATTAACTCTTTATAAACCAACTGGACATATGCAATATTGGTCTAATATCCTATTGAAAAATAAAATTTGATTAACTCTTTATATACAATGTAAACTAAAATATTGAGATATATATTTTCATAAATTAACCATTATTATTGCATATTAGGTATCTTCTTAAACTTAAGAATTATGTACGGAATCACACTCATTTGGAAGGATCAATTGCAAAGGGTTATTTGATTCAAGATTGCATGACATTTTCCACTGTTAAGACTCATAGCGGAAGGTTCACGAATCACCTTATTCTCAAATAATACAAGAAACGAGAAGTAATATAAGATAAAAGAAAATAACAAAATAAGACAGCGAGAGATCTACTATCAAAAGACTTTACAAGAGTCTACAAGAAAGATTGCACTCTTTCTTATTCAATTAAATTCTTTTACTAAGTTTCGGCAATGCCTCTACCTTTAGTGAGAATCTTCAAGAGAATATCACAAGAAACCACCACGAGAGGTCACTGAGAAACATTAAAAAGACCCACATACAAGAGCCGACATACTCTTTCTTTATTTTCTCTTTATTCTCTCTATTCCTCTCTCTATTTCTCTCTGGTTCAACCTCAATACTACACCACTCATAAACTCTATGTATTATAGTATATATATAAACCCTTATTGAGTTTGAGTTTTACTATAATTATAACTCCTAATATTACAAATCAATTATAAGTTTAAATCAAATTTTGGATTCCTACTTTAATTCAAACTCTAATTCGAGTTTGAGACACCCAAAACTCAACAATCTCTATATTGGCTTGAACTTGGGCATGCCATTGGAACTCCACCTGTAATAGTATTCTCTACTAATCGATAAATATTACTGCACTTCATTCCTTTCATTAGGATTTTAATACCATATGTCACCTTTATGCCTCCATCTCTCGTTGAAAAATTTCAGCCTTTTGAGTCTAGTACACAAAGTGAAATTAGATTCTTCCACATCTTGGGGACATGCCTCACCCCAGTAAGAGTACGAATCGCTCCATCAAACATCTAGATTTGGACTGTTCTCATACCGACAATCTCAGAGGTTGAATTATCACCCAACCAAATAGTATATTTCTTCTTATTCTCCTGATAAGAAGTAAACCAATCCTTCCTGGAGCAAATATGGTAAGAACTATTAAAATCTAAAATTCACTCATCAGAAGTGCACAATTTCTGCGGATACTACAAGAACATCTCCATCTGCACTATTCTCAGAAGTATCATCCGCTATTGTCGTCGCCATATTAAAAGACTATATTTTCATATTCAGGGCAATGCCATCTAATGTGGTCAAATTTCTTACATGCATAATATTATACTTTTGCCTTCAATTTTGATTTGAAATATTGCTTGCTTTCTCCATATTCTCTTAATCTTCCTCTTTCTTACATCACCAATCCTTCACCAAACTCCATATTAATATTGAAATTTCTCTTTTTCTCATTAAAAAGAAGACTACTTGTCATATCTTTTATTTTGAGAGTTTCTTAATCATAAAGAATTATGCTCACAATATGATCATACGAAGCAGAAAGAGATATCGGGAGAATCAGTGTCTTATCGTCTTCTTCAAACTTCACATCAACTTTTAGCAAATCATTGATAATCTTATTGAATGCATTCGGGTGATGTAATATAATCATACCTTCATTTATATGCAGTTCATACAACTGTTGTTTCAGGTAGAACTTGTTCATGAGGCTTTTTGACATGTACAACTTTTCGAGTTTTGTCCAAATGTTTATTGTCGTCTCTTCGTCAATGATATTATACAAAACTTCATCAGTCAGATTTAAAATAATTAAATTCAATGCCTTCTGATCTATCTCCTCCCAGTCTTCATCGCTGATCTTGGTCGGCCTTTTTTCTTTATTGTCTAAAGTCTTTTGCAAACCTTAACAAGTAAGAACCGCCTTCATCTTCTTCTGCCATAAGGCAAAATTTATCTTACCGTCAAACTTTTTCACATCGAGTAAGGACTTTGTCATCTTTGTTGTTTGCTCGTAAGCTCTGATACTAATTGTTGGATTCACAGCGGAAGGTTCATGAATCACCTTGTTCTCAAACAACACAAGAAATAAAAAGTAATATAAGATAAAAGAAAATAACAAGATAAGACAGCGAGATATCCACTATCAAAAGGCTTTACAAGAGTCTACAAGAAAGACTGTACTCTTTCTTACTCAACTAAACTCTTTCACCAAGCCTCAGCAATGCCTCTACCTTCAGAGAGAAACTTCAAGAGAACATCATGAGGAACCACCATGAGAGACCATCGAGAAGCACTAGAAAGACTCATACACAATAGTCAACACTCTCTCTCTTTCTCTTCTCTCTATTCTCTCTATTCCTCTCTCTTTATTTCTCTCTGGTTCAACCTCAATACTACACCACTCATAAACTCTATGTATTATAGTATATATATAGACCTTTATTGAGTCTGAGTTTTACTATAATTATAACTCCTAATATTACAAATCAATTATAAGTTTAAATCTAATTTTGGATTTTTACTTTAACTCAAACTCTAATTCGAGTTCGAGACACCCAAAACTCAACATTGCACAATATATTTGAATGAGTTCCAATTAAAATTTTATTCGTATTCTCACAATCATGATGATAAGTCTAGATTTGCTATAGTCAAGCCAATTGGGTCATTGCAAGGAGTTCATTAACTGCATGAGATTGTATTGACCCAAGTTCATCGATACATATTATCCAATCTTGATATTATCAATGCCTACCATGAATAAGTGCTGATTTGGATTTCTCACAATTTAAATTATTTGAAATTACTTCGTAATCTATTGCATATATTTTTTTGGTGTTGTAAGGCACATCTTCAGACAATAAAGATAGATCAATAATGTAGAGAATGAAAATCTAAAGGAGAAAAAAATTCACAATAAAATATTTTCAAAATGGTTCATAGATAGTAAAAACCTTTGGTTGATATTTTACAATGTCTTATATTTAAGTTAATTGGTTGTTTATATTTGTATGTTGTCAATATAGAAAGAAGTGCGAATGCTAAACACATGCCCAAAGAAATCTCCTTGTTAGCTATTAGGCTTGACAAGTGGACAAGAAGATTTTCAAGGTATCTCATTAATGAATTTCATTAGAGGATGTCCTCTTTGCTTTGTGGAATTCAAGTTTCACACTAGAAATCATGAAATAAATTGTCATACTCAGAATAGTGGCATCATCTTAAAAGTGTTAGTCCGTATGGCAACCTAATAGGGGGAGTGAATTAGGTTTTAGAACAAATATTACTTTTATGATGAAAACAAAACCAATTCGGTCCATCAAAAAATAATTCAAAGCAAATTTCAATCAATCACAAGTATAATTGAATAAAAGACAAGTTAAGAGAGAATGTACTATAATGTAACATGGCTCAGAAACTAATCATTTTTTACTCTATAACTCTTGCGTTGCGTTTGAGAACTTCAACACTTCATTATTGTATCATTTCGTCAGTGAAACCAACTCTATATAACTCCTCTTCTCCAATCAGTAAGATAAATTCTAAACCAGAGTTTGAGTCTCTCAATCACTCCAAAGAACCTCGGCATGGATTACAAGTGAAAAAGTGTAAAGAATAATACAATATAAGCTCACTACAAGATCTCTCAAGATTGGGCATAAGGGGTAGAAGATTTGATAATGAAAGTGATAGCTTTGGAAACTCTTAGCTAGAAGGTTTGGATGGACTTTGGTCTCTTCTTTAAAATGAATTAGAAGGTGTAAAAATTATTTAGAGAAACCCAACCATGTCTATTTATAGTCTTTGGGTCAACTCTAGCCGTTGGGGGTGAAATCTCCCAACTAGGGCTGTTCCAATGGTTAGAAAATTAACCATTAGTTTGTGCAAATTTTGTGAACCAATTACCAGCTTAACCAACCGAATGTCCAGCACAGCAAAAACTCAAAGACTAGTTTTCTTTATTGGACGTTCAGTTATTAACTAATCATTTGGCATTGGGAAAATCAGAGATCAATTTTCTCGGCTGAGCATTTGGTTATCAACTGAACATCCGGTTCAATCAGACACACTTTGTTAAAAGCTTCTTATAGAACCCTATGTGACAAATGGTCTAAACAAAAATATTCTCAAAATTATATTTTGATGTGACTAAAATAAAAGTAAAAGTCTAAACTTGTCAATCTAATTTCTTGAGCAATCCTCAAGACATCTACATGTTCTTTAAGTCACATTCATTGAATCATTATTATATTTCAATCTTCTTTATGATCATCTTCTCTTTGAGGCTTCCTAATGATCTTAAACTTCATTTCGATCTAGGTTGTGCTTCAACATTTATTGCTCAAAAAATTATCAAATATATGGTTTGGTAATCATCAAAATTATAAAGGATAACAAAAGACAGTCATGAAAAGTTTTGCAAGAAAGAACAATATGCACCCTACATCTTGAGATGTCCCATTTTATGGAGTCCTAACAAATATTATTAAACTTTGGTATAATAATGGACTTAGATACATGATGTTTAAGTATGACTAGATAGATAATAATATGGGAATGAAGATAGATGACTTTGAATTCAAATCGGTGAAATTTAACTACTTGATGGATAAGAATAATCGACATTTAGATGAGCCTTATATATTAACTGGTCAAGCACATCAAGTTTTTTATGTGTATGATCTAGTATAACATGAGTGATATGTGGTTGTGAAGATAACCCTTAAAGAATACAATGACACAATTTATAAAGAATCGATGATGCTAATGAAGAAGACCCAATGGTAGAAAATGTAACTTTTAACATCTTGAATGTGATATAGAAAATGCAAGAATAGATCTCTAAATTCTATTGATTGATGTGTTTCTTTCAGCATCGTCTCAACAATGTGTAGAGGAAAGCAATAAAGACGAATTCATTAGTGATGAAATTGAGGTGAAAGAGGACATCGATTGTGACAATGATGATTTGACTGAAGGTGATAATTTTATGTTAGGCTATAATGAGCATTAATTTAATTATAAAGCTCATTTCTTGTGTTTACTTATTCATTTGTTATATATAGTGTTACTGTATACATTATTTTTTTATGACTTGTCAGAATATTAACTATATGTTGATTTGATCACTATTTTTCTGCAATTTTAGAAAAAAAACGTTCGGCCAAGAAAGTATATTGGGACTGTCCAGGATGTCTTTGCAAATATGGAGACAGAGGAATTAGTA
This sequence comes from Trichopus zeylanicus subsp. travancoricus, assembly GCA_005019695.1. Classification (NCBI taxonomy): domain Eukaryota; kingdom Viridiplantae; phylum Streptophyta; class Magnoliopsida; order Dioscoreales; family Dioscoreaceae; genus Trichopus; species Trichopus zeylanicus. The sequence goes on from RXID01014379.1 coordinate 51,969, forward strand.
TTGGAGACTGTAATATGGATGTGGACTTACCTATCTATTATGTTTGCATTGATATTTGCATAAAACTCAATTTCACTAAAACAAAGTGCAAGAGAACAAATATATCAAACATCAATAAGGATTGTTGGGGCTTCATTGCTCCACTTGAATGACCCACCTTTTGACGACTCTATAATAAGGGCAGCAAGGGAAGAGAAACCCTTGATAAATCTTCAATAGAAAGTGGCCAATCAATGCAAATTTTAAAACTCTCTAAGATTTGGCCAACCTATGATGACCTCAACTTTCTTTGGATCAACTTTAGTATCTTCTGCTGAGACAACATAACCCAAGAATATTAAACTATTTGTAAAAAACTTGCACTTCTTCAAATTTGCATAGAGCTTTTGATCCTTGAAGACTTGAAGAACTTGTCAAAAATACCCTAAATTCTCATTGAGATCTTTGCAATTGATTACTATATCATCAAAATAGAATATGACAAAATGACCAATGAATGATTGGAAAATTTGATGCAAAAGATGTAAGAAAGTGCTTGGTGCATTGGACAATCTAAATATCATGATTGTCCCCTTATAGAGGCCATTCCTTGTCTTGAAAGTTGTCTTCCATTCATCACCTAGCTTTATTGGGATTTGATGGTAGCCACTTCACAGAATAATTTTGGAAAAGATATTAGCCCCATGTAGTTTATCAAGAAGATCATCAAGACATGGAATAGGGAAGCATTATTTTATAATAATTTTGTTTGCAACTTGACTATCCACGTATATGTGCCATGTGCCATTTTTGTTTGGAACAAGAAGAGTAGGTACAACACAATGGTTCATGCTTTCTTGTACCAAGCCTTTCTCAATATATGCTTCTAGTTATCATTGAAGTTTCTCATGGTTCTTTAGATCCGTGGATAAGTAGCTTTGTTGGGAAGAATAGCTCCTGATATAAGATCAATTTGGTATTAAATATTTGTCATAGGAGGCCAGCCAAAGGGAATCTCTTCTGGAGTAACATCCTTGAATTCTTCAAATAAGTGTTGAAGAATTGGAGGGTTAGATTGAATCACCTTTTTTTTTTCAACTACCGCTAATGCATATGCTTTATTTGGCCCTTAAAACTCCTTTCAGAATTCCAACTTAGAAAGATAATTACTACTCTCCCCTGAAAATGGTTTGAGTGAATTATCAATCTTTGACGAGGTGAGAATGATCTTTGCTCCATCTTTGGTAAAAGTATATTTACTTTCAAAGCCATCATGGATTGCTTTCCGATCATATTGGCAATGACAACCTAGAAGTAGATGACATGCATCCATAGGAATGACATCACATACAAATCTTGTCCTTTTAGTATTTTCTAATAGAAAATTGAACAAGTCTTCTCATTTCCCTTTTGTAGCCAATATAGTTTGTAAGGAGAAGGATGTGCTTCTATTTTGAGATGAACTTTGCTCACAATAGTTGATGAGATGATGTTCTCACAACTCCCACTATCGATGATGATATTGCATATCTTACCATGAGATGTACCTTTAGTGTGGAAGATGTTGTTATGAAGCCATTCGTCCTCCATGGAAATATAAAAGTTTAAGGCTTGTCAACAACTGGCAAGAGATTCTCCACTATCACCAAAAGTGATTTCTTCCTCTTCCTTTGGTTCCTCATCAAAGATGGGGCCTTCATCAATATAATCCTCTTCTTCAACCTCTGTAAAAACCACAATTCTATGATTTAGAAATTCAATGCAAATATGCCCAAAGATTTGACACTAATAACATTAGATAGGTTTTGAAGTAGGTGATCACGGCCAGCTTGATGTTATCTCACCTTGTTTTAAAGAAGGAGTGCATGCTTTTGGTGTTACTGGAGGAGCGAGAGAGGATCAAAAAAATGAGTTGTTCCCCCTATTTGCAATAGTCCTATAGTTTAGACTTGGACTGCTAGTAGTCCTCCTGTGAGTTGCTTCTCTACACATAGTGCAAGTTTGAAAATATCATTGTATGTCCAATAAAGCTAAAGTTGGACAACATCTTAAATCTCGCATTGTAGATCACCTAAATAGCATGCAATAGTTTGCTCTTCTAATTCAAAGATGCCACATTACATTAGAAGATGATTGAACTCTTTAGTGTATTGTTCAATAGAAATAGTTCCTTGCTTGAAATGGTGGAGTTTAAGGGAGTAATCTTAATGATAACTCTTAGGTAAAAAATTTTCTTGAGAGCCTTTTTTAATTTCTCCCAGGACTCTATCTTCAACTTTCCTTCTTGAGCCCACTGTGTCTTAAGTTGCTCCTACCAAATAGAAGTGTGTTTCTTAAATTTGATGGCAACAATTCTTACCTTTCAATGGTCAGAAACATTATTATACTAAAAAATATATTCAATAGTATTAAGCCAATCAATGAACCCATCAGGCCAAATTCTCCCTTCAAATTGGATATCAACTCTCATGTTAATATCTTCGTAGATGTCACTACGTTCCCTGCAAGCATATTGTTGATGATATGCTTCACTTGATGTTTAGCTATATGCATAGCAGAAAGGATTAACATCTTCTGAAGGATCTTGATTTGGTTCGTGATGAACATTATCATTCATTGGTGCCCCTTCATATTGAGTGAGATGCTCTTGAAGTTGTTGCACTTGTCTTCTTAATTCATTCAATTCGATGTTACAAAGATCTCGTTCATAGGTTGGAGTTGTTTCAGCATTAGCATGTCGTTGGGGTCACCTGTAAGCCATGAAAATCAAGGAGCTAATCTATAGATAACACAAGTTAACTCTCAGGATCTAATACCACTTAACAATTAAAATAATAGAATGACGATGACAGAGGAATTATTGCTAGAATACAATGGGTAGGCACACATCTTTCTCTAAAATTTCACCATGAGGAATAGTATATTACTTGAAAAATCCACAACAAAAATGGCAAATAAATTTTTTAACCTAACAAAGTTCACCACTAAATTAAAAGAGAATTGAGGGAGTCTACTTTAGGATAGAGAAAAATCTTTATTTTTAAAAAAATATTTTAATTTACTTGAATTGTCCATTTCTTTTCATTTACAAAATACTTATATTTATAGGTACGTGAATACCTATTCATGTGTACATTTTTAAAAATTTATTAATTTACTCAAAAATAAATACAATGAATCCTTTAAAAAATACATTACTTCATATAACATCTTTTCAAAAAAACACTTTTTCATAAACTTAACAAAAAAGTATAAATATATTTTTAAAAATATATTATTAGAAAAAAATTTCTCGAAAATTTAGTTTTCTTCCCACTGATGATACTACCTGTCAATTTATATGTCAAAATTTTATAAGCCATTATTTTTCCGTTCTTTTTGAAGAGTAAGGAAAAAAAAATCTTTGATTGAAAAGAAAAAGAATGGAAGATTAAAAATAAACAAAAGTAATCTCAACCTTCAACGATCTCAAAGGGGGAATGATAGCCGATTGATTGACTGGTGTGTCCTGAAATCATTAAAGATGTAGAATTGAAAACACGTTAGGGAGGTGTCTGTCCTTCCCTGTCCCATTCCTTAGTATTAAAAACGTAGGGTTTAAAACCAGCTATAGCCAATGGAGTTCCTCCGTGAGGCGACTCAGGATCGGTGTGTAATGATCGCTGCACCCTGCGTCTCTCTTAATATCCTTGAATCTTTTAAATGCAGCAAGGACATACTGCCGGCTGCCACTTTTGACTTTGGCATGATATGAACTGTTCAAATGACCTATATGTCGACTACAAATCTATTTTTCAAAAGCATGAAAAATTGCTAATACGAACCTCTCTTTTTTAAGGTACAAGCAGATTTAAATAAAGGAGGGCTATACAAGCCCTTCGGATAGGGTTAGGGGGAAATTCTCATTCCACTATTGAGATATTTCACACGCAATCCGCTCTTGGTTAACCAATCAGCACTAATTAAAAGGTATCATGGACAAAAAGAAAAAAAAAATGGAGGAATCATTCTCGGCTCAAAACTCCTAAAAAATGCTTGATACTTGAGCTAGGCCTCTAGATGCCTTGGTGATCAATTCCAGAGCTAAGATAGATTCCAAGAACGTGCAGGCTTTTGTCAGCTTCAGTTGTCTGATGGTTATCACCTTAGCTTCGGTTTGGAGAGTGGTAGAAGTTCTGACTAGGTGGGAGAGGGCATGGATGATCTTGTGCAGCTCATCTAACACAATCCATCCAATGCCGGCAATAGACTGATTCCCTCCAATGCTCAGAAGGAGGTTGTGGACGACTTTCAAGGAGTCTGCGGAATATCAGCAGGAGCTCGCTAGGCGATCAATAGGCCTAGGCTGTAGTGGACTTTCAAGGGGTCAAAGCAGCAAGGCTTATGCTTCTACATCTTTGTAAAATTTTTGTATGGTTCTTCAAAACCTTTAGTAATACATAAACTTCTTGTATTTGAGCTTTAGTAATAACACTTACTTTTCTTTCCAATCACGTGTACTAACTGGTCTTTTGTGCCTCTGTCCCCTAAACATGCTAACTTTTACTTTAGCAGAAATAATCACCCCAGTGGTAGCTCGGGGCCTGAATTGTGCACATAGTACTTATAGGATGGAAGTCTGTAACTCTGCTGTAAGGGTGCACATATTGAGTGTCGGCTGTGACCCAAACTTTTACACTAGAATCACAGATAAGCGACTGAACTTTTTGTCAAGTCTTGGTTCGGCGTTGGATGCTATGAATGCCATCACCGATCTTCAAACCAATTTTTTTAGCCAAGTATATAGCCTGATACCTAGCTCATGGTTCAACCACCAATTTCCGAAAAAAGTAGTGGTTCAAAAGAAGGGAGCGTGAATGCCATCATCGACTTATGAACTGGGTTCCACGGCCAAGTTTTTGGCCCAGTACTATGCCTTAAATGCTGGACGAGATCTGGTCTCTGTGGATCTAGAATTTATAGTATGGGATGAACAAGACTTGTATGGAGAATTGCTTCAGTCAATACGGGAAACAGGGAGCTTCTTTCTCTGAAAAACAATGGAGGCGATTGTGGTGATTCCGACATCCTAATCCAAATATCTTAAGTAGGACTTTCTTTTTTTTCTAAGAGCATGTTTGTTTTACAGGAAAATCAACTCCTGCAAATCGAAATCTTGAAAATTTGAAAATTACGATGCTTGCTTTGTAGAAATTTAAATTCCCAGCAAAATGAAATCATTGATTTTAAGAATTTTGGTTTTTGATAAAATTGGACTGAAATGAATATGAAAAAACATAATTTCAGGCACACGCAATCTCAATTAATGTTCAATTTTTTTAATAATTAAAGTTTTCAAAAAATTTCTGAAAATTTTAAATATTTAATAAGTAAAATTTAGATATTAAAGGTATTTTTTATAATTAATCTTGAACTTTTACTAATTAAGATATCTTACATATTTAAATTATTTTAATAATTAATTTTAAATTTTAATAATTAAAGTAATATAGATATTTAAGACATTTTTAAAAATAAAATTAACATTAATTTTCAAACTTTTTGAGTATTTAATTAGTGATTCACTCGAATATTTTAAAATATACAAAATTAAAATCTCTTGCTCACCATAAAGTCTAGTAGTGCATTGCCCTACTATTTCTTCGCCTCCTTTCCTAGGTCCTCAGTGGATCATTTCTTCTCCTTGGCCTCAATCACCTTCTTCTCCGCCTCCTTGACCCATTTATTTAGTTGGGTTACCCTCTCCTATAGCTTTTGTTTCTTCTACTTCATAACATCGAAGGAGAGCCTCTACTTCTTGAGCTTCTCTTAAGCCCTGCCAATACTAAGTGATCACTTTTGTTGGTGCCAATTATCAAGTGTCTAGGTAAACTTTGGTCAGCTACAAACAAGGGAGAACATCATTCAATAAAATACAATGAACTAAGAAGACAATCAAGCTTACCCACTTAAGACAATTGTCCATGTCAACTATCACATCATTTGTAGTTCTTAGCTTAAAGGCACTCCTCAGGGGGACGACGGGATTGGAGGACTTCTTGCTCAAATACAGGCATAACAACCTGTGGATTGACAGCAATTGTCAAATGACCACTTCCTTGGTCACTTGTTATTTGTCCTAATGGATATCCACATCCTCTTCCTCCATCTCCTCGACCTCCAATGGGTGAGGGGAAGGTGGAGCTCTTCTTCTTCTCCACCTATGTGATAGCATGGACAAAGCTTCTAGTGCTAGCCTTTAGAACACTGGACTTCAACCTCTTCACCATCAAGCCTTGGTTGTCGCCTTCACTGTGATGTTTCCTAGCAGCTTAGGGAGGAAACGCCTAGGGCATGACCACATGGTCACCAAGGAGCTTATTAATAGATTGTCAATAGTTGCAAAGACAAGAAAATAGTTAGAAGAAAAAATCAACTATGCAAAGCAAAAGAAGTTCAAAAGTAGTATAAGACACCAAACTCACTGAACTCTAAAGCTCCACTTAGGCCAAACAAGCACAATAACTCTTTGGAAGACTAGGCCATATTTGGACTCTAGAAGTGGGTTTAGATCTTAGGGGTCATGGATATGGAGGTTGGAATGATAGCTTCAACATTGATGATGGTCTATGGTTACCTCCTATAGGAACATGCTCCTAAACCTCGGAGGGCTTCATAAGAGAGTGGTTCTCCCCCGATGAGTGACTTGTAAAGGAGGTTGAGCCTGAGCTTCTACTCTTGCTGTCTTTTACAGAACCTAAAAATTGAATACTATAGTTAGGGGAAGAACATTATCACCCTAATTACCAAGATAGAGCTTAGGCTCAGCAACTAACCTAGGTAAAAGTTTACAATTTTTCAAATCAAATCTGTGAAAGCAAATATTCATGAAAAAGAAAGAACAAATGCCAAAAAGGTAGAAAATATTGATAATCATGGAAGCAAAGAAACATTGTAGAAATGGAATCAAAGAATCCTCAAGGATGGAAACTTACTCAAAATGGTTCATCACTGCTAGGAGAATTGCCAAGAATTCAATCATATAGTTACAAAAAAGATCAGAGATTACTAAAGAGTTAGAGTAGTAGGAGGTCTATGGAAGATAGATTGACTTTCAAGCGACCCCATGGGTTAGTCCTATATCAAATTGACTATCAGGGGATCCTACGGGCTGGTCTTGAGTCTGAATTGGCTTTCGGACGAGCCCCTAGGTTGGTCCCAAATAGAATTGACTTTTAGGTAAACCTGTAGGCTAGCTTTTAGTTGATTTGACTTTAAGGCGAGCATACAAGCTAACCTTGAATCTAAATTAGCCTTTCGGCAATCCTGTGAACTGGCCCTAAGCTGAATTGAGTTTTTAGGAGGGCTCGTGGGCTAGCTTTGAGTTTGAATTAATTTTTCAATAAGCTTACTGGCTAATGCTAAGTTAATTTGACTTTCAAACGAGCACGCATACTAACCCTAAGTCAGAAGTCAAAAGCCAGAAGTATGTAGATTAAGGCATGTAATTTTTTTTGTGCAACAGGTTTTTTTTCTTTTTTTAAAGCCTCCTCCGCTTTTTTTTTGCAATTTTTTTTCCTTTTTTAGTATTTTTTTTTTTACTTTTTGTTTCCAATTTTCTTTCTAGAAACAAGAAGCATCTCCCGTTCTATTTTTTTTTTTATCTTTCTCTACTCTTTCCTTCTTCCTCACTTCTCTTTCATCTCCTTGAAGACTGTTGCGGAAAATATCGATGTCCACCACAATTCACAATATAGAGGAAGAACAGAAAAGAGGAAAAGATAGCACACAAGAGATATATGTGGGAAGACGATCCAGAGAATATTGTATTAATGAGGAAGAGAAAAGAGAAGATTACAACGACGGAGACGAAACTCCAATATCACCAACTCTCCCTCCCTATTTTCTATCTCACTTGAGACCCTTACATCAATGGTGTATTTATAGATGTGGCCTAATGATGTTTGAGTCAAAATAGAAGACTGACTCAAATAAGACTTCTACTAATTTAAGACTTCTAGAAGATAAATCTAGATAAGGATTAGGCCCATTAATATAATTAAGACTATCCGGAAAATCCGGATTCGAGACACCATAAAGCCAACAATCTCCACCTTGGCTCGAATCATCTTATTCTCTGAATTTGAATCTTCAATAGATGTCTTTACCATTACCTCATGGGATAGGATCAACGACCTTGAATATTAGTCAAGTCCAAACAGAGGTTGAACTTATCAATCGGAATCACCTTCGTCAACATATCTGCAGGATTTCTTGAAGTATGAATTTTTTGTAAAGAAATCTCGCCGTCTTCAATAATATCCCGAATAAAATGAAATCGGACATTTATATGCTTTGATCTGGCATGATACATTTGGTTCTTCGCAAGGTGTATGGCGCTCTGACTGTCGCAAAAAACAGGAAGAACATGTTGAGAAAAACCAATTTCACTTGCCAAACCTTTTAGCCATAGGGCTTCTTTGACGGCTTCTGTAGCTGCCATATACTCAGACTCTGTTGTAGATAATGCTACAGTTGACTGTAAGGTACACCTCCAACTAATAGGTCCTCCACAAAGAGTAAAAAGATAACCAGTGAGGGATCGGCGTCGATCAAGGTCTCCAGCATAGTCTGAATCGACATAGCCAATAATTTTGGCGTCTTGCACTATGTTCCTGTCGAAACATAAACCAATATTAAGAGTACCTTTAATATATCTTAATAGCCATTTCATGGCCTGCCAATGCTCTTTTCCTGTATTTGCCATGTAACGACTAACAACGCTGACTGCTTGTGCAATATCAGGTCTTGTGCATACCATAGCATACATTAGACTTCCAACAGCACTTGAAAATGGGATGTTCTCCATGTATGCATGCTCTTCATCTGTAGAAGGACATTGTTGAGCTGAAAGCTTGAAGTGAGATGCCAAAGGAGTACTGACGGATTTTGAATTCTGCATGTGCAAACGAGAAATAATCTTCTCGAGATATTTGCTCTGTTTAAGCCATAATTTTCCATGCTTTCGATCTCGATCAATCTCCATACCGAGAATCTTCCTTGCAGCACCTAAATCTTTCAGCTCAAATTCCTTTTTCATTTTAAACTTTAAATCATTCAGTAGAGATATGTCTTGAGTAGCGATAAGCATATCATCAACATAAAGAAGCAATATAATAAATGAGTTATTGGCATGCATCTTAAAATAAATGCAGCAATCATGTTTGCAGTGGATGAAATCTTGACCCAGCATAAAACTGTCAAACCTTTTATACCATTGCCTTGGAGACTGTTTCAAACCATAAAGTGATTTGTTCAACTTGCAAACAAAATTTTCTTTGCCTTCTTGGATGAACCCTTCAGGCTGTTGCATAAAAATTTGTTCTTCTAATTCTCCATGCAGAAAGGCAGTTTTGACATCAAGCTGTTCTAACTCAAGATTATGAAAAGCAACTAAAGCAAGTAGAAAACGAATAGATGTGTGTTTAACCACAGGAGAGAAAATTTCATTAAAGTCAATACCCTCCTTTTGTGAATACCCTTTTGCAACTAAACGGGCCTTGAATTTAACACCATCTATCTCAGAGAAATCCTCTTTCTTTCGAAATACCCACTTGCAACCAATTGCTCTTTTACCTTTTGGTAATTTCATCAGATCCCAAGTATGGTTCTTTTGAAGAGAGTCCATCTCTTCATTCATAGCAGCTTGCCACTGAGAAGAATTCTTATCCTGTATTGCTTCTTTATAAGAAGAAGGATCACCATTGTCAGTAACTAAAGCAAAAGCTACCATATCTTCAAAACCATACCTTTCAGGTGACTTTATTTTTCTTTGAGATCTTCGAAGTGGAGTCTTTTCAGAAATTTGATTCTTAAGATTTTCTTGAGAGTTGGGCATACCCTGAATATCTTCTTCTGAAGGAATTACATGCTCCACCTCCACTTGCATTATATCATTGGGATCTTTCTTGAGAGATTTTAGCATACCACTTTCATCAAATACTATGTCTCTCTCAATAATTACATTTGAAATAGTAGGATCCCACAAACGATAGCCTTTGACGCCTTTGGCATAACCCAGGAAGATACACTTTTTAGAACGTGCATCTAACTTATCCTTAACAACATGCACATAAGTAGGGCAACCAAAAATCTTTAAAGAAGAATAATTTGCAGGTTGACCAGTCCATACCTCTTCAGGAGTCTTGCAATTAATGGCTGTTTGAGGAGAGCGATTCACAATGAAGCATGCTGTATTGACTGCTTCTGCCCAAAAATCTTATCAAGATTAGCTGTACTGAGCATACTACGTGCTTTCTCCAACAAAGTTTTGTTCATCCTTTCAGCCACACCGTTTTGTTGAGATTTTCCTGGAATAGTAAAGTGACGCTTGATGCCTTCATCTTCACAGAATTTGAGAAACTCTGTTGATTTGTACTCTCCGCCATTATCACTTCTGAGATATTTAATTTTTCTGCCAGTCCTTTTTTCAACTGAAGTTTTCCACCGTTTGAAAACAGAAAACACCTCGGCTTTGTGATGCAAAAAATAAATCCACACTTTTCTGAAAAAATCATCAATAAAACGGACAAAATAACGAGCACCAGATTTTGATGGAATAGGAGAGCACCACACATCAGAATGAATATAATCAATTAAGCCTTTAGTGCAATGAATACCAGTGTTAAACTTTACCTTGACTGTTTACCATAGAGACAATGCTCGCAGAAATCCAATTTGCATGAGTTGAGACCTTTCAGTAATTTTCTTTTGTTGAGCTCATTTAAACCTTGCTCACTCATATGACTGAGACACATATGCCATAATTGAGTCATATCAGAAGAAGAAGAAGACTGAGAAATTGCTGCTCCACCTGCAACGGTTTTTCCTACTAACTCATATAAATTTCCATGCTTTAGGCCCTTCATTACTATCAATGAGCCTTTAGCAACCTTAAGAACTCCCCCTTCAGCAGAATACTTATAACCAGCAGAATCCATAGCACCCAAAGAGATCAAATTCTTTTTCAAATCAGGAACATGTCTGACATCAGTAAGAGTTCTAATAATATTATCAAACATCTTAATTTTGATTGTTCCAATTCCAACAGTTTTGCATGGATTATTATTACCCATCAAAACTAAACCACCATCATAAGGCGTGTAGTTTTCAAACCCATCCTTATTAGGACACATGTGATAAGAACAACCAGAATCAAGAATCCAAATATCATGGTAACGATCAAAATTAGAACCAATAGAGAGAACGTTACCCAAATTATCATCAAAACTCTCTTCAACAACTGAAATTTGTTCTTTGGCTTGCTCTTTAGATTGAGATTCTCTTTCTTTCTTTGCTTTGAGCTTCCAACAATCTTTAATTGCATGTCCCATCTTCTTACAATATCTGCAGTTTATTTCTTTGGATTTGGATCTAGAACGACTTGTTCTTGATCTTTCTTTGGTACGACCTCTGACAATTAATGCTTCTGAGTGTGACACATCCCCTCCAATCTTTTTCAAATATTCATTAGATAGAAGGGCAGCAGAAATATCGTCAAATTTCAAGTCCTTTCCATACATGAGAGTAGTTTTAAGATTCTCAAGAGAAGGAGGTAAAGACGATAATAAAATAATTGCCTTGTCTTCATCTTCAATTTTAACATCAATGCTTAACAATTGAGCGACAAGTTTATTGAAAGCATTAAGATGATCAACTATATTCGTACCTTCTGTCATTCGAAAATTGAAAAGCTTCTGCTTTAAATAAACTCGATTTGAGATAGATTTACTCATATACTGTTTCTCCAGCTTTTTCCATAACTCTGAAGGTGATCTTTCATCAAGAAACGGATAGAGTACCTCATCGGTAAGACTGAGGATGATTGTGCTATGTGCGCTGGCCTTTTGGTTTTCCCAGACACTTTCGGTGACATCTTCAGGCTTGACGTCCTCCAATGTGTGTCTCAACCCTTGTTGAGTAAGAATTGCACGAACTCTTGCTTGCCAAATAGGAAATCCTTGCTTTCCATTGAATTTCTCTATATCGAACTTCGTAGTAGACATATTGAACCAAGCTCTGATGCCACTTGTTGCGGAAAATATCGATGTCCACCACAATTCACAATATAGAGGAAGAACAGAAAAGAGGAAAAGATAGCACACAAGAGATATATGTGGGAAGACAATCCAGAGAATATTGTATTGATGAGGAAAAGAAAAGAGAAGATTACAACGACGAAGATGAAACTCCAATATCACCAACTCTCACTCTCTATTTTCTATCTCTTTTGAGACCCTTACATCAATGGTGTATTTATAGATGTGGCCTAATAATGTTTGAGTCAAAATAGAAGACTGACTCAAATAAGACTTCTACTAATTTAAGACTTCTAGAAGATAAATCTAGATAAGGATTAGGCCCATTAATATAATTAAGACTATCCGGAAAATCCGGATTCGAGACACCATAAAGCCAACACCCCAAGGCATGGAAGTTTATGAAGAATCAGTTGGAGGATCAAATCATAGGTAAGTTTGAACAAAGAGAAAAAACACATCATGCCATTAAATATAATCTTCATCATATTACTTTTCTTTTACAAGTTGAGCCCAAGAACTTTGATAAAGTTCAAAAGGATATAAGTTAGATTCTTACTATATAAGATGGACTAAATCAATTTGAACAAAATCAAGTTTGGCAGCTTATCCCAAGATCAAGTGACTATCGAATTATTGGTACTAAATAGGTTTATAGAAATAAGCTAGATGAAGAAAAAGTCATGGTTCAAAATAAGGCTAGATTAGTGGCTCAAGGTTTCAACCAAGTAGAAAAACTTGATTTTGATGAGACTTTTGCACCTATTACTTATTTGGAATCAATCTAAATTTTATTTGCTTTTGCATGCTTTACAAATTTTAAACTATTTCAAATGGATGTTAAAAGTGCTTTTCTAAATGATGTTTTATCTAAAGAAGTTTAAATTAAATAACCTCCTAGTTTTGAAGATCCAAAATTTTCAAATCATGTTTTCAAATTGAAAAGGCTTTATATGATTTAGAGCAAGCTCCAAGAGCTTGGTATGAGAAGTTAGGTTCTTTCTTGATTTCAAAAGATTTTAAAAAAGGTTCTTTCTTGATTTAAAAAAATTTTAAAAGAGGTTGTATTGACATCACATTATTTCTTTTAAAAGTTGATAATAACTTATTAGTAGTACAAATATATGTGAATGGCATTATTTTTAGTACTAATAACAAAAAATTTGTGAGATTATTGCAAATACTATGTAAGAGGAGTTCAAGATGAGTATGATGGGAGAGTTGACATTATTTCTTAGACTCCAAATGTAATAATTAAAAGATGGGATATTCATCAAGTAAGTCAAGTACACAAAGGAATTGCTCAAGAAATTCAACAAGGATGAAGCTAAGACAATCAAAACTCCAATGAGTCCTTCAACCAAGTTGGATAAAGATAAAGATAGTGAAAAGGTTGATGAAAAATAGTATAGATGTATGATTGGTAGTTTATTTATCTTACTGCTAGTAGACCAAATATCATATTTAGTGCTTATTGTGTGCTAGATTTCAAGCATTACCTAGGAAATTATATTTAGTTATCATAAAATGTATACTTAGATATCTTAAACGTACACTAGATTTAGGTTTGTGATATTCTAAAGTTGATAGCTTTGATTTAATTTATTTTTGTGCTATCAATTATGTTGGGTGTTGTGTGGATAGAAAAGGTACTAGTGGCACATGCCAATTTCTTTGTAGAACTCTTGTATTATGGAGCTTCATGAAACAAAATTTTATGGCTCTTTCTACAGTCAAAGCCAAATATGTGATCGTCAGTTGTTGTTTTCAAATTCTTTGGATGCGGCAAACTTTTATTAATTTTGATTTTAATTTCTTAAGTGTACTAATTTATTGTGACAATACTAGTGATATTAATCTATCTAAATATTTGAAATTACATTCTTGTTCAAAGTATATTGATATTCAATATCATTTCTTACATGATCATGCTTTTAAAAATGATATTTCATTGATTTTTATTGAAACCAATCATCAACTGGTAGATATTTTTACAAAACCTCTTGATGAAACTCTATTTTATTATATTCAAAATGAGATTGGAGTTTTAGGGATTGAGTGAGTTACTTTCTAAAACTTTTTGATCTTTTTGTTGACTACCTTGTTCGGACATTCGATCAGGACAATTTAGATGCCCAATCCCTAAGCATAGAAAATTGCTCACTGGTCTAGTTATCTTTGGATATCAGACAAGGATAGTTCAGACATTTGATTTCTGATAATAGAAATGATCTCTCTATTTCGTTAACTTTGGACATTCTAACCTGAAAGTTTGGATACCTGAAGATGAATTTCCATGCTTATCCTAAGCAGTCACCAATCTAGTTTACTCCCTTGCATTCAATTGTCTCTTCAAGGCTCTCTAGTGACCCAAGGTGCTCTCTAGCCTCCTAGAGCTCTCTCAAGTGGAACCCCACCTCTCCTCTCTTCCCTCCTTTGGATTCCACTCCTCTTCTTCCCCTTCCTCCATGGCTCCATGAATCAAGGGCATGATACAACAAACAGAAGAAGACCACTGGCTCCACTTTCAGGGAGGAACCTGCATTTTGATCCCAACTTCATTTTATGGATTGTTATACTCATTTTAGGGATAGATATGTCTATTTTAGGGATATTCCCCCTAGGATTATGGATTTTGTAGAATTGGCCTTTCTTAACCTATCCACTCTCTTTGTTGCACAAGGATGGCCTTCTCTAGTCTCTAATCATGAAACCTACAATAACGAGGATATGTAAATCTTCTATTCAAATGCTTTTTTTGATTAGCTATCCATGGTTAGCTAATCTTGAGAAGTTTAGCCTTGAGAAGTTTCAATGGATGGCTAATCTTGTGAGTCAAGTAGTAGAGTCAACACTGTGCTCCTAATCCTTGACAGAAGGGTAGCCAAATATTCAACTTAGCTAGAATTCCTCACATTAAATAATGTCATTAAATATGAAGCATTCCTCCTCAGCTTGTGGGTGGTGCTCACAATTGAAACCAAAAGACTAAACAAATTCAGCAACACTTAACTTGTATATGCTTATAGGAAATGGGAGAAAATTAGGTGAAGGATTCAATAATGGTCCAGTTTTTGGCCGAAGTAAGCTCATGGGGAAGATGGATGTGGTAGAGGTGTGCCAAGTGTTGAGGAATAACAATATGGAGGTAGATGCTCTAGCACATCTAGCTTTAACTTTGCCAAACTCATAGCCATAGTAAATTTTTATGGAAAACCTCGAGCAACTAAGTTACTCCATTATAGTAGTGGTAAACATTGTGTCCAAAGAACCTTGCTAGATGGACCCTATAGTAAGCTACCTCAATGAAGGGAAGCAACATGAAAACTTAAGAGAAACTCGGAGAATAAAAGGACTTGCATCAAGTTCCTTCTTGGTGGAAGGGATCTTATACAAAAGGTCACCCACCTTGCTGTTACTTCACTACTTGAGGAGATCAGAATCTAGTTACACACTCCATGAAGTGCACAAAGAAATATATAGAAGTCATAGAGGTGGATGAGTCTTGGCCCACAAACTTCTCAGATAGGGACATCGCTAGACAAAAATGGCAACCAAAGCAACAAAATTTGTCTTGAAGTGTGAGCAATGCCAAAGGTGTGCCTTGGTGTACCACAACCAAGCAGTTTAGTGTCAACAAATGCAAGTCATTTGGCTCTTTGATAAGTGGGAGATGGATATCGTAGGTCCATTCCCATTAGCCTTAGGACAAAGGAAGTTTTTAATGTTAGCTATCAATTACTTCAACAAATAGGTAGAAGCTGAGTAGCTAGCCACTATTACTTAGAAAAAGATCGAGGAGTTCCTTTTGGCAAAAGTAGTTGGACAACTCAAAATTTAAAGAGTATTGTAGTAGCCTCCAGATCGAGCAAAAGTTATCTTCGGTAGCACACTCCTAGTCAATAGCCTAGCCTAGGTAATAAATTGTACCTTACTTTCAGGGTTGAAGAAGTGCTTGGAGAGAGCAAAAGGGGGCTTAGGTTGAAAAGCTACCATATGTGTTGGGTCATACAAAACCACTCCTTGAATGCAACCAAGGAATCGCCATTCATGCTCACATATGAGGTTGAAGCTATCATCCTCATGGAGATTGACCTCCCCTCACCTTGAACCAAGGACTATGATCCTATGGTAAATGATGTGAACCACATAGTGAAAAAGGACCTTATGCTGGAAGTTCAAGAGAAAGCTTACATAAGGGTGGTAGAGTACAAATGGTGTGTAGCTCATCACTACAATACCCAGGTATGGAGCCGAGAGCTACAATCAGGTAACTAGGTGGTTCAACATGTCAATCTTGTCAATTGAGCCACTAGGAAGATGTCTCCAAATTAGGAAGAACCCTTTAGAGTCTCCTAAGCTGTGTTACCTAGAGCATTAAAATTAGAGCATCCAGATGATAAAATAAAGTTGCACACCTGACATGTTGATAACCTGCAATGGTTCTTTCTCTAATAAAGCTTGTGATGCTCTTGTTACCTAAATTTAATGCTTGCATCAATGCATCCCCAAGTTCTCATGACATCACGAGGGCATCAAACATACTTAGCATGACTGGGATCTTCTTAAGATATGCCACAATGTTGTATTCAACTTTCTTGGGTGTAGGTTCAATGTCCTCATTTATCTAAATTTCTTTTCCTTTGTCTTCATCCTTAGAAATGTTCCCATTTGGGTATTAGAGCTTGTCTCAAAAGCAATATCTTTCCACCTCTAAGTTGTACTTGGTTTGCATTCCTCAGTCAAATTCTGGCATTGTGAGACCAATAAGATTCATCTTTAGACTCGCTACAAAGGCTAATCATATGGTAGGAGGCAATAGACTTAGACAATTATCCTTGAGAGCATTTCTTTTTCTTGACCCATCTCTGGGGGTGGCAGCACAAGTGATCATTTTGGTTTTGAGAAGGGTTGATAGGTGGTTCTCTACTACTCTTGTAAGGTCTTTTGTGTGTATTTGCCTTTTCTACTATCATGTTTTCCACCATCTCAACTTTTTCACAAAGCATGATAGTCATACTTGACATGCTTTCCATATGGGAAGCTATAGCCTGCATGCATTCATTCATTACTTGCATTTTCCCCTAACACATCTCATATTAGTTACGACCAGCTCTTTTACAATGTCTGCATATAATTTCATCATGCCATAATCACATTCACAAGTGAACCACTTTTTTACATAATTGTCTTTATGACAACCCTCTAGGAGACCCCTAGGAACCTTCATTTTGTTGGTGATATGTTCCATAAATTCATTTGCTTCCTCCCACCTTGTGCCTTGGACTTCATTGTCATTAGAGTGATGGGAGGATTCTAACAATTGATAAAATTGTAAAATTCCAACAGTAAAAATGGCAGCACAAGTTGCTACTGGAAGTTCTTCTTCTCTATTCCTAGTATTAGGACCTTCAAGCAATGCTCTAAATTCATTAGGGAAGAACTCATCAAGAGTTACTTAGCTTCTTTCTCCTTGGACATATTCCTCCATGTTATCAATGTATTCTTGGATAATTGATTTTTGATGGTGTATTCCTTTGATTAAACCAATTTCTCCTTACTTCTACTCTTTTTCCTTTCAGATCTCAAGTAGATGAGGGGGCTTGTTCTGATGAAACTTTACATATTACCATTCCAAAAATTTCAAGGTTTTAAGCCATCTTCTTTATCAGTTTCTTTAGCTTATTAGTGATATGGATCTCCCACAGGTGCACTTGTTAGGGCATATGTTGTGCTTCTTCCGTAAAATGGAGTTCAACAAGTGGCTTATATGTCCCAAATACAGTAATGTGATTGATATGTTTAGTGGGTGTTTCAATTAAGGCTGACTTCAAGAGATTCAACTTGTCCTATTTGTATTGCTTTTTGACCCAATCTTTGAATATAAAGCAGTCTTCAATAGTATAACCCAAGATTCTGTGGTAAGGACAATAGTTTGGGTGATCCTTTTTGTTCGCCTCACTTGTCCTTCTGCATTCCATTAACTGAAGTTCTAATTTCAAAGAATCTTGAAAAATTTTACTTACCCTCTCCCTTTTGAAAGAACATTTCTTCTTAAGCCTTTGTTGAAGATTGTTGGATGGTTCCACTTCCCCATCTCCTCCAAGAGTTGGTAGTTTCTAAGGGTTACCCCTATTCATAGCAAGATTTGGAGGGTTTTTTTTGCCCAATTATTATGAATATTGCCCTCACATTCTTGGATGGCTCTCCAAGATTTGCTCTATTTTTCTCTAGTTTGAAATTTTGTGAACTAGGTAAGGCTGGTGGGTCGATGCTTTCGAACTTTTTGACTTATATAATAAAGTCATGGCAAGTGTGAATGTAAGAAGTCTTAGGTAGGGTACCATCCATTCCCTCATTATCTTGTCGAGGACTAAATTTACTGGCTTAAATTGGCTTATGGATTATTCACACTTGATGATGAGATTTCTCTACCATGTGATATAGTCCAAGACTGATTCATTGTCTCACTTTATCACTAAAATGAGGTTTGCAATGGCCATCTTATCACTAACACCTCTAAACCTTTCAAAAAACTTCTTTCATTTGAAAACAAGTTTGTATGCACTCCGGTTGTACATTGTCATACTGCTAAAATGCTATCTCTATCTAGCTTGCTGAAACTTGTTGGGGCAGCAACTAGGGCTTGCTACTTGAATCTCCACATAAAGTCATGAAATGAGCTATATATTATTTAGGGTTACCCTTGCTATTGAATTGTTTGAAACTAGGCATTGTGTAGCCTCTTGGGTATGACACTTGATCATGATAACTAGGATATAATTTTTCAGTTTCATTTATTATACCTATGTCACGTCCTTATCTCAGTTGTTAGTTACCATTCATTGTACTTGCTATTATATGTATGCCGATAGTTCTATGTTATCAAAAATATCTAAAATTTTGGATTGAGTATCCCTTGTTGATGGAGGAGATTCCTATTAAGGAGAAGCGTCTTTTGCCGCTTCTGCAACTTGAGATGGCTATTGATCGCTCCAACATATCACGCTTTTGACTCATTTGAACTAAAATAATAACAAAAAAAACTAAATAATTAAAATTCACAATTTGGTTATAGGCCAACTCTCAAACTTGCCGAATGTCTTAAGCTAGCCCTTGGGCTTGTGACCATTGAACTATAGGCCATTCCTTGGGCTCACCAAGTGTCTTAGACCAGCTCTTAAGCTCACAATCATTGGACTATAGGCTAGCCCTCAGGCTCACCAAACTTCATAAGCCAACCCTCAGCCTCATGACCATTTGGATTATAGTTTAGCCCTTAGGCCCACCATAATATCATCATAACAGCATGAGGGCTCTCGAACTAAAATTGATGAATAAAAGAATCAATTTAGTGACTCAATCATCTTGAACTCAAGTCAATGTACCCAAAACAAATGAACAAAATCAATTTGATTCAAATAAAACATCAAATGAACCTAAAAAAATAAGAAAAGTGAATTGAAACTAGCCCCTGAATAAATATAAAAGCCCCTAGCCAGTCATTTGGTACCCAAACTGGTTGTGCAATTCTATTAAACCTATAAATGATAATTTCACAGTTGGTCGACTAGTAGCCCAACCGATAGTTCATTTTAGATAGAAAATTGATGACTTAGATTCAAAAACTACTCCAAATTAAGTCAAGCCTCAATTGATCCCAATCTAGATCAATTGGGATCAAGCCAAGTTAGCCAAAAAGTAGAATTAAGATCGAATTAAACTCTAATTGAGTTAAACAACATTTTAACCAAACTAAAATAAATTTAAATCAAATCCTGATTGAATTGGATCACATTTGGTTTAAGTCAAAATGAATCCAGGTTAGGTTTGAACCAAGTCCCAATTGGGCGAAGTCAAGATTTGAACCCAAACCCAATCAAGTCAAACCAAGTCCCAACTGAGATAAGGCAGGCTCAAATGAAACCCAATTGGGCCAAGTTGAGATTTGAACCCAAACTCAATTAGGCTGAACCAAGCTTCAACTAGGTCAAGTCCAACCTGAACACATTCAAATAGAGCTAAATTGAGTCAGATTGAGTCCCACTAGTGTGCCACCAAAGCCATCGATAACATCTCAAATCCAAAATAAGTTAAAAACTAAATTGAAAATAGGTCAAAGCCTAAACTAGAATACAGGACAAGCCTGACTTAGAGCAAGTTTGAATATAACTAAATTAAATCAAATTGAGTCTTACTAGACGTGCTATGAAACCTTTTAGCAAATACTCCAGTGCTATCCCTAACTCTATAAGTAGTAAGTGATGCTACCAGCCCAAACTAAACCAGGAGACGTTTCAAATAAACTAAATTGAGTCAAAGTGAGTCCCACTCAGTGTAGTCCATTAAGGAACCAATGGAAACCTAGCTTGAGGTAGGATTCAAAGATCAAATAAGGTCGGTTGACAACAAGCTCAAAGCCATCAATAATATCTAAAATTTAATCAATAATAAGCTAATATAAGACATCAATCACCAAATCAAAGATGATTAGCATAAGCTAAAGCCGTTAATAATTCCCTCTAATCAAATAGATAGGCTTGAATCCGCTCAGTCAGTCAACCAGAATGCCTTATCCAAGCAAGGCCAATCAATAATAAGCTCAAAGACATCAGTAGTAACTCAAATTCAATTGATAACAAGCTAAGATAGGCCATCGATCACTAAATTGAAGATGATTATCATAAACCAAAGCTATTGATTATTCCTTTAAATCAAATAGGGCAAAGGTATGCTTGAACTTACTCAGTCGGTCAACCAAAATACCTTATTGAAAAAAAGTAAATTGACAACATGCTCGAAGCTCTTGGTCACCCTTCAAGCTAGTCACCCTAGGAGATGTTGATAGTGCACCCTTCAAGCTAGTCAACTCCAAGAGCCGTTGATGATGTATTCTTCAAGCTAGTCAACCTCAGAAACTATTGATGATGCACCATTCAAGTTAGTCAAAGAAGCAATTGATGATGCGCCCTCCAAAGCTAATCAACCCCCCAAAAGACATTAATGATGCTCCCTTAGAAGCTAAATCCGACAAGCCATTGGTAATGCCATCAAAAGAAGTTAATTTCCAACACCCAAAGCTATCAGCCACACTTCAAGCTAAACTCTACAAGCTATTTGTAATGCTATCAAAAGAAGTTAAACATAAATGCCCAAAGCTATTGGCTACACTTTAGACTAAACTTGATAAGCTATTAGTAACACTACCAAAAGGAGTTATTTGCCAACACTCCAAGCCATCAGCCACACTTTAAGCCTATCCTCTTTTCATGTCTTCATGTCCCACTAGATGATATCACCAAATCAAGTCACCAACATCCACCAGGGATTAAGTCAAGACCAATCTAAGCTAGACTCCACACGGTCCAACATGCAGGAGTCAGGTAGGAGAGCACATCAAAGCTTCTGCCTCACTTCCTCTTTTCTTATTTTTATTTTTTTATTATTTTAAAATTCATTGTAAAGTAAGGGCATGCCCTTACTTAAGGCATGTACCATTTCTTAAATTAATCAATACAATGATTTCTTCTTTCTTTTGTATCTATATTTTTTTATTAGCTAAGTTTTCTCACTTTAGAAGTTTTTTTATAATTGTCAAGATAATTAATAACGGGGGCTTGCACTTATTGGAAGTCAATATTCCCACAATATTTGATTGCCCACTTAAATTATATATGTTTTGATTTATGCATCAAGATTGCTCCCTAGAGTCCTAATCCCACAAATTTTGGTATGCCCGGTAGGATCTAACTTCTCTTTCAAGTATAGAAACCTAGCTAATATAATAGAGATATTGATAAGATAGAATTATAATTAAAGACTAATTAATTATATTCTCCATTGTAGAAGAAAGCATTACATGGCATCAACAAAGAGCATCCCCATCATGATCTATATCATCATCCTAAAAGAAGGATCAGCTATATGGTTACCTCAATCGATGATCATCACAAGAGCAGCTGAAACTCAATTGAGTTTAGAACCATCTTTGAGGTCATTCAGTTCAAGTGAGCTCTTGCCAGCTCACCAACCAATGAGCTAATCCTCTCCTCACCATCTATCAAGGAGAAAGAGGCCCAATGTCATCATCCCCAATGAGAAGGGTTAATTTGATGAAGAGCCAAAAATTGTGTCTTAACTAGCAAAGACGCTTGTCTTCTAAAGGTTAGGCACAAGATAGGTCTCAGTCTTCGATAGCCTTCACCCTAAAGCAAGTCCAAACATATACATGGACAAAGAAGAACCGTAGCTATCACAAGCAAAGAAAAAATTGTTAGAATTTTTAGCTGACTCAGAATGTCTCCCACTCCAACAAAGTTAATCATCACCATCCCCATCTCTAATTTCTTCGCTCCACTGAGTGTCTAAGAGAAGGGAAAAAGTAAGACAAAGGAGGCATAGCCTTACCTCAAGACTATAGCTAAAGGGTGAATAACCAAGAAAAATAATAAGCGCCATCATAAGATTATGACCCAGTTTGAAACCCCTAAAAGGGAAATTGTCCACACTGTCTAAGTCATTTCTTATTATGACTTTGGAATGGACCACGAGCCCATACCCCAATTGGCAAAATGCCAAAAGTAAGTCATATGAACAAGGCTTACGAACAAGAAAGAGAGAGCCCTTGTGGATCAATTCATATTATCATGCCAGAGGGAAGGGGTGACTACTTGTTCCATAAGTAAACTCCTAAATGAGGCAATTTGCCTAATAGAAGAAGCTGACCTCACTCCAAAACACACCAAGCCCATATTGGACTCTCTGGACATGGGCTATCATGTTCTAATAGAAATTTTGGTCATAATTAAAAGCTCTAGTGGGGAAATGACCATAGAGATACTGCAATAATAGTTAAGACAACAAGGCAAAGAGAAAGATGAAGCTCAAAAGAGGATCATGAAATTAATATAGATGATAATACAAATGAGGCAAAATCTTGACAAGTTTGAGAATTCTCAATAGTTACCTTAAGAAGTAGTAGAAGTGGTAGAAGACATACATCTCATAGATGAGATCCATGAAAATACAGGCCCTTCACAAGCACCTTCCCTGCCAACAAGGAATACCCAATCTCTGATCTTGAGTATTTTTGATAACATGGAGCTATTGACATATACACAATAGCAAGTGCAATAAATGGTGGTTGTCTAGGTAAGATAAGGAAGTGACATAGATATAATGAATGATGTAGACAAGCCATACCCTAGTCATTAGAATCGAGTGTCATACCTCAGGGGCTACACAGTATGTAGCTTTAAAAATTTAATGGCATTAGTAACCCAAAATAATATATAGCTCACTTTGTGACTATGTGGGGATTCAAGTAACAACCCTTTGTTACTCCTCCGCCAATTTTAGCAAGTTTAATAGGAGTAATATTTGAGTGGTATGCCAATTTATAACCAAAATCTATACAAATATGATTGCGAATAAAGGAAGCTTTCTAGATCAAGTTTGGAGGGATTAATGATAAGATGACTATTGTGAATCTCATCTTGGCACTAAAGTGTGATAATGAATTGGTATTGAATTACATCACACAGTAGAGAAATCTTAAGATCAAGTGTGAGCAGCCCATATGCCAGTTTGAGGCAGTGAATTTAGTCCTCGGCAATATAAGGAAGGATTGGATGGCACCCTATTTAAGTACTTCCTCTATTCACACCTTCCAAGTCCTCATCACATAGAACAAGAAGTTGAAAAGAATTGGCCCACTAGCCTTACCTAGTTTGCAAAATTTCAAATTAGAGAAGGATTAGGCAATATGCAGTGAGCCCTCAGCAAGTGAGCAAAAAAATCTACAAACCCTACTACAAATAGAGGTAACCCTCAAAAGTTGGACAGAGACTGGGAGGTGGAATCGGCCAACAATTTCCAATAGAAACTCAAGAAGAAATACTCTTTCAAGTGAGAGAGGATAGGCAAAATCTTCCAAATGCTTTGAAATTAGGTCTTCAACTACCAGAATCCAAAAGACTAAGCAAAGGTAATAAAAAAGATCGCTTGAATCACTACCCTTATTACGTAGTCTTGGGTTATGCCATTGAAGACTACTTCATGTTCAAAGATTGGGTCAAAAAAAATACTAAGAGGGCAAGCTAACACTTTTAAAATCAGCCTTATTTGAAATACCCACCGAACACATCAACCATATCACTACATTCAAGATACATGAGAAGCATAGCATACACCAGAACAAGAGTGTGGGGATCAAAATTGACCACTTGAGATAGTGAAGACTGTGAGAAGTGAACTCAAAATAACAAATCAAAGTATGTTGGTTTGAATGCATAATTAGATGTTGTGGAAACATGACTTTCAATAAGCTTAAGCCCCTATTGTTAATTACTTTGATAATTATCAGGAATCTCGTAAAGTGAAAAACCTAGCTAATAAAGATAGAGACACAAAAGAAAAGAAGAAAGCAAGATTTAATTAAAAGAGAAAGGATATATGATTTAAGCAAGGGCATATCCTCATTTTACATTTTAATATATTTGAATGCATAAATGGCATGAAATAAGGAAGAAAATTGGAAAAGCTCGATGCTTATTGCTGCCCCACTTTCGGGTATTGGACTATGCAGAGCCTAGCTCGGATAGATCTTGATTTGATCATTGATGGATGTTGATAATTTGATTTAATAGTATCATCCGATGGGATATGTAAGACAATGAAAGGAGTTTGAAGTGTTTCTAATAAATTTAAGCTTCAGTGATGACCTCATTAGATGGCATTATCGGCTGCTTGTTGAGATTAATCTAAAGTATTTTCAATAGCTTTGAGCTTTGATGATAACTTTGTGATTTGAAGTGTTTTCATTAGTTAATAAGGTATTAGTGATATTTTTTTTTTGGTTGCAATGTTTCCATAAGCCAGTAAAGCATTGGCAATAACTCTATTGATTTCTTATTTTTGAAGTATTTTCATAGCCAATGAGGCATAGGTGGTAACTTTGTAGTTTGAAGTATTTTTGTTAGCCAATAAGGTGTAGGTCATTTGGTTTGAAGGGTTTCCATAGCCAACAAGGCATAGGCAATAACTTCAAAGTTTGAGGTATTTTCATAGCCAATAAAGTGTAGATGATAACTTTATGGATTAAAGTGTTTTTATAACTAATAAGGCATAGGCGATAACTTCGTAGATTGAAGTATTTTCATTGCCAATAAGGCATAGGCATTAACTTCATAGATTGAAGTGTTTTCATAGCCAATAAGGCATAGATAATAACTTCATAATTTGGACAAGGCATTGTGGTTGACTAACTAAGTGAGTTTAAGCCTACTTTAGTTCAGTTTAATTTGATCATTGATGGCCTCTTAGCTATATTATTAGTTAAATTTGGAGCATTACAAATGCTTTAGAGTTGGCTTAGCTCGAAAGATGTATCGTCAATGATTTCTAGAGTTGATTAACTTCGAAGTGGGACCAACAATTTTGAATGTGTTGTTGGTTAGCTTCATTTGAACAAATTATTATGGCTTATGACTAAGCGAGTTCAAGCTTGCCTAAATTCAATTTGCATGGTTTGAAGTTAAGAATTGACTTCAGTTCAAATTTAATTTGATTTAATTCAATATTTAGAATTTGATTTAACTATAATTCACTAACCCCTTCTCAAGGAATAATGATATGTTCTGGTTTTCTCTTCCCAGAATCTTTGGTAATTGGGGTTCACATTGATGCTTTACAGCATAACTAGGGGAACCATATGAAATATCTATTCCAAAAATCACTATTGGCATTGATGATGAGTATTGAATTTGCAATAATGAATTTAATTCACTAATCTTGGCTTTGATTTTCAGAAGAATATTTATCAAATATCAATCATTGACTCTAGTGGAAGCAACATTAATTTTGATCTAAGTCTGATTTGATTTAGTTTAATATTCAAAACTTGATTTTGGTTTGAGTCTGATTTGATTTAATTTGGGTTGGGTATGACCTTGTGTTGGGCCTCATCGGGTTCTTATTGGATCCTTAATGGATATTAGATCCAAACCTTGATAGGTTCTTATTGGGTCTCTAATAGATATTGGATCTAACCCTTGATGAAATCTTAATAGATCTTTAATGGATTTTGGATCTGACCCTTAATGGGTTCTTAATGGATCTTTAATGAATTTTGGATTCAACCCTTAATGGGTTCTTAATGAAACTTTAATAAATTTTGGATTTGACCCTTAATGGATTCTTAATGGATCTTTAACAAATTTTGAATTTGACCCTTAATGAGTTCTTAATGGATATTTAATGAATTTCAGATTTGAACCTTTATGGGTTCTTAATGGATTTTTAATGAACTTTGGATTTGACCCTCAATATGTTCTTAACGGATCTTTAATAAATTTTGGATTTGACCCTTAATGGATTCTTATTAGATCCTTGTCACACTCACTAATGGGTTCAGGTTTGCATCTTGATGGACTTGGGTTCAAGTTCAAGTCGATTTGGTTCAACTTGGTTTTAGTTTAGGCTTGGCCTAGTTCTAGTTTGACTTCAAGTTTGATTCTTCAGTTTAAACTTGATTTAACCTAACTAGAGTTTGATTCGAGCTTAGTTTAATCTATATTAGATTTTACTTGAAAACTCTTGCATGTTATAATAATTTTAGGTGAATCTGTGAGCTGACCTTAAATGTGTGAACTTGAGGGTTGACTTAGTTCACTAGCTTGAAAGTTGGCTTGAAAGTGCAACTCCGAGGGCTAATTGAGTGTGAGTCTGAAGGTTAGCTAGATGCGAGCTGGAAGGTAGACTTAGATGTAAGCTTGAAGGCTAGCTAAGTGAGAGTTTGAAGACTAGCTTGGATGGGAGTCTAAAGATTAGTTTAGTTTAGATGCGAACTAGAAGGCTAGTTGGATACAAGCTGAAAGGCTAGCATGGATGCGAGCCCAAATGTTGGTTGAGTGCGAGCCCGAAGGTTGGCTTGAATGCAAACCTGAAGGGTAGTTAAGTCTGAGTTTGAAGGCTGACTTGGGTGTGTAAAGCCACAGGTGATGATAGAGTTCTACCATCATATGTAGGGAGCCATGGGTGGTTGGGAGCATGAATATGATAGTTGTACAGGTATGGATGTGGTGGAGATGGGTGAAGCCATAAGTGGTCATGAGCATGGGGCGAACGAGTTCTTTCTCCCTATAAATCTTCTTTGATTCTCCTCTGATGCCTTCTTCTTGAATTTTTTTTAAAATTTTTGCCGAATTTTTTTTTGTTGTAGAACTCTTTTTTTTTTTCTTTTTTAAGCTAGCTCCCAACAAACTTTTTATATACATAATTTTTCTTTTCTTTGCCAAAGCTCCCAAAACCCTATTGGTCCTCCTTTTCCCTTCTATAGGAGCCCATACTCCTTTCTTCATCAATCACAACTTGGCCAGATCTGGCTCTTTTCCTTAATAGCAATGAGAAGAGATGGATAGCTGGCAATAAGCCATACTGGGTGTGGGTTGGGTTTGCTGGCCGGAGGAGGTAGAAGTTTGAGCTTATAGGGTAGATGGCCGACAAAGCTTGGGGTTAGCAAGGAGGCAGCTACAGTGGTGGTTTAGTGATGGAGGAGGGTTGGGTCGAGTGGAGGTCTGGTAGAGCAAGTCGGTGGAGGCAGAATAAAGGGCAAGATGGCGGTGTCCCAAGCTAGAGGAGCTTTGGACCAAGCTAATGCTTGGGAACTCTAACAGGGTGGTACGATGGGAGAGGAAATCTAGTGTGGCTGCGAGGGAGGGCGGCTCTAGCTCTGGGAGAGGTGAAGGCTTGGTAGGGGCCAAAGCAAGATTTTGGTGAGACTTTGGTAGATGGTGGCTGTTATAATGTCAGGTGTGATAAATTAGTTCCATATCAGATATTGGATAAATAGGGTCCAATATATATAATGAAAAAGGCCCATATCCCATGAGCTTAAGCTTTTGGGATGGTTTGGTGTTTAGCCCACTATATTATTCTGGTTCGACACTCTTTTGGCTCCCCCAATAAATGGTATCAGAGCTTCACGTTCGAAGTTATGCAAACTCTTAAGACCGAAATTACCATGATGGTGCAACTGAGTTGAGTCGCACGTTAGTTTCTCTTATAAAATAAATAAAAATGAGACAAAAACCTGTTGGCATGGGTCACATGGTGGAACTGGTCAAGTAAAAGAATTCTTGATTAAGAGTGTTAAAATTGATGTGGTCAAATCACACCTGAAGAGGAAGATTATTATAATGTCAGGTGTGATAAATTAGTCCCACATCGGATATTGGATAAATAGGGTCTAATATATATAGTGAAAAAGGCTCATATCCCATGAGCTTAAGCTTTTGGGATGGTTTGGTGTCCAGCCCACTATATTATTCCGGTTCGACACTCTTTCGGCTCCCCCAACAGGTGGCCACATAGGTAGAGCATGAGAATAGCATGGAAGAGGTTGTGGTTGACGATTGGTGCTCATGGAGCTCAGGGAGGCCATGGACAAGCCCGTTGTTGGGTGCAGAGCATGGAGGAAGGTGGCACAGGGTCTTGGTGGGCTGGCGGTGCACTAGGGTTCCGAGGCTAAGCATGATAGGAGATGGCCAAGTTTAGCCATGTCTGGCTAGACCCGGCCCTTAGCAGGACAGGAAGAAATGTAGATGACTTTGCAGGTATGGGAAAAGAGAGTAGAGAAAGGCAAGGCAAAGTCACAAATCAGAAAAAGCTAAGTAGGCAAGGGAGGTCAACTTATCTCCTTCTTCCTCAATCAGATGGCTGCTTGCTTCCTCTCATGTTCCTCTCAATTTTTTTCTTAGTTTTGATCTATTTCATAGACTTTTCTTTTTGCAGGACTTTTAGTATTTTTATAGTCCATGAGTAGATTGGATTATCTCTAATTAAAATTTTAAATTATGGACATGAATAATAATCTTTTGTTTAAATTTTAAATATAGATAAATAAATGTGGATGAAATTTATTTTTGTTTTACTTTGGATGAGGATTTATTTGGATAAGAATTTGTTTGGATAAGGATTTATTTAGATAAGAATTTGTTTAGATGAGAATTTGTTTGGATAAGAATTTATTTATATAAAAATTTATTTGGATAAGGATTTATTTGGATAATAATTTATTTAGATGAGACTTTATTTGGATAAGAATTTATTTAGATGAGAATTTGTTTGGATGATAATTTTATTTGACTAATAATTTATTTAGATGAAAATTTATTTGGATGAGGATTTTATTTGAATGAGAATTGGATATGGATAATGATTTGTTATTTGAATTGATTATCGATGGATATGGATATGATTAGATGAGTGTTTATTTATTACAGATAATAATAATTTAAAAATTATACTTATTTTGCATAATGAATTTATAAAGGGGCTATTTGTAATTTTTTTGAAAAATTTAGGCCAAATTTTAATATTATAAATTTTAAGAACTTTTGCAAAAAAAAGGCTTATTTATAAAATTTTAAAACTTCTAGGGTTTTTTTTGAATAAGATTTAATCTTCTTTGCAAAAAAAATTTTTGATAGACTTATTTATAAAAAATTAAAATTCTAGGGATTTATTTATGAACATAAAATTTTGAGGGCTTTATTCAAAAATTCTAAATTTTGCGAGGATAAATTAGTAATTTTAAGATTTTATTGGATTTTTTTAAAAAATTTTCATCCCAAGTTCATATTTGTAAGAAAAATCTAGCCTACGACAATTTTGTACAAATTTATTTGATTTAGGAACCTATTTATAAAATACATATTTTTTATTTTAACCTATATTTAGGATGAATTTTTGGTCTAATTTTGGTCCAAATATCTTGCCCATTTAATCACTTTAACTTGAGCCTGAATTTCTCAATAATTTAGGTCCGAATTGAACTCAATTTTTTATTAAACATGAATGTGATTTAGGTCCAATTGAGACCACACTTGAGTCATAAATTAGTAGCATACAAGTTTTAATTTTTTATCATATTTTAATTAAATTTGATTGTAGTAAAAATCACATCAAACAAAGAGCACTTGTGGGAAACCTACATCTCTAAAAGGTTGAAGAAATTGATGAAGAGACGATTAGAAATCTTGAAAAGTATAGAATGGTAATAAGGAAAGCTTTATTTGAACAAGCTTCTCCATCTACTCAAAACATCAAAAAAAAGAAAAAGAATAGGAATAAGAAACAGAAACAAGTTCAACTGGATGAATACACCATCAAGAAATCAGCATTCAATAATACATAAATGCCTTGGAAGAGTATGTCCAAAGAGGAGTAGGGTGACTCTTGAGGAGTTCCTCCCTGACATGTTGGTTGAAAGTTCTGACAATAAGAATGTAGAAGACAAACCTCTAGTAGCAACATCCATTGTCATCTTTACTGTTGGGAGTTTACAACCAAGCCAATCATCAAAGTTGTCCCATTGTTTTAATGACGATGAAATTCAGAACACAAGGTAGAAAGAGGCAAGTAAGTTTGCTGAGGACATCACTCATGAAATGAATGATCCCATGGGTCTTCCCAAGGGTTGTATTCAAAATGACTATATCAGACAGTGGTTCTGCCATGAATGTGATTATGGCATGCTTAAACTATAGCTATTCTATGAAAGAACTATTTATAGCTAATATGAAGTTTATCAGAGGGCAAATGCAAGTGTCGAATAAATGCATAAAAGCTATGGCTGCCCATATATACAGCATTTCAAATATGACTACCATGCTTTATGAAAAAGTTGAGAAAGTGGAAAAGGTGCTAGCAAAACAGACAAAGCCACATCAAAGACCCTATAGGAGTGGCAAAGAATCACCTACCAAGCCTTCTCGGGACTAGAATGATCATTCACACCTCTCACCTCAAAAACTGATCAAGGAGCATAAGCACTCTCAATGATAGTTATCTAAGTCCATTGCTTCCTACTGCATGGTGACTCACACATCCAAGGATCAGCTTCCATTAAGTAATTTAATAGCAAACACTTAACTTGCTGGGTTTCGTGAAGTCTCAGTCCTAGAGTTTATAGAAGCATGCCCTCTACTAACTTTAGAAGACTTACACATGTAAGAAATGGATATTAAGAGTGACTTTATGTCTGAGTCAGAATAACTCTATGATAGCTTGGGAGGCCCTACACTAGTAAGCATAAAAAGAAGAAGCAGGCATTTTAGAAGAGGATTAAACAAACTAATGCTACAACTCAGCCAGCCCCTGTGTCAAGACAATCTAGACATCCATGATAGAAATATCCTATACAAAGTCTTAAAAAAAAATCATGCCAGCTGATAAAATAGAAGGATTTATCCAAAGAGTGTCTGAAGATCTCTCTACAAAGAAGCCCCATGTACCTAATTCTAATGTCGAGTGGGACGATTATTGGCTAGTCACATCTTCTAAATATATCTAGAGAACTACCAATCGGGGGCAGGGATCTACTACCTCCTACCACATAATTAGCCTCGATACAAATTTTGAAGATGAGCCTTGTTGGCCTCATAATGCTAGAGTTCAACTGAGGAATGCAAATCAAGTGTAACTCGGGGGCCGTTAAATCTTACCCTCCAGACAAGCTCCAATATTTAGAAATAGGAACATCCCAAAGGATAAATACAAAGAGAAGGAAAATCAAATGAATGGGGACATCGAGCCTTTGCAAGCTGAACCTACACTTAAGAAGGTGGAATAAAACATAGTGGTTTATCTCAAGAAGATCCCTGCTATGTTGAGTGTGTTCTATGCCCTAATAATGTCATAAGAGCCTAGGGATATGTTGGTGCACTTCTTGCAAAATCCAACTGACTATCAAGCATACATTGATGAAGAGAAAATGAAGGAGTCTTTGTACTCCCGTCAGAATCCTATAATCACCTTCACAAATGATGACATGCTATCAGGAATGATAGACCATAACAAACCATATATGTCACATCCTCATTGATCCAGGCTCCTTGATTAATTTAATGACTCTCTGTACTCTAAAAGCTCTAACTCTGGATGTGTGCTATCTATCGGCCAAAGTCATAACTATCCAAGGGTTTAACCAGAATAGCCAAAGAGCTTTAGGAGCTATCACCATACCTTTAAAGTAGGAAAATTAACGATTGATGCTAAGTTCTATGTGATCGATATTGACACATCATATAAAGCACTATTTAGGAGGCCATAGTTATATAAAAATAAAGTGGTGATATTGACCCTACATCAATGCCTCAAGTACTTCGAAAATGGTGAAGCATACCAAATTGATGGGGCTGCTTCTATCAATCAAGTGAAGAAGAAGATTATTGACCTAATCTATACCCCTCAACATCTAGAGAGTGACATTGACACAAATATTTTAGACAAGGAAAATCCACAAATTCCATTTGGGTGGCCATTCCTTTGATAAAGATGATAATGAGAGTCACACAGAAAGCACTCTCCTTGTTACTAAAATTCTAGAAGGCTTATTTAAGAGATTAGATGAATTGAGCATCAATATCGTAGAAGAATTAACAATCTTCTATATTGTCCCTTGACACAAGAGGAAAAAGGAGATATTGTTCTACAAAGTGATCCCCTATGTCCTAAGCATACACAAAATCTTAAAAACCAAGGGTCCGAAGGATGATGGTAACTATTAGCTAGTAGTCATACCTATGTACTTTTCAGATTAGCTTCATCAAATAATCACAAAATTTGATTGTGAACTTTGACAAATAAAGAAAGAAAGCCACTTTTTCAAGGATTTATGGGATCCACCTTAAAAGCGTGCTTACATTCTTGGAAGAGCAAACAAGAATTCCAAAGGACTGTGCTACATCGCCCCAAGTTTTCACACATGCCTCATGATCGCTATTAGACCTCTCTCTGATAATGAGGTTGATTGAGCTAGCAATGGCTCTCTAGGCATCATAGAAGGGTGAAGTCCTCAACAAAGCTTCATCAAAACCTAGAAAAGGGGGGATGACATAGCCAAAATGCCCTTGAGACTAGAAGAAGAACTTTGACCATGTCCCATTCAACATGATGGATCATTTGGTGAGGAAATAATCCTCAAACCAAAAGAAGTTACACCAGAACTTGAGAAAGGATGGCAAGCCACAATCAATGAGCTGATAGAAATCAACCTCAATTCAGGGGAAGATCCCAAGCCAACCTTCATTAGTACACAACTTTCAAAGGAAAGCCAAGCCCAACTAAAAGCAGTGCTCTATTAGTATATTGACTGCTTTACATAGAGCTAAAAAGAGATACTTAGACTAGATTCTAAAGTTGTAGTCCATAAATTAACTATCAATACCAAATTTTTCACTTGTTAAACAAGCATCTAGGTAGATTAAACTCAACCTAAAATAAAAGGTGATGGAAGAAAAAAAGAAACTAATCGAAGTAGGCTTCATCAGGGAAGAAAAGTACCTATATTGGGTAGTAAGAATTGTGCCAGTTAAGAAGAAGAATGGCCAAATTCACATTTGTATGAACTACAAGGATTTGAATAAAGCATGCCCAAAAGATGACATTCCATTGCTAACAATGGAAATCATGATTGACAATACAAAAAATTTTGAAATGTTCTCCTTGATGGATGGCCCTTCAAGGTACAATCAAAACAAAATGGATCCCGATAATGAAAAACATATGGCCTTTCAAATACCAATTGGCATTTACTGCTACAATATGATGCTCTTTGGGCTCCAAAATATAGGCACCACTTATCAAAGGGCTATGACTCAAATCTTTGACGATCTCATACACTAATTGGTCAAGTGTTATGTAGATGACTTGGTAGTAAAATCTAAGTCTAAGCATAATTAGATCTAAGACCTAAAGTATTTTTCAACTGTCTTAGAAAATACAACCTGAAAATGAACCCTATGAAGTATGCCTCTTGGGGTGTTATTTGGAAAATTCCTTGGCTTCATTGTCAAATACCGAGAGATTGAAATTGATCCATCTAAAATCAAAGCTATCTTGGATATGCTACTGCCTAGCAACTTGAAATAGTTGTGGTCATTCCAAAGCTGATTTGCATAAATAAGTAGATTCAATTCAAACCTCTTTGAAAAATACAAGCTCTTCTCCAAATTAATGAAAAAGGATTCTCCATTTATATGGGATCAAGAATATCAACATGCCTTTGAAGAAATTAAGCAATATCTCTTAAAACCACCAATCTCAACAGCACCTATACTCGGTAGACCTTTAATCCTCTACATAACTACAATAGAAGAGTCTCTAGGGGAACTTTCACCCAAAATAATGAAGAGACCAAAGAAAATACACTTTACTATCTAAGTAGAATGCTAGTGGGGGCAGAGAGCAACTACTTTTCTACCAAGAAGCATTGCCTGGAGCTCATATTTGTAGCTAAAAAACTTGGACATTATTTTCTCTCTTATCAGGTCATTTTAATATCAAAAGTTAACCCCACAAAATACTTGATGACCAGGCTTGTACTCATTGGGAGGCCAAAAAAAGGGCCTTCATTCTCATGGAGCACAACATAAAATTCACTCCTCAAAAGGTGGTTAAAGGGTAAGCCCTTACTGGTGTTCTTGTAGCTCACCTAGTGTCAGATGACTCTCCACTAAGTTATGAGCTCTCCAATAAAGAAGTCCTCCTCGTCGAAGAAGGGGGACCTTACTAAAAGATATACTTTGATGGGGCATCATCCATCAAACTAGAGATCAGGCCAAAACTTTTGCAAATCAAAGTAGACATTGGACTCATATTTATGACACTGAAATAGGGCATTTTACAAGATTCCGTTTTCCTCTCAAAACCATGCACAAACAATAAAGCTAAGTATGAAGCTCTAATCATAGAACTAGAAATGGCCCTCAACATGGGGATGTCACACCTACATATTTTTAGTGATTCATAATTGGTCATTAGTCAAATCAAAGATAAATATAAAGTCCACAAATCTAAACTACTAAAATATTATGAAGTGGCTCCAGAACTCATGGGACAAATGCCACATGTTTAAATATCTAAGATCCCATAGTCCATCAATGCAAAAGCTGATTTCTTAGCCAAGCTAGCTAAAGCATTGGCTGACCTTGACTAAGAAGAAATTCTAATCATAGTTCATAGCAGCAATTGATAAGCTCGGTCTTTAGTATCCAACACAAGATGACTAAATCTAAATTGATAGAGGAAGCCATAGATTAGAGAATACCATTTATCGGCTATCTAAAGAATGGAGAACTCACAAAAAATAAGTCATCGGAGATGCAACTCAAGAAGAGAGCCGAGTGCTTTCTGTTCATCAATAACACTCTTTATAGGAGGACTTTCGATCAACTACTTTTATGCTGTATTTCTGATAAAGAAACTAAAGAAGGTATGCACAAAGTGCACTTTGGGGTTTGTGGAGCCCATCAATCAAGCCCAAAAATAACAATAAAGATCAAGTATATGAGCTACTATTGGCTCATGATGGTGAGAGATTACATCAAATATGCAAGAAAATGTCACCTATGTTAGATTCATGATGATTTTATCAATCAACACTCAAATCTCTATATTCAACAATATCCTCATGTTCATTTGTGGTATGGGATACAAACATAATCAGCCTAACTGAAGCATCTTCTTCTAGAGATCACCACTTCATATTAGCAGTGACCAATTATTTCTCTCAGTGGGCAGAGACAATCCCATTAAAAGAAGTGAAAGTAGGTACTACCATGCATTTCATTTAAGAAAATACTATCACCAGTTCGGACTTCCTCAAGGGATCATTTTTGACAATAAACTATCCTTCAGAAGCTTTAAAGTAGGATGATTCACACATCATCACAAGATAGGTTAGAGATATTCATTAATCTATAATGTAAGGGAAAATGATCTTGCTGAGATATTCAATAAGACCCTCTCCAAATTATTGAAGAAAGTTATTGCCAGAAACAAAAGAGATTGGCACCAAAAGCTTTCTAAAGCATTGTGGACTTATCGCATCATATATTGAACCCTACCAAATCAACTATATGCATTAGTGTTTTAAACTAAAGTAGTCCTACCATTGGAGGTACAAATTTTCTCTCTAAAGAAAAAATAGCAAAAGAAGCAATGTTCATTTTCACCTTGATGAGTTAGATCCTAGAAATATGTCAAGCACAAATATCTAGGGCCTACAATAAGATGGCCCGACTCAAATATTTCCACAGGAGAAATGGTCTTGGTCTTGAAAAGACCCATAATCCCAAATTGTAGCAAGAACAACAAGTTTGAGCTTAATTAGAAAGGCCTTTATATTATTCGAAAGGATATTTGAAGGGGGATCCTATCCACTAATTGATGAGAAAGAGGAAAAGGTCTATGCCAATGATTAACACCTTATTTTTGAAGAGGTATTATCCATGAGCCTCTGAAGGCAACAACAACAAAATGAAGATGTCTATGTTTATCTATGATGGAATGTCTAGCTTTTTCCATAAAGAATGCTCGGCCAAACATTCACTCCATGTTTCTCGAGGCACAACATAGACACATAACCCCTTGTGGCAAATCAAAGTCCACTCCATGTGGTAAGCCCACCCAATGTGGTAATTCGACTCCAATCCACATGGCAAATTAAATCCACTCAATGTGGCAAACCAACCCCAGCTACCTGTGGTGAAACATGTCCACCCCATGTGGTAGTTCAAGTCCACTCTATGTAGTAGCTCAAGTGCACTCCCTCTGGCAAACTAAGTCCACTCTATGTAGTGACCTAATGCTACTTCATATAGCAAACTAAGTCTACTCCACATGGCAACACAAGACTACTCCCCATGGCAAACTAAGTCCACTTTCTTGTAGAAAGTCAAATCCAATTCACATTGCAAGTCAAATCCATCTTTATGTGAAAAAACAAGATCATTTCCACATAGTGAACAAAATCCATCACATATGGTGATCAAGCCTACATACACATGGTGAATTTAAGTCTACTTTGCGTGATAATCAAACCTACATTTATATAACAGATTAAGTCCCTCTCCACAAGGGAAACTAAATCCACTTCTACATGGTAGCTCAAGTCCACTCCATCTAGCAAAGTAAGTCCACTTTTGTGTGACGATTCAACCCATATACTCAACTCCTAGAATGTTAACATAAGGGCAAGTACCTGAAGATTGTACACCCTCTCCTCTCATCAGAACTTGAGAAGAGAATGCAAAGTGAACATTTGTTTAAGTCAATTTTGTAATCCAAACTCCAACTTTGAGTTTGACAAAAATTAGGATTGGACTTTGAGCCTAATTTGTAGGTAAGTGAGGTCCAATTTCAAGTAGAAAAGGCTAGAAAATTGGGCCTAAATCGAACCATGTTTGGACAACCAAACCCAAGAGTTTCAAGTGCTTAAACCTCACAAGCTGAGCATTCCTACCTAGCCGAATGTCTGGTTCCTTAACTGGTTATCTAGTTTAGATGTGATCTATCAAAATGGAAACAAATCCCCTTGGAATTCATGAAGAGTTAATTAGATTTTCAGCTAGGGGATTATAATCTTAGAACCTAGTAATCAAACATCCAAATCTGACATTTACGATAAGAATATATCCATCAAATCTCAAAATCAAAATAATCATTTATTGAATTTGGAGATTCTCTCAACCCTACAAAAAGAGGGCTATAGCACATGATTTAAAAAAGGGGAATTAAGATTGATTTTTAGGTAATTCTGCACAAATTGAGAGACAAATTCAGATGGAGATCCCATTTTCAAGGAGGAGAGTGACAAAGCATCATCAAGGAATCAAAAAGACATAAACCTCTAATCCTTTCTTTGCCTTTTTCTTTTGTTACTTGTCATCCTCTTTTGTTTCATACAAGGTTTCTATTTTCTCTCACCTTCATTGCCACTACTCCCTCTGCCCCATGCTCCTGCTACCCCCCCCCCGGAGAACATGCTACCATCTGCATTTGGATGACCAAACCCAAGGTGATCAAACACCCAAACCTCATGGAGTACTCCACTAGCATCATAGCCACCCATGGCTCATTGCGAATCAATGGATCTTCATCACCACCATGGCTACCTATGGCTTCTTGCACGTTAATAGATCTCCATCACCATCATGATCACCTGTAGCTTTTCATATTAATAGATCTCCATCACCACCACACCCACCCATGACTCCTTGTGCATCAACAAACTTCCATCACCATCACGGCCATCCATTGCCCCTTGCTCATCAACGATCACCATCACCATTGCAGCCACCTATGGTCTTGTATATTGGCCAATCTCCACCACCATCATGGCCACCCACACCCCTCTTTATATATCAATGGGCCTCCACTACTACTGTGACCACCCATAGCCCCTTACATGGTATGGCACCACCGCTTGCAGAGAAACTCAACTTTTGAAGCCTGTCTTTGAAGATGAGGGAAAGATGATGACAAGAACTTATTTGAACTAGAACAAGAACAAAAGAAAATAACTAAACAATTGAAATTCACAATTAGGCTATAGGCCGGCCCTTGGGCTCACCAAACATCTTAATCTAGCCCTTGGGCTCACTACCATTGGACTATAGGCCAGATCTTGAGCTCATCAAACTTCTTAAACTAGCCCTTGGTCTTATGACCATTAGACTATAAACTAGTCTTTGGGCTTACTGAATGTCTTAAGTTAGTCCTTTGACTCTCAAACATTAGACTGTAGGCTAGTCCTTGGGCTTACCAAATGTGTTATGCCCGAGGGCAAATAACCTTGGGCTCACAACCATTGGACTATTGGCCAACCCTCGGGCTTGCCGAATGACATAAGCTAACCCTCGATCTTACAACCATTGGACTATAAGCTAGTCCTCGGGCTTGCAACCATTGGATTATAGGCTAGCCCCTAGGCTCGCCAAATGTCTTAGGCTATCCCTCGGACTCACGATCAATTAGGCTATAGGCCAACCCTCAAGCCCACTATAATATCATCATAACAACTTGAGGGCTCTCAAACAAAAATCAATGAATAAGAAAATCAATTTAATAGCTCAATCATGTTAAACTCAAGCAAATGTGGCCAAGACAAATGAATAAAATCAAATCAATTTGAATAAAGAATCAAATGTACCCAAATGAACAATAACAAGTGAACTAAAACGAGCCCATATAGGTAGAAAAGCCCTAGCTAGTTGTTCAGCACCCGAATCGGTCATTCAATCCTATTGAACTTACAAATGACACTTTCACAGTTGGTTGACCAGTAGCCCAACCAGTCATCCATTTTAGACAAAAAATTGATGACTTGGATTTAGAAGTACAAATCAAATCAAGCTTTGATTGCTCCAAAACCCAGGTCAATTCGTGATCAAGCTAAGTTAGCCTAAAAGCAGAACTAAGTTTGAATTAGACTCCAATCATATTAAACAACATTCAAAATAAATCAAAATAAATTCAAATTGAATCCTAATTGAATCGGGCCATATCTTGGTTAAGTCAAAATGAATCTAAGTTGGGTTCAAACCAAGTCCCAATTGGGACAAGTCAACATTTGAACCCAAACCTAATCAAATTGAACCAAGTCCCAAGCGGGCAAGACAAGCTTGAACAAAATCTAATTGGTCTAAGTTGAGATTCGAACCCAAACTCAATTGGGCCAAGCCAAGCTTCGACCATGTCAAGTGCGACCTAAACAAATTCAAATAAAATTAAATTGATCAAATTGAGTCCTATTAGGTGTGCCACTAAAGCCATTGACAGCATCTCAAATCCAAAATAGCTCAAAACCTAAACCGATAATAGGTCAAAGCATGAACCAAAACATAGGACAAGCCTGACTCAGAGCATGTTCAAATAGAACTAAACCAAATAAAATTGAGTCTCACTGGACATGCTATGAAACCTTTTTGGCAATACTCTAGGGCTATGCCCAACTCCATAAGTAGTAGGTGATGCTACCAGCTGGACCTAAAGCAAGACAAGTTCAAATAGAACTAAACTAAGTCAAATTAAGTCCTACTAGTTGTAATCCATTAAAGATCTAATGGAAACCTAGCCTAAGGTGGGATTCAAAGATCAAATAAAATTAGTTGACAACAAGCTCATAGTTGTTGACAATATCCCAAATTTAATCAACAACAAGCCAATATAGGTCATCGATCACTAAATCAAAGATGATTATCATAAGCCAAAGCCATTAATCATTCCTTCAAATCAAACAAGATAAAAGGTAGGTTTGAACTTGCTTAGTTAGTCAACCAGAATGACTAATCCAAATAAGCCCAATCGTTAATAAGCTCAAATGCTTCGACAATACCTCAAATTTAATG
This sequence comes from Trichopus zeylanicus subsp. travancoricus, assembly GCA_005019695.1. NCBI lineage: Eukaryota > Viridiplantae > Streptophyta > Magnoliopsida > Dioscoreales > Dioscoreaceae > Trichopus > Trichopus zeylanicus. The sequence goes on from RXID01014379.1 coordinate 92,218, forward strand.
GACAACAAGCAAAGATAAACCACTGATCACCAAATGGAAGATTATTAGTATAAGCTAAAGCCACTAATTATTTCTTCAAATCAAATAGGGCAAAAGATAGGCTTGAACTAGCTCAGTCAGTTAGTTAGAACTCCTTGTCCAAAATAAGTCAATTGACAACATACTCAAAGCCATCGGTTACCCTTCAAGCTAATCAACCCTAGGAGCTATTGATGATGCACCTTCAAGCTAGTCAACCTCAAAAGCCATTGATGATGTGCCATTCAAGCTAGTCAAAAGAAGTGATTGATGATGCACCCTCCAATGCTAATCAACCCCCCGAAGACATTGATGATACTCTCTTCAAAGCTAAACTTGACAAGCCATCAGTAATACCATCAAAAGAAGTTCATGGCCAATTCTCAAAGCTATCAGCCACACTTCAATCTAAACTTGACAATCCATCAGTAATGTTATCAAAAGTAAGTTAAACACAAATGCCCAAAGCAATCAGCTACACTTTAGGCTAAACCTAACAAGCTATTAGTAACGCTATCAAAAGGAGTTAATCACCAATGCTCTAAGCCATCAGCCACACTTCAAGCTTTTCCTCTTGTCATCTCTTCATGTTCCACCAGACAATGTCACCAAATTAAGTCATCAACATCTACCAAAGATCAAGTCAAGACCTATCTGACCTAGACTCCATATGATCCAGCATGTGGGAATGGGGTAGTAGTGTATATCAAAGCTTCTTCCTCACTTTTTTTTTCATATTTTTCATGAATTTTAAAATTTATTATAAAGTGAGGGCATACTCTTGCTTAAGCCATGTACTAATTCTAAAATCAATGAATTCCATTCCTTCTTCTTTCTTTTCTGCCCTATTTTTTTATTTAGATTTTCTTGCTTTATGAAGTTTTCGATAAATATCAAGATAATTAACAATAAGGGCTTATGGCTGTTAAAAGTTAATATTCTCACAACACCTAATTGCACACTTAAATTATATATATTTTGATTTGTACATCAAGATCACTTCCTGAAGTGTCCCAGGTTACCAATTTTGATGTCACAGTCAGATTGGCCTTTCTCAGTAGGAATGATGACATTAGGTCTTTTTTCCCTTGATGGAAGGCAAGAAGTGGGCTTGTCTTGCATGACAATAATATTAGTTAGCAAAGTAGTAGGTGCTCTCTTGAATTGAACGACCTCATATATGTTTCCTAACTCAATTTGAACTTCAATTGCTCTTGTGGTAATCATTGACTGAGGGAGATGCATACCTGAATCTTCCCCCAAGATAATGGTATATGCTGGGATGGAGATGCTCTTTGTTGATTCTATTTGATGCTTTCTTCTATAAAGGAGAACATAGTTGATTAATTTTCAATTGTAGTTCTACCTTATCAATGTCTCTAATATATTGGCTTGGTTCTACATTTGGAGGAGAAGTCAAGTCCCACCAGGCATGCCAAAATTTGTGAAATGAAATTAGCATCTTGGGATTGTGGAGACACTAGAGAGCAACTTCAATGCATAAATCAAAGTGTGCAGTTTGAGTGCACAAGCAGGTGTTGTAGGAATATTGACTTTCAATAGTTGCAAACCCCTGATATTAATTATCCCAATAATCATTAGGAATGTCCTAAACTAAGAAACCTAACTAATAAAATAGATACACAAAATAAAAAGGAAAAGCATCATTTGGTTGATGTAAGAGAGATGATATATGATTCAAGTAATGGTATATCCTAATATTACAAAAGATTTCAATACAAAATCATAGAAATATAAAAATAAAAAAGAAAAGGAAAAGAAGGGGGAAAGAAGCTTGATGCTTGTTGTTGCCCCACTTTTGTGCACTAGATCATGTGGAGTTTTACTCAGATGGGTCTTGACTTGATCCTTAGTGGATGTGGATAATTTAATTTGGTGGCATTGCCTAATGGGAGATGAAAGGAGATGAGAAGTGGGAGAGTTTTGAAGTATGACTGATAGCTTCGAATACTTCCTCTGATGGCATTTTTGATGGCTTGTCAAGTTTGAAGTATTTCCAATAGCTTTGGGAATTTATGATAACTTTTTTTAGTGGCATTACTGATGTCTTTTCAAGTTTTGCCCAAAGTATTTCTGATAGCTTTGAGTTTTGGTGGTAACTTCTTCTATGGAAGTATTTTCATTAGCCTTGGGCATTGGTGATGACTTCCCTTAGTTGAAGTATTTCCATTAGCCTTGAGTTTTGGCAATGAGTTCTCTTGGTTGAAGTGTTTTTGTTATCCTGAATGACATTGGTGATAACTTCTCTTGGTTAAAGTGTTTTTGTTAGCCTAGTGGCATTGGCAATAACTTCTCTTAATTGAAGTGTTTCTGTTAGCCTCGTGGCATTGGTGATAATTTCTCTTTGTTGAAATGTTTCCGTTAGCTTGGTGGTGTTGGTGATAACTTCTCTTGGTTGAAGTATTTTCATTATCTTGGTGGCATTAGCAATAATTTGTTTCTATTAGCCAATGAGGCATTGGCAATAACTTCTTTTGGTTTGAAGTATTTCCATTGGCCAATAAGGAGTTGGCAATTATTTCATTTGGTTGAAGTATTTCCATTGGCTAATGAGGCATTGGCAATAACTTCATTTGGTTGAAGTGTTTTTGTTAGCAAATGAGAAATTGGTGATAACGTCATTTGGTTTGAAGTGTTTTTGTTAACCAATGAGGCATTGGCAATAATTTCATTTAGTTTGATGGTAGCATTATCCACCGGTTATGAAGTTGGGCATAGCCTTAGAATGTTGCCAAAAGGCTTTTGTAGTACACCTAGTGGGACTCAGTTCAACCCAATTTAGTTCTATTTGAACTAGTTCTAGTTTAGGTCAAGCTAATAGCATCACTCACTGCATATGAGATTGGGCAAGAAGATGGTATTACCTAATAGAACTCAGTTTGATCCAATTTAGTTCCATTCAAACTAATTTTGAGTTAGGTTAGGCTGGTTGCACCACCCACTTGTATGTGGTTGAGCATAGCCTTGGAGTGTTGCTAAAGGACTCAGTTTCGTTCAATTTAGTTTTATTCAAACTTGTTCAAGGCAAGCTTGACCTATGTTCTAGTTTAGGTTTGAGTTCGGCTCAACCTAACTTGGGTTTAGTTTGAACTTGATTCAACCTGGCTAGGGTGTGGTTCAAGCTTGGATTGACCTCCTTAAGTTTGGGTTCAAACACATCTTGACTTAGTTGGGTTTGGTTCAAACTTGTCTTGATCAAGTTGTGATGCAAACTTGTTATATCTTGGTTCGAATAGCATTTAACCCAACTGGGCATCAATTTGGACTTGTTGTAGCTTGACTCAATTATAGTTCAATTTGAATTGATTTTGATTTAGTTTGAATGTTATTTGACTTGATTGGGATCCAATTTGAACCTTGTTTTCATCACGAGTTGTCTTGGTTGAACTTGAATTAACCTGAGTTTGGATCCATCAGGACTCAACTCAATTTGAATTGGATCTGAACCCAAGTTGCCAATTTTCTAACTGGAAAAAAGACCAATTGGGCTACTAGTTGACTAATTATGAACAGGTGCTATTTCTAGTCTAATAGAACTAGCCAACTAGTTCAAAGCACTAATTGATCTACTGGGGGCTTTTTTGCCTGTTTGGACTGGTTTTAGTCCACTTGTTTTTTTTTGTTGGTTCATTTGGATTAGTTTGATGCTTTGTTCAAGTCAATTTGATTCTTATTCATTTGTCTTAGCCAAATAGGCTTGAGCCCTATGTGATTGAGTCATCAATATCCATTTTATGCTTATCAATTTTGATTGGAGAGCCCTCAGGCAATATCATGACATTACGAAGAGCCTGTAACTAGCATATAGTCCACATGATTGTGAGTAGACATTTGACGAGCTCATAGGCTGGCCTATTGTCCAAATAATCATGAGCCCATAGGCTGGCTTATAGATATTATGAGCTTACATGCTAGCTTATGAATGTCATGAGCCTGCAGGCTAGCTTATGGATGTCACGAGCTTGTAGGCTAGCTTGTAGATGTCGTGAGCCTGTAGGCTGACATATAGATGTCACAAGCCTACAGGTGATGATGGAAATTTCTAGATGCATAAGGTCATGGATGTTAGCGATATTGATAGAGATTTGCTGATACATGAGATCGCAGGTTGCTGCAGTTAGATAGTGTGATTGGGTGTTCATGGTGGGGTTCGGACTCCTGATCCTTCTTGGTTCAGTTACCCAAACTTGGGCAACCAAGCATACTGAGAATAACAACTTGGAGAGAAGTGTGGCTGTGAGCTTAGAAAAGGTAGAGGGGGTAGCAGGATTGTGTGGCAATAAGGACCATGCAAAAGATTAGGAGAAATAAAATAAAAGGACAAAGGGGATATAAGGGCTTATATCTTCTTTTGCTCCTTTGGTGATGCCTTCTTGGTCTCCTCTTTGATGATGAGATCTCTTATAGAATTCCTCCAAGAATCACCTCTGAATTCATCAGAAATTTGCTCAAGAATTGATTGTAATTGTCCTCCTAATTCATGTGCCCTAGCCCTCTTTTTATAGGGCTGAGAAGATGTCCAATTTTGGTGATTGATTGACTTGATTTTGAGATTTGAGAGATATATCCTTGACATAATCTTCATATTTGGATCTTTGATTGATAGATTCTGGGATTACAATCCCTTTGACTGAAAATCTAGTTAATTCTTGATGGATTCGAAGAAATCTATTTTCCATTTCTATAGATTGTGACCCTAATTTGTCAATCAGTTGAGTAGTGACATGCCTAACTTATCAGAACTAGTTGAGTGATTAGGAACTGATTGACCGGTACAATTCTATTCAGCATTTGGGTCTGAATTTTCAGCCTTTTTCTATTTCAAATTGGGCACTGCTCATCACAAATTAGGCTTAAAGTTTGACTATAATCCTTGTCAAACTCAAAGCTAGAGTTAGGTTGCAAAAGCTACTTAAACAATAGCCAATTGCATAACCTAGGTGTACCCCATTGGGCATCACCATGTAAGTCATCATGACCATTCGATGGTAGTTTCACTTTGGTATCAAGCCTCAAGGGATTATGATTGGCAAGACTCCACCTATGATCTAGCTGAGGAGGCTACATATTATACACATGCTAGCCGAGCTTTGGCTAAGGCCACACAAGGTACCCAGAGGGAGGCCATGTTTCATGAAACTCGAGAAAGGTTAGGGGCAGCAACTTACTTGAGCCAGATGAGTTATGACACTCCTTTAATTCCTGAGATAACATACTCCCTTGTACAACCAAAGTCTGACCAACTACCCAATGAGATATATCATGGTTCAAAGGACCTAGTGGATCACATCAATATTTTAGAATGCCATGTTTCTATAAGGAGCATGGGATTCCAACATATGTAAAGTGTTTCTAATGACACTACAAGGTTTGACCTAAGCTTGGTACTTTGGACTCTCGAGGTACTCCATAACTTTCTTTGATGACTTGGTAGATGGCTTTGTAGAGAAATTTATTTCATTGGTACCTCGACAAAAGGACCCCTCTACCATCCTAACACAGAGTAGAAAGAAGGAGAGAGCTTAATGAGTCATCTAGCTTAGTTTAATAGTGCCCGACGAGAGGTCACCAGCCTAGATAGTTCTATCATCCTCATTATTGTAGTCAATGGAATCTAACAAGCTCATATAGCCTATAAAATGGCTCACTGACCTCCCAGAATCTTGGAAAAATTCATCCAACTAGCCAAAGAGCACATGGACACAAAGAAGCTAATCTCAGCTAAAAGGGAATATGAGAAACGTAGCAAGCCACAGAAGGAATTATGAGAGACCAAGCTTCCTGAGCCAAAGAAGTTGAGAACTGAATGATAGACCTAACTTTCAAGTTTATACACCCTTGAATAGTTCAAGGTCTAAGGTGTTGGCTCAAATTGATCATCAAGACTTCCCACGGAGGCCTTTGCCAATTTGCATGGCCATGATACTAAAGAATGCAACTATCTCAAAGATGAAATTGAAAGACTCATTAAAAAAGGCCACCTCGGATAATTTGTCCACTAAGTTGACGAACTTGAAGAAGCTTGTGCTCAAGAAACTTGTTCATGGGGTTCTCTCCAATGAAATCCTACCCCCAAGTTGCATAACCCACCAATCTAGGGTTATCTTAATAGGATCTTGACAAGCCTATTGACTTAAAGTGAAGTCTTGGCTTCGACTAGTAAATGATGAAAAATCATAGGGGGGCAGGAGGAGTTGAAGGAGGAGACAAAGAGACAACATTATGAGCACAAACATGATGACATAGTATTTTTGGCAAAGGACTTAGAGGGAATTTCAGCACCCCACAATGATGCATGAGTAATCCCAGTGATCTTGGATGACTACACCATACAATGTATCATGATAGATATGTGAATCTCAACTAACATTAATTGGAGCCATATGTCAAGACATTCACTGAATTTATGGGAGACTCAATTACCCTACTCGACATGATTATCATGCTCCTCACAGTTGGAGAGAATCCCAAGAGGACCATAACCAAATCAAAGTTTATGGTGGTCTAGACCTGGTTGACTTACAATATGATATTAGGTCATCCAGGGTTCAATTAGCTCCAAGTAGTAATCTTGACTTTTCATTTAGTTATAAGGTTTCTAACTAAACATGGCATGAGTTAAGCATGGGGCTATCAAAGCCTCACTAAGAAGTATGTGGTAGCTTATTGGTAGAACAACCCCGACTAGAAAGATAAGGGTTTGATGGTAGCCAAAATTAGTCAATCTACCACCAAGCCAAAAAAGGGGCATGTCAAGCCTACAGAGCAGCTCATCAACCTAGTTCTCAATGAAATCTTAGGGAGAACATTGAAACTTTGGGTGAACCTCATGAAGACTTTGTTCACTAAACTAGGGGAGTTCTTATAGAGGAACCAAGATGTCTTTTCATGGTCTCTTGAAGATCTACCAGGTATAGACCACTCAGTTATGAAGCACAAGCTTGTGGAAGTAGAAAATTGTTAACCAATCAAGCAAAAAAAGAGATACTTTGCACCTGAGCATGAAAAGGCCATCACCAAGGAAGTGAGCAAACTTCTCAACACAAGATTCATTAGAGAAGCTCACTACCTCAAATGGCTAACTAATGTTGTGATGGTGAAGAAGTCCAATGGCAAATGAACAATGTGAGTTGATCTTATGGACTTGAGTAAGGCCTACCTAGTGGAAAGTTATCCTCTATCAAAGATAGAACAACTTGTTGATTCTACTTTGGGACACCAACCTTGTTCTCAGGCTACAACAAATTTAGATGCACCCTAAGGACGAGGAGAATACTACCTTCATCACTAATTAAGGTACCATGTGCTATGTCACAATACTTTTTGGGCTAAAGAATGTAATCATGCCATAGCAAAGGATGGTGAACAAGATTTTCAATCCATAGCTCAGGAGGAATATGGAAGCATATGTCGATGACATGCTTTTGAAGAGCCTCCATGCTAATGGGTGTGGAGCCAAAATTGACCATTTGGGGTAGCTAAGAACATAGCTTCCAATAGGCATAAGTCTCTATTGTTAATTACCTCGACAATTATTAGGAACCTCCCAAAAAAAAAAACCTAGACAATAAAATAGAGATACAAAAGAAAAGAAGGTATCATTTGATTGATTTGAGAAAAAAAAAGGTACATGGCTTAAGCAAGGGCATCCCCTCACTTTATAATGTAAAGAATTTAAATTCATAATCATGAAAGAATGAGAAAGGAAGTGGGAAAGGATTGATGTGTGCCACTGCCTTGCTCCCATCCACTTGACTGAATGGATGTTTGGCTTGAACCTTGGTAGATGCTAACAACTTCGATAAACTTTAGGGCATGGTTGACTATCTTGACTTGTGTCAATTGACCCTAATAAAATTCAAAGTGCTAATGATGGCTTTCTACTTGTTGTTGGTTGACTTCTTTTGGTCTTTGGTTTAAGAGAATGAACAGTTGCCTTAGGTTATGCTAAGCATTTCTAATTTGATAATTGATGGCCTCTTGACATATTGTCAATTAAGTTTGAAGCATTAGCAATAGCTTTTAGAGTTGGCTTAGCTATGTGTCACCAATGGGTTTTGAGTTGGTTTAGCTTTGAAGTGGGGCCGATGGCTTTAAGTATGTTGTCGGTTGACTTCTTTTGATTTTTTTGATTTGACAATAGACAACCTCTTGGTATATTGTTGATTAGGGTTATAGTGTCACTAACAGTTTTTGGGGATAGTTTAGCTAAGTGTCACCAATAACTTTTGAATTGGCTTAGCCTTAAAAGTGTTGTTTTGACTCATTTTAGAGTTCTATTTGAGATTGTTGTGGCTTAATTCGAATGTTGTTCAACTTAATGAGATTGAAATTCAAATTTATTATGGTTTGACTTAATTAGAGTTCACTTCAAATTTGTTTTGATTTTAGTTTGAATGTTGTTCAACTCGATTATAGTTTATTTCAAACTTCTTTTGATTTTCGGTTGACTCAAATTGAACCTAAATTAATCCAAGTTTGGACTGATCAAGGCTTGACCTGATTAAAGTTGAATCTAAACCTAATTCATCAGTTTTCTAATTGAAGTAGATGACAGGATGGGGTACCAGTTGACCAGCCAACAAGGTGTTCATCAGAACCAAATGACTAGTTTGGGTATCAATCATTTGATAGAGGAGGTTTTAGTATTGGTCCGTTAGAGCCAATCAACTAGTTGAGGGTACCAGTCAACCAATAGAGCACAAGTCAGCTCATGATGCATGAAAAGTGATTGACTGGTTTGGAAAATTGGATGATCAACAGAAGATTTTCTATGTAATTGATGACTAGTTTTTGTCCATTTAGATTTATTTGGTGCTTTGTTCAAGTCCATTTGATTTTGTTTAATTGCTTTAGCCGAATTGTCTTTAGTTCAATATGATTAAGTCATTTAACCAATTTATGTTAATCAATTTGATTAATCTTAGTTCAAGAGCTCTTGGGCTATCATAATGGCTTTGGGTGAGCCCGCAGACTAACCTTGAATCGTCTTTGACTTTCAGGTAAGCCTATAGGCTAGCATATAGTCTAAATTTGGTTTCAATCAAGCCCACGAGTTGGACCTAAACAGATTGGAACAAATGCCCTTGCATGATTGGCCTCAACCTCTTCAAATACAAAACCAATATAGGTTTTCATAGAGGCTATTCAATAATTGATCTATTCTGAGTTTGCTGAGGTGAATGTTGTGGGCAAAGAACCCTATTGGATGGATCCTATTATCTCCTACCTCAAAGAGGAGTAGCTTCCTAAGGATCCAAAAGAGGCTCAGAGAATTAAGAAGCTAACCTTGAATTTGATCTTGATAAATGGAGTTTTGCATAAAAAATCACTCACATGCCGACTTCTCCACTATTTGAAGCTTAAGGAAGTTGACTATGCTGTCCAAGAAATCTACGAAGCAATATATAGAAGGCACGATGGAGGATGATCCCTAGCACATAAGCTCCTTAGATAGGGCCATTACTGGCTCAATATGGCTTTTGAGGTGGCTAAAGTTATCTCTAAATGCAAACAGTGCCAAAGATATAGTTTGGCTCCAACAAACCCAAGTTATATAGCCTTTCAATCAATGGGGGTGGACATTGTGGGTCCATTTCCATTGACCTCAAAATAAAGGAAGTTCTTAGTGGACACTATCAACTATTTTACTAAGTGGGTGAAGGCCAAACCTCTCACCATGATCACTGAGAAGAATATTCAAGAGTTCCTCTAGCAAAGCATAATCTATAGATTTGGGCTACTGTGAGTACTAGTCATAGATAATAAGAAGCAGTTCGATAGCTCAAGGCTTAAGGAGTACTATAACAGCCTTTCTATAGAGCAAAGGTTCACCTCAGTGGAACACCCCTAGTCTAATGTCTTAGAAGAGGTAACAAACTACACCCTACTTCCAGGTATAAAGAAATACCTTGAAAGGGCAAATGCTATATGGGTTGAGGAATTACCATATGTTTTGTGGTCTTACTAGACTACATCCTAGATGGTAACTAGCCAATCACCCTTTATGCTCACTTATGGGGTTGAAGTAATTATTCCTGTGGACAATGACCTCACTTCACCCTGAATCAAGGCTCGTGATCTTGAGGTGAACAAGGCAAGCATTCAAGCTGAGGAAAACCTCATCCTAGTGGCTCGAGAGAGGGCTTGCACTAGAATTACTAAGTACCAGCGATGAGTGGCCAAGTACTACAATACCATAGTTTGTAATTGAGGACTACAACTAGGCTGTTGGTTAGTTTGTCTAGTTGAACTCATTGATTAAGTTTTGAGAAAATTGTCTCCAAACTAGGTAGGCTCTTTCAAGGTTTCTCGAATAGTAGGACTAGGAGCATTCAAGCTAGAGCACCTATATGGTAAAAAACTCCCTAGAATATGGCATGTTGATAACCTGAGAAGGTTTTATGTGCTTTATGTTCAGATAAAGTTATGACTCTTTGATGGAATCAAAAACCAGACCACCCAAAATGCTAGTTTTGTGGTCAAGTACCTAAGAAGGGGCTTTAGCTCATCAGCCAAGTATTGGCTCTTCAGTCACTTAAAAATCTAGCTCTATGGTCTAAGTATCCAACTAGGTGACTTGGCTCTTTAACTAGGTATTGGCTCTTTAGCCACCCAAAAACTTGGCTCTATGGTCTAAGTATCCAACTAGGTGTCTTAGCTCTTCCATCAAGTATTGGCTCTTCAACCACTTGAAAACCTAGCTTTGTGGTCTAAGTATCCAATCATGTGCCTCGACTTTTCAACCAAGTATTCCCTTCTCAGTCACAAAAAAACTTGGCTCTATTATCTAAGTACCCAACCAGATGTTTCAGCTCTTTGGCTAGGTATTGGCTCTTAAGCCACCTAAAAACTTGGCTTTGTGGTCTAAGTATTCAACAAGGTGCCTTAGCTCATTGGCTCTTTAGCCACTTGAAAATCTAGCTTTATGGTCAAGTATCCAACTAGGTGTCTCAGCTCTTTAGTCACCTAAAAAACTAGCTCTATGGTCTAAGTACCCAACTAGTTGCCTTAGCTTTTCACTCATATATTGGCACTTTAGTCACCTGAAAACTTGGCTCTATGGTCTAAGTACCCAACCACGTGCCTTGACTTTTTAGCTAGGTATTGGCTCTTTAGCCATCCAAAAATTTGACACTCCAATCTAAGTACCCAATGCCTCAGCTCTTTAGTTAGGTGTTGGCTCTTCATCTAGCCAAAAACTTGGCTTTGTGGCCTAAATATCCAAAAAGGTGCATCAACATTTTGACCATGTGTTTGCTCTTTAGCCACCCAAAAATCTGGCTTTGTGGTCTAACTACACAACTAGATTCCTTCGCTCTTTAGCTACCCGAAAACTTGGCTCTGTGTCAAGTACACAACCATGTGTCTTGGCTCTTCGGCCAAGTATTGGCTCTTCAACCAACTAAAAACCTGGCTCTATAGTTTGAGTACCTAATGAGGTGCTTTGACTTTTTGGTAAGGTATTAGCTCTTTAGCCACCTAGAAACCTAGTTCTATGGTATGTGTACAATCATGCACCTTGGTTTGTGAACTTGCCATTGGCTCACAACTCAATAAGTATGAACTCCTAGTATCACCCTTGAATTAGGGCACTCATCCAAATACTTTGGGTTTTTAGTCAAACATAAGCTCCTTAGTTCTAGAATCAGTTAAGTGAGATATTTAGGAAAGTAGAATCAAGCCTAGCCCAAAAAGACAAATGCAATAAATGAGTGCATTGTTTGCTCAACCTGAACTTATACCTAAAAGTTTCTTTAGGCTTACATCCTAGTTTGAAGGACTACCAATTCTGAATCACCAAGGTTGAGTTATCTATGATTTGTAGTGTTTGACTCAGAGGTCATCAGGTTTAAATTAGGTTCACAATGAGTCTTCTTCACTGTGTCCCTATAGCAAAGGCAACCCTCGACAAAGGAGTCAGTGGAGAGTAGTCCTTGTTCTCAGAGGTATTCATTACGGGCCTTGAACTTGAGGATAGTTTGTATCTTGCATAGCTTCAAGGCCTTTACGTACTCTAAGCTTTGGCAAAATGTGGCTACAACTTTATCCTTCACCTTATCTAATTCAGCTTTCTGTCATCCTCTAGGTTATTTAGCCTCAGTAAAGCTAAATCTCACTCGACCTTAGGAGGTTCTTCTCCTTTGTCTTCTTCTTCATCTCCTCCACATTAGGTTGGAGGGATTCAAATTGAGAATTGAGGAGGTTCATATCCTCATTGGCTTTGATGACTTTATTTTACTTAGTCGCTACTTGCTTTTGAGTCTCAAAGAATTGCAAGCTTGCATAGTGAAAATATTACAACACCTACAACTGAGCCAAAATTTAGGTGAGTAATGTGAAAAATTGGAAGATGACACCTAAAAGAAAAGTTTAGGTGACTTACATTGACACAAATTCTATCTCACTTCATGAAGAGCCGATCATTAGGGAGCTGGGATATTGTGAGGTTCCTACTATCCCTAAAGTCTCCTAGGAAGTGCTCCTCAACACTAATATCCTCCTCCAAGGAGCCTCAATGACCATAGGAGGGTCTGCCCTATGCTTTGGTGTGAGCTAGCAGAGAAATGGAAGTGGAAGCACCAACCACCTTCTTCCTATGATCAGCAATCTTAGTGGTGTGGGATCTCAACAGTTGGGTAGGGTCTTCCATAGCTTCAACTCAAGATGGAAAGTTGAAAGGACGATGTTTTACCTATTGCTTCCTTTTTGCCCCCTCACTTGCACCTTGACCACCCCCTCTACTTATCTCCTCCTCTTCTTATGGCCTTGAGTAGCTGCCTGGGGAGGAATGGGGGCCTTTATTTTAGAGGATCTCTTCCAAGATGGCTAAGCCATGGACACCCAAGGACCACCTACTTGTAGCTTCAAATACTTATTCATGAATGAAATCTAGGTTAATCTTGTATGGGTCAAAACCAATCGAGGAAAAACTCATTGAAAAATCAAAGTATGAGGGCTCAGGTGCATACTGACTATCCGAGCCATGAATAAATTGTGCTCTAATAATTAGGCTATCAGACCATGTGGGGGTAGACCTAATACTTTTAACATCATCTACCCAAGAGATAAGAAGCTGTTGGACTTCAAGGTGTATCTCTGGGTTGGTCTAGTGCGAAGAAGGATCACCCTATCCATAGGAAAGGCCTTGGTCTATTCTTGTAAAAATTCTAATGGGGTGGTCTTTCTAGGAGTGAGTACAGCTATGATTTCATATAAATAATCTACTTCTTGGGAGCAAAATATCACCTACCTCTGGTATTTGAACCTTGATAGCCCTTGAAGGTATCTCTAAAATTTGTACTATAAGGATAAAATTTTGCTAAGGTTTGAAATGCAATATTGAACTTCATGGCATTAGGCACTATTTGGTTAGGGACATCCTAGATGAAGCTATCTATAGGGTACCTAAGGCAACTCTTGAGCATCTCCCAATAGGTGTTAAACTCAAATCTAAACTCCTCCCTCAGGGTTTTGCTATCCTCTTCTGAACCTCATAGGTTCAACTTAGTCTTGTCTTGAAAGCTGAACAGACTGACTAGGTTCTCAAGATCTTTCTCTCGAAGGGTGGATTTGGAGATCATTATTACTTTGGAGGTACCTAATAAAAGTGCAAAATTAGGTCTTCTATCTTAAATTTTACATGGTAGTGTGTTTTGACTCAAAATAAGAGGTCCACATGAGTGACATTATCATAACCAAAAAGAGTTAGAAGTATGAACCACTTGAACTTGAGCCCGCAATAGAACTCGGAGCCATTGAGAGAGAGACAACAAGAGGTTTTGAGATAGTCTCTCCAGTGGAAGATGTGGCCGTTGTGAGAGTGGGCACAGATCTCGATCCACTAGTAATTGGATCCTAACAGTAGGTGCCATCAGCTTCAGAATGGTGGTCAAGGTTGTGCCCACCTTGGTGGATGGAGCTGCAACTATCTTGGTGGTCAGAGCAGTAGCCTCCTTGGTTGCAGATGGTCCCTTTCCATTAGAGGAAAGAGTAGATGAGGATGTCATTTAGGACAAATATAATGAGTGGAAAGCAAAAGCTAATTACAGTTCGGAAGGCACAATATTTTAAGATGGCCAAAAATGGACGAGAAATGATGAAGGGCCCTATATATAGCCTTTTCCAAACCATCAAATCCTTACCACATAGCTTGATCTAGGTTGGGGAAGTCTGAGGGGAGGGAGTCTAGGATCACTACTCAGATCCTAAAAAGCACATGTCACCCACCTAGGAATGGCTGTCTAGTGTAGTCTGGGGTAAGAATCATGAGGTACAAGTGTCAATATCATGGACTACCTCGATATTCAAAAGGATGGTTCAGATCCATGGTCTCAAAAGGGAATAAACCCTAATAATTTCACATGATTTGAAGAGACAATGGCTCAGATTCCAAAGGGTTGTGTTTGCTAATAATTCACGCCACACATGGCCTGACAAACTGATACTCATTTTTTAAGGAGTCATGGCAGCTAGCATCATTCAAGATTTCATGAAGTGGCAACTTGGATTCCAAAGATTCAAAGTAGTTGGAAACTCATTCTGAGTAGACATAGATGAGTGAATGAAGAGTTGCAAAAGTAACTCTACCCCCCAACTTTGAGAATTGGAGCCTAGAGTTGGGGGCATTATGATCCACTAAGTTGAGAACAACCAAACCCAAACCAAATTAAAACCTGAGCCACATGCTAGGCCACTGAGGCAGCTAACCAAGATAACTGAGGTCAGCATTCAAAGGAAATGTACCATGGTTAATTCAATTTGATGTTGTAAGAGCTGCTCATCTAGTGAGTACTAATCCTAAGACAATTAAAGAAATATGGTAGGCTCAGCTTACATATGGAAGTCACCAAGTATTCATGGGAACTAATAGATAATGATCCCTAAAGATTGATTCCCAAAGGATCTAAGAAGTATGATAATTAATTACAAAAGATCTGATGAGATCAAGACATAAATCACAAGTTCAAAGGTCCATCAAATCACCTTGTCAATTAATAGAGGAGGGAGTTATAGGAGGTAAGGGACTAATACTAGTTTTAATTTTTCATTATATTCTGAGTAATTCCTACTGACTTGAGCATTTGAGTGGCCAATGTTGGAGAGTTTTTGGTGATCTTCTTCACAATTTTCTTCCTCTTGCAAATTAGTGGGAGAGTGGTCTAGTGGATTAAGATCTCAAGGAGTCTCTCAAACCAAAATCAATGATGAGCCAGGCTCCATCAACAATATCTATATATATATATATATATTATATATATAATATATATATATTATATATATATATATAATATCATAGTTAGTCACTATTTCACTATGCTTTAGGCAAACATGTTCCTTTTATTATTTTGACATTTACGATTGATCACCCATGAACCTTGTAACGTTCTAAGTTAGGAATATTTTTTCCCAATTGTCTAGAAATTAGTTTTGATAGATTACAAATCAGGACTTGGTTGGTGGATCTTCAATGTAGGGCATTGCATGCACTTAAACCTAGTCTTCTTTTGTTTCAGGATGAAGTGTGCCTTCTTGACCATTTTTGCTATTTTGGTTCAAAGTTGTGATGTGTTTCTAGCTACCTTCTAAAATCAGTCTGAAATGTAAACCTAATACATCATTGATTTTATATTGCATTTAATGTTTGAGTATCAAGTACATATCTACTAGCACACAATTGTATTGTGAATGTACACCACTTGTAGCCCAAGTTGTTGCTCTCATTTATAGTGCAGGTGAGTTAGAATTTCTAATGATCAAATGTTCTTTGCAGCCCTTATTCAACCATTCACAGCAAGATATCAATGAGAGTATTGACATGATTGCTGCCAAGATAAAAGAGCTAGAATACTTTGGAAGCAGCCTTGACTATACACATTCAGCTAGCAAATGCTCAGCTATGCAATTTGCTAGCTGAACTGAATGATAAGATCCCTGGAGCTAGATTTCTATTGGCGAATGTTTATGATTTAGTCATGGAACACATAACAAACTATAAATCTTAAGAAGGGAAGTTCATTTTGATTTATTTTCAATATTCTTCTTGCATATAAGCTAATGATTTGCGTTGGATGTGAAATGTTGCAGGATTTAGCACATCAAGTGTGCTTGCTATGGAAATCACGGCCAGTTTGCAGTTATAATTCCTTGTGGACCAACATTGAGCTTGTGTGATGACCAATCATTGCATGTGCTTTGGGACACATATCATCCAAGTGAGGCAGCAAATCTTGCAATTGCAAAGTACCTCGCAGATGGAGACATGAAATACAACTCTCCAATTAATATTTGGCAATTGTGAGATCTTTGATATGCTGCTTTCTAAGTCTTAGTTGTAATGAATCTTCTTGTATGCTATAATTCTTTCATGCCTATTTTAGTTGTTGTTTGAGGACTAAGCACCATCTTTAATAATATTAGCAAGTATGTAATGCAAAAGATTTTGATTGAATTATCAGATAAATTATTATGAGAATGCTTAGCCATCAATTTCAGAATGAAAAAGGAGCTCTTAATTTCATAATGTTACTTATAGCGGTGCTTCATTAGTACTACAAATTATTGCCATTAAAATTTTTTGGCACTAATTATACTGCTAATGGCACTATTTTAGCATAAAAAATAATAAAAGATGCTTTGTTAAATCTATTCATTCGTGGGATCTAGGCGGTCCAAAGTCAATGATGAACTAGATTCCTTCAATAATTTATTTTTTTGAGGTACATGAAAATTTTGACAACTTAATATGACTCCACAAACTATCATATAGTTGTTGCATATATTTTTTGCACCAAAATCATTCCTTACCCTATAAATATAGCAAAGTCAAGTTGTCAATTACATTCCTTGAATACCAGCTTTGACATTAGAAAAGGATGTGCGACGTGAGACAATATCAACAAGAAAAGGGTTTTTATTTAACTTTGTAGATCTTTGAGACCATCAACAATGAATTTCCCTTTAGGCCATAGAAGCATGGGCTCAAAGCACAACATGTAGTTTCCAAGTCCATCTCAAAGCGTAACTAATTCCACATAATGTGATATGGAACACCCCAAATTAAGCTTTGAGATTTTTGACTGCAAAAAATACTTCCAAAAGTGTCCCTAATAGTGGATCTTGCAACTCCCAGATCCCACACATCACCTGCTCCCTAGCCTGACATCCTCCATAGTAAACATAAAGTTCTTATTTTCTCCTACCCTAATACAAATTTAATGCCCAATGTGCAACAATTTCACCACCTTAGCTCATGACTATTTGTCCCCATTTCTCTATTGCTAGGAGCATTTTGCACCTCTAATAGTAGCACTAAAAATGCTAATAGATCTTCATAATAAAGCAACATTGCCAAAATACATGCTCAACCATTTCACCTCTCTCTATCTACCACACGTGCATTATTGTTCACCAATTATTTTTGCCCATTGTTTTCACCTTTTGGTTATGGATTAAGATGAGTCTTGCCTTCCTCTTCAGCCAATCTATAACCTATACTAAAAAAAAAATTAACTATCCACTGGAGAGACCTCGGGGGAGGAAGCTCCAATGCTTAAGTCAAGCATACTTCTCTGTGAACAAATGGAGTTTTTGAGAAGTAAAAATGGGAAGATGATCTAGTTGAAGGTGTTGGGAAAAAGGAGATAAGGTTGTGAAGAGGGGGAAGAGCACCCCTTGCTCTTGGTTTACATTCTCTTCTATATAGGGTGTGAAGTTGACCCTTAGTTTAAAATTACTTGATCTTGATTTTTCAATGAGTTGATCTATGGGTAATTATAGAATTGCATCATGTTCTTTGTATTCTACCTGAGGATTCTTTGTTGCCTAGTAAGAGGTGGCACAATAGGTGGAGCAAAAGGTTGTTATCACAATGGGAGACCACTGTCTAGAATATCAAATTTGCATGGTGGAAAGAACCTTTGCAGTTTAGTGGGAATGGTGCATTTTCTCTTCTTTTGATGTTATAGGCCAGGTTGTGGTAGCTCAGAGTGTGGCATCTTTATTAAAGTAGCACTACAATTTGGTAGTCACCATAGCCTACTCAGATTGTGGAGATGTGGCCCTATGGGTTGGACTTGATTTCAATGCACCAAGTCTAACTCTGGTTTAGATAATCCTAGCCTTGATTCACTATGGTGGTTCATCAAGATGCATCAAAGCCTTAATTCACTATGGTGGTTCATCAAGATGCATCATTGCCCCTCAAGTCTTTTTATTGAGCTTTCAAGGCTTGGTGACAAAGATTGATAATTCCCTTGGTTTGAAGTATTTTTGATGGCTGAGTCTCCCATTGAGGAGGTAGTGGAAGCTCCTACTGCTACCACCACTCAAGTTGCCAAAAAATTATCTTTCTCTGAGGCTTCTCCTGCTCCAACTGCTCCTATTGCCACTAAGACTCCTTTCTAGGCCGGAGCTCCAACCCCTACCCCTACTACATGAAAAAGCCTCCATCAACATCACTGATACTAATGAAGAACTTAATGAGTTCCTCACCACCAAGGATCTGAGTAGCAAGGCTTAGGGTACTCCTTTTCATTTTTCTACTTTTGTATATAAGTTATGGTTCAGCTCTACCAAACTCCCCTTATAATGGAACTTTTTGCTCCACTCTGCCAAACTTCCTTAATAATAAAACTTACTTTCCAAGCTTTTTTACTTTTGGAACTTCTCTAATAAATATGTAGTCTTGTATGCCTTCTTGACTTGAGACTTTATTCATGTGAATAGCAATGCTAGGGCTAGAATCAACCCAAGTGATGGATTGGAGTTTATGTCAATTAAGTAGTAATAGGGCAGGATTCACCCAAATAGAACCCCGGTCATGAATCATGCTATAGTAATGCTAGGCCTGAAATAATCATCCTACAAGTAGTCACTTGGATTTAAATTATGCAGCCATAGAGTAGCAACAATGATAGGGCTGATTCCATCCAAGAGGTTGCTTGGAATGGTGGTAGTTCAAAGCTTCAATAGGGCATGTAGCAGATATTGAGTCATACTTTCTCAAGGGATAGCTCATACTTCAATTGTATGATAGTAATGCTTGAGCCAAATTTGCTCCCAAGTGGTATCTTGGATCATGAGCAATGCATTCCATAGTAGTTACAAGGGTGGCCTAGACTAGAGCCATGTTGTAGTAGTAGGGTTGAATCCAAACACCCATGCTAATGCCAAACTTTTATTGTATCCTCAATATGTACTAGTTCAATGTATATTACTAGGCTTTGACCATGATGTTTTTGCATAAGGTAGTAGCAAATAAATGTTCTAAGGTACGGTGCTTGAACTCTGAAATGAGCTATTCTAAAAACTAGGTCCTAGAGAGCTTTCATCAGCTTCAAACCCACAACATCAACCTCCAAACTCAAATTCCAAACCCTTGCCAAGACCTACTACATCTTCAACCTAACAATATTACCATGTTCCAAACCAACACCTCACCTTACTTGATGCATCGACCTACTACCAAAGTTCACCAAGCTATTATTAGGCTACACCAAACTCCCAAGTATCAGTAGAGCCACATCCACACCTAAATCTAGCCTACAACTAAGTCCCAAATCTTTAGATTCCACTAGAATAACCTTAATACCAAACACACCATGCTCAACTTCAACACCAGTCAACATATTAATACCATAATAAGAGCTTAATCCAAATTCGGTACCTTATGTTTATGACACTTAGGAAATTGACTACACCTATGACCTTCCCAATGAGGCCACATATTGCTATTCAGTTAGCTTGCTTACAATTTTTTAGTGGAATGAACCATCATACAAATGTTCCTTGGTACCACCTGGTCCAAGCACCTTGACACCAAAACCAACACATGCATATCTCCCTCCTGCCATAGTTTATTGTATTTGAGACAAATTATTGAACTTCACATCCACATTACAAGATGTATGGCATAACAAAGGATCCAGTAGATTATGTGAAAATGTTCCAAAATTCCATTATAGCTTGAAACACGACCATGTGGAAGGCATTCCCCATGACTTAACAAAGCCCAACAAGAGTACAGTTTGATGGCCTATCACAAGGGTTGTTAACAACATTTGATGAGTTGGCTGATTAATTCATCAATCAATTATGATGATGCACTAGATAACAAGGGCTGGTTTGGCAAACTCGGTCGGGCATGAAATAGGACCAACGCCATTCATTGAGGTGACCAAGGTGCAATCCCCAAATGCAGTAGCCAAACTAAAATGAGTCTAAAGTCTATGAAAGCTGAGCTCAAGGGTTAAGTAGTGAACTAATATTTTTGAGGTGAAAACTAGTTTGAATGGTAGGCTCAGCAACCTTGGCTTGTTGAGGAATTCACACATAGGCTAGTGAGACCATAAGAAGTCCAACTTAAGCCATAATTAGGCTTGGATATCCTAGCTGACTTATAGTCAAATATCATATAATGGTAAGATCTGATCCATCATTATTTTAGAAAATAATCACAAAAAATCTAAGATTGATAGCTCCCCATTATGAGAAATTTGACAAGATAGTTATCTCGAATCAGGGGCTCAAGGTACATTATAAAAAGTAAAGCAGCCTAGAGGTAGGATTAATGCTAAAATCCTTATATCACACTTATTATTAAAAGCTTAATTAACTTGAACATCAGAGTGACTATCACTGGAGAGTTGCAGATGGCCTTCTTAGTAGTCTTCTTTGGATGCAGGATGATAGGTGATCTAGCAGATCGGATCTCAAGGAGCCTTCTAGATCGAAATCAGTGGTGAACTAGGCTCCATCAACAGTGGTGCTTTCATTAAGGTTCTGCTCCGCTTCCCTTTTTCCATCTATATATCTAAAGGCTTTCTGACCATGCCTTCAGTGACAAGGGCATCAACATCTAGAAATCAGCTTGGAGGGTAGGCCACTCTTATATAAATGGAATTGCATAATTCCTCCACTGGGCTATGTGGACTAGCTCACTGAGCCAACTTAGTTGCCCAGCCACCCCTATAGTAGGAACCTTGGGGAGTTCCTTTGCAAATTGTCCAGAAGGTACTAATAGACCTATCCAACTCAATGAGCCAGCAATAGCTCATAATACTGATAGTGGCAGTTTATCAAATAACAGAGCTGCTAGAAGCCCCGACGCAAGCTATGCATAATTTGTAGGCATAATAATTACAAAGTTAGTCTTGGATGATGCAAAATGTTCAAGCTTAAACTCAAAGTCCAACCTAGGAGCAACTTCAAGGGGTTACTCTGATCCAACAAAATGAGCCACATCCATAGACCTTGAGTTAGCCCCACAGATAACATCATTCAAGTCATCAAGATCCCATAGTGGGAATCTCACTTCAATATCAAGCTTCAGGGGGTTACAAGGGATACAACCCCACTTACGATCTAACCAATGAAGCTATATACTACACATATGTGTGCCAAACTTTGGCCAGGGCCATTCAAGGTGATCATGGAGGAAATGTGTCCCACAGTGCTTGAGAGGTGTCTGGTATAGTAATTCACCTAAACCAAACAAGATATGATACACCCCTTATTTTCGAAATTTCCTATTCTTAGGTGCAACCCAAGTTTTGCTAGCCATCTTATGAGGTATATGATGGCTCCAAGAATCAAGTTGACCATGTGAGCACATTTTGGAATGTCATGATCCTCCAAGGTGTATGGGACTCCACCATGTGTAAAATGTTCCTAATAACGCTACAAGGTCCTATGCCAGCTTGGTACTCTAGGCTCCTGAGGTACTCAATCACCTACTTTGATGACCTAGCTAATAAGTTCATAGAATAATTCATCTTGCTAGTAACTCTAAAACAAAGAGAAGGAGAGACCTTGAAGGAGTACTTGGCTAAGTTTAATAAAACCCAAATGGAGGTCTTGGAGCTAGATAGCTCCATAGTCCTTGTGGCAATAGTGAATGGGATTAGGCAATCTTAAGTAGCCTATAAAATAGCCCACAAACCTCCCAAAATCTTGGCAAAATTCATTTAGTTAGCTTAGGAACATATTGACATTGAAAAAAAAAATATTGATAAAGAGGGAATTTGAAGGTAGAAAGAAACTTAGGAAGGAGACTCTGGAGCCCAAACTACTCGAGTTGAAAAAGCCAAGGACATAGCTAGGAGGAAGATAGTAGGATTTTTGAGCCTATACTCCCCTAAAAAACTCAAGGACAGAGGTGTTGTCCCAAATTGAGCATTGAGATTGCTTGAGGAAACCTCTGACCATTAGTATGAATACGTGACACTTGGATAGGTTGAGGTATTGTTATTTTCATAAAGGCTATGGTCATGATACTGAGAAGTGTAGACACCTCAATAATGAGATTGAGAGGCTCATCAAAGAAGGCAATCTCAGATAGTTTGTCCAACAAGGTGAAAGAACTGAAGAAGTGCCAGTTGGGGAAGCTCTTTCATGAGATTCTCCTTGAAGGAATCCTTCCCCTGAGCTACAAAACCAATTGGTTAAGGGTCATCTAAATAAGATCCTAGAGCACCCACTAACACAAAGTGAAGCCTTGGCATTGGCTACCAAATGCCAAGCCATCACCAGGGAGCAGGAGGAGGAAGCCAAAAGACAACATTGCAAATCCAAGTATGGTGATATATTGTTCTCCGTGAAAGATCTATAGGGAATTTTGGCATCTCACAATAATGCTTTGGTCATCTTACCAATTCTAGATGGTTCCTCCATGCAACACATTATAATAGACACATGAAGCTCAACCAATATCCTATTTACTTAGGTCTATGACCAAATGAAGATTGAGCAGAAGCTAGAGACCTATAAAGGGACATTGACTAGGTTTACGGGAGATTTAGTCATCCCACTTGGCAGAATCAACCTACTCTTGATAATTGGAGAGAATCCAAGGAGCACCATGATCAAATCAAATTTCATAGTGGTTTGAACTTGTTTGGCCTACAACATGATATTGGGTCATCCAATATTGAACCAACTCCAAGCGATAATCTTGATTTTTCATTTGGTTATGAGATTTCCCACTAAACATGGCATAGATAAAACATGGGGAGATTAAAGCCTTGCAAAGAAGTGTGAAGCAATGCATAATAAACTTGACCATAAGTTGCAGAGGTCAAGGAATCTACCACTGAACTGATGAAATTGCATGCCAAACTTGTGGAACCACTCGTCAACTTGGTCGTCAATGAAAGCTTAGGGAGAATATTGAAGCACAAGGTGAACCTCATGGAGCCCCTCCATACTGAACTTAGAGAATTCTTATGAAAAAATCAAGACATCTTTGCATGATTTTCTGAAGAATTACTAGGCATAGACTTGTTGATTGCATAGCATGAACTCATGGTGGTGGAGGACTATAAACTAGTTAAGTAGAAGAAGGGGTGCTTCACCCTCGAGTGCCAAAAGGCTATCATCAAAGAGGTAAATAAACTTCTTAATATAGTGGTGGCAAAGATCCAATGGCAAATGGAGAATGTACATAGACTTCATTGACTTAAAGGAAAGCTATCCACTACCAAAGATCAACTCATCGATTCTACCTTGAGGTGAACCTTATGCATCCCAAAGACAAAGAGAAGATATCCTTCATCACCAACTAAGGGACCTTTTGCTATGTAGCAATGCCCTTTAGATTAAAAAATGCAAGGGAAACCTATCAAAGGATGGTGAATAGAGTCTTCAAATGCTAGCTTGGTAGAAATATGGAGGCATACATTGATGGCATGCTCATGAAGAGTCTCCATGTTAGGGAACACTTGAAAGACCTTGAGAAAATCTTCAACACAATTCAATGGTTTAGAATGCGACTGAATTCAAGAAAATGTGCCTTCGAGGTTGGCTTAGGTAAATTCCTAGGATACCTCATTTCAAAATCTAAAGAGATACTTAGCTAAATCTCCCATACTAGTGAAATTGAAACATAATGAGTTACTATATCTCTATGTGGCATCCTTATATCAGGCTATTAGTTTAGTTTTGGTAGGTGACCTAGGTGGAAAGTAATATCCCATTTATTATTTGAGCCATGTGCTCACAGGGGTGGAGGTCCGGTATCCCGCATTGGAGAAATTAACCTATGTTGTGGTACTAGCAACTCAGTAACTTCATCCACACTTTCAAGCGCACCTGATAATGATACTCACCAATCTCCCACTTTGATAGGCCCTACGAAAGGTAGAGAACTTGGGAAGTTACTCAAGTGTTTAGTTGAACTAAGCTAGTTTGAGGTAACTTTTGAACCTCAGAAAGCTATTAAATCTCAAGCTTTAGTGGACTTCTTGGTAGAAACTACCTCATATCCTATTGGTCCATAAACTAAACCTTGGGAAGTGCATTATGGATGGCTCTTCTTGTGAGTTAGGTTGTGAAATTGGTGCTGTCCTCATAAGCTTGGATGGGTGAGTGGCTGAGTACTCGATTTGGTTGGAGTTTGAAGCATCAAATAGTGTCATAGAGTATGAAGCTCTCCTACTTGGATTATGCACAAAGATAGCAGTGAGAGCCAAGAAGTTGAAGGTATTTAATTACTCCCAATTGTCTATTTATGGGTTAATGGGGAATATGAAGCAAAAGATGAGATCATGGCCCATTACATACTTGATGTTCAGAAGCTCATCATGAGGTTAGAATGGGTATAAGTTTGGTGAGTACCGCGAATAGCAACATGGAGGCTAATGCTTTGGTGTGGCTAGCCTTGGTATCCTCAAGTATAATACTGAGGCAAATTTTTGTAGAAATTTTACAACATTTGAGCTACATGTAGTCGATTGAGCTTAGAGTAACCAAGGAAGAACCTCGCTGGATAAATCCCATTATCACAAAACTCAAACCCGATCAACTTCCTAATAACCCAAAGAAGCTTGGAGGGTAAGGAGACTAGCTCTGAGCTTTGTTTTGATAGATGAGGTCCTATATAAAATGTCATTCTCAAAGCTATTGCTTTGATTCTTGAGCTAGAGCTAGCCGGAGTATGTTCTCCATGAAGTGCACAAAGGGATATGTGGGAGCTATGGCAGAGGATGAGCTCTAGCCCACCAACTTCTCAGGCAAGGCTATTGCTGGCTTAATATGGCCTTTGAGGCCACTAAATTTGTTTCCAAGTGTGAGAAATACCAAAGATATGCCTCGGTATACCACAACCCCATGGTTCAACTCTAGTAGACTCAAGATACTTGACCTTTTAATAGTGGGAGATGGATAAATAGGCCCATTTCTAGTAGCCTCGAGATAAAGGAAGTTTTTGATAGTTGCTATTGACTACTTTATCAAGTGGGTAGAAGTTGAACCTTTGATTACTATCATTGAGAAAAAAGTTTGGGAATTCCCATGGTAGAGTATAATTTGTAGGTTCAGGCTACCTCAGGCGTTGGTCATGAATGAAAGGCAATTTGATATCTTGAGGTTCAAAGAATATTACAGCAACTTCCATATTGAGTAAATGTTCACCTTGGTGGCACACTGACAATCCAACAGTCTTTGTGAGGTAAAAAACTAAACCTTACTCATAGGTACAAAAAAGCACTTGGAAAGAGCCAAGAATGCTTGTGTTGAGGAGTTGCTGCACGTCTTGTGGTTGTATCAAACCATGCCACAGACAACAACTGGTGAGTCACCATTTATGCTCACTTACGGGGTTGAAGTAGTCATCCCCATAGAAGTTGACCTCACCTCACCATGGCTCAAGACTTATGATCCTAAGACAAATAAAGCAAACATTAGGGTGGAGAAAGACCTTATCTTGGAGGCTTGGGAAAAATCTAGTACAAGGGTTATGGAGTACCAACAAAGGGTGGCTTGATATTACAATGATTGAGTGCATAGTAGAGAGCTAGAGCTAGATGATTGGATAATACATCTATCTGAAATCATCAATCGAGAGTCAAGAAAGCTGACACTAAATTGGGTGGGCCCTTTCAAAATCATTCACAATGTTGGACTAGGGGCCTTTAAGATTAGGCACTTGGATGGTGAAATGCTCCCAAGAAGGTGCCAGCCGACAATTTTAAAAGGTTTTATCTCTAAAATAAATTTTCCCTCATTTATCTTCTAACAAAAATTAAGGTTTGTGCTGCATATGATAGTTTGGAAGATCACAAAGACCTCAGTTCACTTGAGGTACTAAGACCTCGATTCACTTGAGGTGCAAAGGTCTTAATTCACCTAAGATGCAAAGACCTCTGGTTCATATGAGGCACAAAGATCTTGGTTCACCTAAGGTACAAAGACCTCAGTTCGCTTAAGGCACAAAGACCTAGATTCACCCGAGGTGCAAAGACATTAATTCATCTGAGACAAAAGATCTCAATTCACCCAAGGTGTAAAGACCTCAGTTTAATTGAGGTACAAAGACCTCAGTTCACTCGAGACATAAAGAACTCGGTTCACCTAAGGTGCAAAGACCTCCACTCACCTAAGGTGAAAAGACCTCGGCTCACTTGAGCTGCAAAGATCTCAGTTCACCTGAGGCACAAAAACTATAGCTCACCTGGGATGCAAAAGATCTCGGTTCACCCAATGTGCAAAGACCTCCACTCACCTAAGGTGAAAAGACCTCGGCTCACTTGAGGTGCAAAGATCTCAGTTCACCTAATGCACAAAAACTATAGCTCACCTGGGATGCAAAAGATCTCGGTTCACCCAAGGTGCAAAGACCTTAGTTTAATTGAGGTGCAAAGACCTCAGTTTACTCAAGACACAAGGACCTTAGTTCACCTGAGGAACAAAGACCTCCACTCACCTAAGGTGAAAAGACCTTGGCTCACCTGAGGAATAAAGACATTAGTTCACTTGAGACACAAAAACTGTAGCTCATCTGAGGTGCAAAAAACCTTGGCTCACCTGAGGCTCAAAGATCTCAGTTCACCTGAGGCATAAAGACCATAGCTTAACTAAAGCCCAAAGTTCTCCAAGCGAAGCTCTCTTGCCCAAAGAGAATCCTTGTCAATCCATAAGAACATCCCTCTCTTGAAGTTGCATTACAATAAAGAAATATGGAGCACTTTAGGTGCCCACAAAAAGGCTCACAAACACCTAAATGTTATTTACCAAACTAACACTTGGAGAATTTGTCTCAAAGCAAGATTGACTTGACTGTTGGGAGCATCATTACATCATCAAGGCAGGATCAGTTAAACATGATTCTCAGGAATAGGAAGTTAAAAGAATAGTTTCAAAAGTTTTGAAAAGAGGCAAAACTTTATTAAACCCAGAAGTAATGCTAGTACAAAATTTCTTTCATAAAAAGAGAGAAAAAGTACAACTAATCAAAGATATTTAAAGGCTTGAAAGTCCACTATCAACTTGCCAATCACCTAGGCTTGAACCTTGGCCTTCACCATCCCTACCTCTTCAGCCTCTTTTCGAGGAAGATTCTCGTACTCCCACCTGAGGCATTGAACCCTCAAGTTGTTTTAGAGTTCAACTTAGAGGTCATTAGGGTCAAACTCAATTTCATGGTGATTTTGATTCACCATGTCCCAGCAAATGAGGTAGCTATTCATGAAGCCATTGGCAGAGAGCTTGGCACGGGCCCAGAGATACTTATTGCTCACCTTGAATTCAAGATGGATTGCATCCTCATTATCTTCAAGGCATTCACATGTTGAGTACTCCAAAGGAATGTGGCGACTGCCTGGGTATTGGTATCATCCAAGTCAGACTGGTACTGGGTCTTCAGTGACTAGGCTAGATAGGGTCAAATTATGCTTAGCTACGAGGTGAATATTTTTTTTCTCTTCCCCCTATCTTCCTCTTCACCTCAATCACATTATACTAGAGAGACTTGAGTTGAGGAAAAAAATATTCACCTCTTCATTGCCCTTGCTCTTCTTAGACACTACCACCCTTTGAGCCTCATAAAGTGACATCCTACATAGTGAAAAACTTGCACGACCTGTAACTGAGCTAAAAGTCAAGATAGTAAAAGAAGAAAAAGATTAAAAGAGACAAGTCTAGATGGACTTATTTCAAACAAAGTCTAACTCCTTTCAAAGAGAGCTTGTTGACTGGGAGCTTTGCGATGGAAAAGTTGGCACTATCCCTTGATGCCACCATGCCTCAGAGCATGACGAAGAAGGAGCAAAAGCAAGGGTAACCCCCTTGTCACGATCCACCTTTTGTGTTGTAGGATGAGTTGGTGAGCTAGAGCCATCCTTAGAGGCAGTGGTTTGGGAAGGTGGAAACTTTCAAAGGCCTGCCTCATGGTATCCAAGTCTGGAGGAATGAGCTGGTACTTGCTTCTTCCTCACCTACTCCTCACTTGCACCTTGGCTCTTCTCCTTCTCCTCCTCCTTCTTCTTCCCTTGGCTTTAAGCTGTTATTAAGGAAGGAGTAGAGACCTCAAGCTTGGCTATCTTCTTCCAGGTAGATAGGGCAGATGACACTTGAGAAGCCCCTCTTTGCACCTTCAGATACTCATTTATGAAGGAGAGCTCAGTGAGCATTGCAATACCACATCACATTATTGAAACCAAGATAAAGTCTATTGTAAGAAGAGTAGGCCCAAAAAATGAGGGCTAGGATTTGTACTAGCCATCTGAGCAATGGATAGGACATGTTTCTCCAAACAGGTCTTGTCAGACCATGCAAGGCCAAACCTAAACTCATCTACCTCGTCTACCCTGGACGTTAGATGTTGGTGGACTTCAGGAGAGATTTCTGGATTAGACCTATGGAAAAATGGATTGCCTTACTCATGGAGAAGTCCCAAATCAACCCTAGAGAAAACCCTCACTGGTTGGTCCTTCCAAGAATGAATGAAACGAGGGTTGGAGGCAAAAAGTTAACACCACTTTTTCGAGGTGAAATACCATTAGTTCTTGGTATTAAAGCATTGGAAACCCTTAATGGTGTCCCTAAACATCACTAGGGTAGGTGCCCTTGGAGGTGGACAAGGTTTGGAAGGCCGAAATAAACTTCATCACATTGGGCACAATTTGGTTCAGGGTTAGATCCCAATCTCTTAGGACATCCCTAGTGAAGGTGTCCACTAGGTACCTCAGCCCACTCTTAAACATCTCCCAATAGGTGGAAAACTCAAACCCAAACTCCTCCCTAAAGGTTTTGCTATCTTCTTTTGACCCCCATAGGTCTAACTTGATCCTATTTGGGAATCCAAAAGTACTAACTAATTGCTCAAGGTTTTTATCCTTGAGGGTAGACTCAAAACTCTAGATCCTCAATTCAGAAATACCTAGTAAAATACTTGCACTAGGATCATCGAGAGTAGAATAAGGAAAAATTAATACGGAAGCTCACTTGAAGGTGATGGAAAGATGACTACAATCTTTGAAGGGCACACTTAAACAAGTCCAGAGTTGGCTCTTGAGGTAGAAGGAATGGTAGGAGGAGAAACAATCCTTGAAGAAGACAGGGTAGAAGTTGGATGAGCAACAGCTTCTCACACCTCCTTTGGCATGGGCATAGAACGGTGGCTCCCAGTTGGTAGCATTGAGATGGCACGGGGGGTCAATGACTTCATCAGGGTAGGGGCCACTTGTCCCAAAGTGCTTTCTTCTTTGTTATGGAGGAGCCTTTCTAGAGCTAGAAGGAGCAAAGAAGGATGCCATTGGAGAGTAAATTAACTAATGAGGAAGGAAGATGCAAAAGGGAGAAAAATGAAGGTTTGAAAATTTGCTAAGGTAAAAGAAAAAAGGACATAACTTCCTTATATAATATTCACCTCCTAGTCAGATTGCTTCCATGTGGCTCAATCTATGTTAATGAATTCTATAAGGTGCAATCTTTGAAACCCTTATTAGGGTTCTTGGAGACACGTGTCCTCATCTGATCATGAACCACCTCAAGTGGAAAGATTGCAAGGCATGCAAGGTGTCACCTTGATAAATGAGCATGTTGCTCAAGGACTCCACATAAAAAAGAAACAAAAGCCTAATGATTGTGCAAGAAGACAAGGATATTATTTACTTAACCTAGCCTCTAAGGCAATTGCGTTTATCTCCAAATGTGAATAGTTCTAGAAATATGCATCAGCATATCATTGCCTGATAGTTCATCTTCAATAAATACAAGCTATCTGGCCCTTCGACCAATAAGGAGTGGATATTTTGGATCCATTTCCATTAACCTTGGGATAGAGGAAGTTCCTAGTGGTTGCTACTAACTACTTTACAAAGTGGGTAGAAGTCGAACCCCTTAGTATAACACCAAGAAAAAGATCTAGGAGTTCTTCTAACAAAGCACATTGCCATTTTGGGCTACCATAGGTGCTAGTCATAGTAATGAAAAGTAGTTTGATAGCTTAAAGTTTGAGGAATATTGAACAAAGGTTTATCATGGTAACAAACTGAACATTGCTTTCAAGGTTAAAGAAGTGCCTTGAGAGGGAAAAAGATGCTTGAGTTGAAGAACTACCAAATGTGTTGAGGTCTTACCAAACCACCCCTTAGACAATAGCTAGGGAATCACCCTTTATGCTAGCCTATGGAGTCAAAGTAGCTAAACTATGGAGATTGGCCTCACTTCACCTCGAGTCAAAAGCCATGACCCCAATGTGAATGAATCAAACTTAGGCTAAGAAGGATCTTCTCCTAGAAATTGGGGAGAAAGCTCATAAGATGGTGTTTGAATACCAACGATGCATAGATTGGTACTACAACACTCAGGTTCATAGTTGCGATTAAAATCAGGCAATCAGGTACTTTATCATGCTAACCTTACAGATTGTCTTAGGGAAGCTATCTCCAAACTGGGAAAGACTATACAAGGTTACTAAAGTCGTGACACATGAAACATGAGGCTCAAATACCTAAATGGCAAGTTTATCCAAAGAACTTGGCATGTCAACAACAACCTTAGAGTATTTTATCTTTAAATAAAAGTTATGATTTTTTATTTTATACGAGCTTATCATTCAAAGAGCCAAGAACCAAATAAGAGAAAAACTACTCAAGTATGACCTTGACTCCGAGTCACCTATCTAACCAAGGCACAAATACCATGGCTCTAAGTTATGAGCTTACCCAAGGCACAAAGACCTTGACTCTAAGTTAAATAACTACTTGAGGCATAATGACCTTGGCTCTAAACTATGAGCCTACCTAAGGCACAATGACCTTGGTTCTAGGTTAAGAACCTACTGAG
The DNA here is from genome assembly GCA_005019695.1 of Trichopus zeylanicus subsp. travancoricus. Lineage (NCBI taxonomy): Eukaryota > Viridiplantae > Streptophyta > Magnoliopsida > Dioscoreales > Dioscoreaceae > Trichopus > Trichopus zeylanicus. Next base: position 123,319 of record RXID01014379.1, read on the forward strand.
GCACAAACACCTTGACTCTAACCTACAATCTTACCCATGGCACAAAGACCTTGGTGCTAGGTCACACACCTAACTGAGACATAAAGCCCTCATCTCTAGGTCAAAAGCTTAACTAGGGAACAAAGACCTTAGCTCTAGGTCACGCACCTAATTGACACACAAAGAGCTCGGCTTAAGATATGAGCTTACCCGAGGCACAAAGATCTTGGCTATAAGATAAGAGCTTACCCAAGGCATAAAGTCCTTGACTAGAGGTATTACACTTATTCAATGTCTGCAAGCTCGATATTAAACTACAAGCCTATATGGGACTCAAGCAAATCTTAGAGATTATCATGATAGAGGAGATTCATCCCAAGGATTGAGTGTGTATCAGGGTTCTTAATTACCTTGAGGTAAAATTTGGAGGATTACAAAAAATCCTGAAATGGTAAAGTTAGGTCCATAACTTGTGTAGATTATTGAACCGAGCAAAAACTTCTTCAAAAGTTTTCAAGATAAAATCATTTTCAGTTTTGAATTAAAATCTGATTAAGTATTTTGGGATAAAATATTAACTATTTGGAACTATTTGAGTATGTGACTTGGGATAAAATATGTTTTGATTCAGGTAAGAAATCAAATTAATTTCTCTCTTTGAATAAAATTAGGATTTGTTTGGTTAAAAGTAGAGCCAAGGCTCGCTAGATTATTCGCTAAAATATCTAAGCCAAATAAGCAATCATACCTGACTTAGAACTTGTGCAAAAAGCACGTAAAAGACTTTTTTTAGTAAAGATAAAAGGATTACAATTTAGAGCCAAAACATAAGAACAAAATATTTTCACCACAATATTCAGCTCAAAACAAAAGAGAGTTGCAATAGATACAAGTATTTAGCTCTTTGGTTTGTGGGGTTTGGCTTCATCATCCTCAAGAAAGAAATCTGAGTTGGCACTCCCTTCAGCTTCCTCACTTTCCTCTAGAAGTGGGTCTCGCAAAATTAGCTCTTGATACTCTTTCTTTAGACACACCACCCACTCTTCATCATATAATTCCATTCAGAGGTCTATAGGGTCAAAATTCATGTGTCAATGAATTTGAACTATAGCATCTTGGCAGCATAGATAACCTTCTTCATAAGAATTAGTTGGAAGTTTTACTTGAGACTAAAGCTTTTCTTCTCTAACCTTAAACTCTTCAATGGCCTATGTCTTAGCTCACTTAATGAGTTTAGGAAACACCAACCTCTGGAAGTAAACTACTATTATGTCTTCCTAAGCTTTTATTAGTTTAGAGTATTGTCATAACTGAAGCTCCTTAGCCATTGTAGGGTGCTACCGCACTAAGCCTATAGAAGAGTCTTTGCGTACGTGGTCTTCAATTTCTCTTACTCTACTATTTCTACCTTGGACTTATAGGTGACTGCAAGCTTTTTACCCCAAAATGTCTCTTGCCTACTATATGGAAGAATTCAATCACCTATAATAGATTCAAAAGTTAAGCATAACTTCTTTCTAAAAGAACAATTAGGAGAAATGAAAGGATAACTCACATTAGTGCAAACTTTGGCTCCTTTCATGATAGGGTCATCATCATCGAGCTGAGAAATCTTCAATTTTTGATCCATTGCAAAGGCAAAGTTAAGCTCAGGTCAGAAGGCTCTTTCTGAGCTAAGTGGCCAAAAGGAGTATGGCTTGTGGTAGCACGTCATGTGGGAGGAAAAACTCTGTGGTAGAGTAGAGGTCGGCTGCATAAAAGTCCTAGTTGGGACATTGGATTCGGGTTGTTGAACCCTTTCCAGTTCAGGGGCCTCTCATATAGGAGTCGACAATCAGCGTGCAGCAACCCATTTCTCTTTCCTTCTCTCACTTTGGGCTTCTACATAACCACTACTCTCTCTCTCTCTCTCTCTCTCTCTCTTGTCTTCTTCTTGCAGCTTGGAGCCTCCATCACATGCGTAGGCTCACCTTCCCCTTTAGACATTGGGAGAGGTTCACTCTCTTCCTTAGCCACATTCTTCCTCCTCAGAAGTTGTGGTGGACGAACTCAAGGAGCTCCAACTCTTTTCTTTAGAATCTCAATCATAAACAAGACCTTGTTGTGTTCTAAATACACAAAACTATTGGTTAAGTTAAGCCATGACTTAGGGTGACAAAACACAAAAAGAAGGTTAGGTTCAAGCCAGCTAAGCAAGCCATGGATAGATTATGCTACAGCAGACAAGCATTGTCGGACCATGTCGAACATACCTAATTAGTTCTACTTGTTCTACCTAAGACGGAAGGACATGATGTACTTTGGGCACAATTTCTCAATCAATTCAGCATTTTGAAGGCTCATCCCACTCACATGAGATATTTTGGTTAGTTTAAGTGTAGACCCTAACAAGGTGATCTTTCTAAGGATGGACGGATAGAGGAGGGGTTGGACATAAGTAATTTACAGCTACACTTGGTGAAGTACCACCATCCCTCCGTGTTGAAACCTTGACATTCCTTAAAAGAGTCCCTAAATATCTCCATAGTAGGAGCAAATTTTTTGGACCGGGACAACACTCAATAGGAAGTTATGAATCTCATCACATTAGGAACTATTTTGTATGGGGCTAGGTCCCAATTGCTTAGTAGCTCTTGGGTAAAGTAATCTATAGGTTATCTACAACAGTCCCAATTGCTCAGTAGCTCTTAGGTAAAGTAGTCTATAAGTTACCTAAGACCTAACATGGGCCAAAAGAGAATCACCGATGGTAAGGGAAGTGTTGTAGGAGGCCATTAGGCAGGAATGTGAGAGTTGTGGGGGAAGAAGAGGCTTGAAAGACACAAATGGCCAAGAAATGATGATCAGAGATGGAGAGGGCCTTATATAGGTTTTGCTGAGCCTTTGGATAACTTCCACATGGCTCGATTAGAGCTGCAAAAAATTAAGAGGTGGGAGTTTAAATTTCTCACCTAAATGATGAAAAACACATGTCGCACATCCAAGTTTGGTTACCCAAAGTGGCTCAAGGTGGCAATCACAAAGGGCACGTGTCAACATTAGGGCAACACCTTAGCAATTAAACTAGTACCTCTGCACTGCCACTTCAAATAGGGGGCAAACACTCATGATTTCATATGATTTCACAAGGTGATAGCTTTATTTCCAAAGGGTCATGGTGGCTAGTGGTTCATTCCAAACCATAAAAGACCAAGTTAACTCCATGCACTAAGTTCAGGAATTGGTATTCAGAGTTGGGATGTATTGATGATACATCAAACTAAATTAACCGAGTCGAAGATCCAAAACCCATCCTATGGATCAAGGTACCAACAAGATTGACTGAGGCAATGTTTTGAACCTACCTTCAAGGTATTTGGAGCTCGATGGACTTGGTAGCCTCAACTCAGTGGATCTAAGGAAGAGTTAATTCGAGATGGGCTAGGTAGCTTAGTGACCTCAGAGCCCTGACTATTTAGCCAATCAACCATAATATTGGTAGATATTTTATGCCTTAAACTTCAATTCTAAGAAATTTAGGATTTGCAACAATCCATTATAAGAAATCCAATAGGTAGCTTAGTCGAGATCACAAAGTCTCAAATACGATAACAACCTCCATGTTTTATAAATAGAAAATGACCTTAATTAACTTGGGAGTCAGAGTGGCCACTGTTAAAGAGCTATGGATAGTATTCATCATAGTTTTCTCAACTTGCAGATAAATAGAAGGGTGACCTAAAGGATTGTAACCTTAAGGAGCCTCTTAGACCAATGTCAATGATGAACCGAGCTACTACAATAGTAGTCTTCATCTTTTCCTCATCCTCTTGCTGAGCCAAAGCTTCCTTGCTCTTGGTCATGTTGGTCTCTTGCAAGGTCATCTCAAAGTTTTGAATGTTATCCTTTAGATTTTGATAATGATCAAACTAGAGTTTAACAAGTTTGTCAAGTTATGATAAGCTTCAAGATTATAAATTATCATTCAAACTCAAGAAGAATTGAGTCGCAAGATAAAGCTCATTAGATGATGAACACAATGACTCAAAGATAAAAACAATGATGATTTGAAGATGAATCTTGTAGACAAAAATAGAAGCCCAAAGATGCTCAAAGTGGAAATTAAATCTAAATTCATAAGTTTAGTTTTTCATTTTTGTTGAGCCAAGGATTTGGTTGTTAATTTATTTGAGCTTTTGGGTTGACACCTCATCTAACTTGGATATACTTTCATCAACTTATCTTACCTTTGTCCAAGTTAAATTGAAGTTGTGTCAAAAGTAGAAGTTGTAGAAAACTTTCAGCAAGTTTTTTTTTTTAACAATTTTGGTCATTGAAGTTGATAGTTTGGGTGCCCGAAGGCAAGTTTAGACACCCTAACTGGTACATTTGGATGCTTGAATCTGACATATAGAAAATAAATATTTTGTTTATGCAAACTTTGGTTGTCTGAATTGAAAGTTTGATTGTCCAAACACAATGTTTGGTTGCCCAAACATGTGAGGACATAACTTAACAACTAGACTTTTTCAACCAATGGAGTGGCTTGGATGACCAAACCATGAGTTTTAGGTGTCCAAACATAATAGAAAAATTTCTAGCAACAGTTAGTTTTCTTGCCAACAATTATATATGGGCTTCGAACTTCTTTGCTCAATAAGAGAATGAACTTTCAATATCTTTAGAGCAAGATCCAAGTTTCCTAAATTATCTATCTCCAACAAGGGCTCAAATAGCCTTTAACTTTTATATCCTCATTGCCCTTGTATTTCAATTTTTGAGAGACTCTTGTTGCAAGATATTTTTCTTTGTTTTTGTTACTCAATATCATTGTAACTCTCTTAAGTTGTTAGGAAAAGGTTGAGAACTCTACTAGAAATTAGAAGAGTGAGAGAGTTAGCTCTAGTATGGAGTGGCACTTGCTCAATTGGAGCAAGGTTTTGTAAAAGCTTGGCTTTGCCTCAAGAAGCTATATCAATAGTGGAGTGATTGAAGTCCTCAAGAACATGGCAAGGGCCGTGGAGTAGGTACAGTTGGTTAATGAACCACATATATTGATTTACACTCTCTCTACTCATCTATTTTGTTTGCACTCTACTATATTTTATTATGATTGCTGGTGAATTGAATTGGGTTTTAATTTGCTAAATAGTTAGGTGATCTTGTAAAACTTAATTCACCCCCTCTTAGGTTACCTATTTAGGCCTTCACTAAATCTACTAGATGAAGATCTCTAGCTCAGACTAGCATTTTTAGAGGTGTGAGTGCTGCACAATGGGTATTTTCTTAGCCTAAGAAAGCTTTAGATCAAAGAGACACACCCAGTCTATAGTATGCAACATGCAACTAGAGTTACAAGTTGGACCTTAGAATTTAAGAAACAAAAATCACCACAGATCAGAACTCTTACCCTAAGTGAGTGTCAGAGGTTCCTTGAATAGAAGAATCTTCACCTTGTTAGGCAAGTTGAGTGAGTTTCACCCTTAGAGTCAGTGACACTCTAGCTTTTATGACTCTAGTGGTGGTGTCTAGTCTTGAGGAAGATTCCATAGAGATAATAGGTCTATTGAGAAGTTCAACAATAGGCTTGACCTAGCTAGAACTATAGAACTAGGTTTAGGGATTTTCAACTCCTTCCCCTTTGGCCTATTAGGCTTGAGGAGAGGTCTTTGCCTAATAATGAGCTACTCCTCTGATGGTGATGTAGAAGGGGATAACTTGATGGGAAACGGGGAGAGGACTAGGGACCTCTAGATTGGTTCTTGGCATTGCCTAAACTAACAGGAGAGTGAACCTCAATAATAGACACTAGTGAAGCTCCCGAAGCATACCTTCTCTTCTTCCTCTTATTCTTCTTAGCCTCTATTGTCAAACTACTCCCAATGTCCTGATGTCTCTTTCTAACAACCTTAGCTTCGACCAAGGAGCTTTCACTTTGCCACCACTCAACATCTTCCATGGGACTTTTTATGCCGGAGCTCAAGAAGCACTGGCTCAACTCCAAAGTGTGACATTCATGAAATAGAGGAATCTAAATCTTGCATAAGAGATGAAAATTATTATAAACCAAGCCAACACTTAACAAAAATTAGAAAGTGCAATTGATCACTAGAGTTCAAGCATGAGATGATCAAACCAAAATTTAGTAGAATTTCCTTGTTGGACTACTTCAGTGTAGATCGAGGTTTCCTACTCAACCATGTGATGAGCAGGTTGAATTCTTCTAGCAAGCTCTTCAATTGAGTTCAATTATCCTAGGGTCAAACCCAGTCACTAAGGAGTCCAGAGCCCTCACTAGAGAACACCTTATAGGGTAGTCCATCCATAAGTGGATGGATAAGGAGTTGGCTGCATAGATGCATCAATCATTCTGAGGTGAAAATTACCAACAACCCTTAATATTGGTATTCTAGCATCCCAAAATATAGCTTGTAACATTTATACAGTAGGCTTGAACCCTTTCTATTTTGTGACTATCTAAAATTCTATGATGTACTGTATGACACTCGATATTATCTAGTTAAGTTCCAAAATATAGCTTTTAGCACATCATATAATAAGGGATCTACAAGGTACTATGGAGGTGAATTCAACGACTTGGGATAGCTAAAGACCAGGAGGAGTAAACTTGAGATAACAAATGAAAATTGAGGACAATTTTAAGTGCACAATCAAGAATTGTAGGAACAAGACTTCAAATAGATGTAAGCTCCTATATTAATTATTCTAATAATTATCAAAAACCTCCTAATGCAAAAAATCTAACCAATAAAATAGAGACACAAAGAAAGCATTACCCTCACTTTATAAGTTAATAAATTTAAATTAATAATCAAAAGTGATATGAACTAAGAAAGGGAATGGGAAAGGCTTGACACTGATTGCTGCACCACTCCCATACATTTGACTGAGTGGAATTTGACTTGGATGGATGCTTGACTTGATCCTTAGTGAAGACCAATAATTTCGATAGATTTCAAGGTATGATTGATTGTCTTGGTTTATGTCAATTTATCCCCAATAAGATATGAAGTATAACTAATATCTTTCTCCATGTTGTCAGTTGACTTTTTTAAATCTTTGATATGAGAAAATGATTAGTGCCCTTAGCTTATGCTAATCATTTCTAATTTAATAATAGATGGCCTCTTGGTATATTGCTGATTAGGTTTGAATCATCACAACAACTTTTGAGTTGGCTTAGCTTTGAAGTGTGGCTAATAACTTTAAGTATGCAATCAATTGACTTTGTTTGAATAAGGCATCCAACTATTGACTAAGTGAGTTCAAGCCAACCTTAGTCCGATTTGAAATGGTTAGTAGCTTTGGCTTTATGCTAACCATTTTTGACTTAATAATTGATGACCACTTAGACATGTTGTGGATTAAACTTGAAGTGTCACCGATAATTTTTGAGTTGGTTTACTTTGTAGTGTGATTGATAGATTCAAGCATATTATCAGTTGACTTTATTTAAACAAGGCATTTGCTAATTGACTATGTGAGTTCAAGCATGCATAAGTTTAGTTTGAAATAGTTAATAGCCTTGGCTTTATGTTGATGTTTTTTGATTTAATAATTGATGGCCTCTTAGGCATGTTATCGATTAAACTCGAAGAATCGCCAATAGCTTTTAAGTTGGCCTAGCTTTGAAGTGTAGTTGACAACTTTAAGCCTATTATTGATTGACTTTTTTTGAATAAGGTATTTGGAAGACTAACGAATCGAGTTCAAGCCCACCCTAGTTTAGTTTGAAATAGTTAGTGTCCTGGCTTTATGTTGACCATTTCTAATATAAAAATCAATGGCCTCTTATGTGTGGTGTCGATTAAACTTGAAGAGTCAACAATAACTTTTGAGTTGGCTTAGCTTTGAAGTGTGGCCAATAGGTTTAAGTGTGTTGTTAGTTGTCGTTGTTTAAACAAGTGTTTTGGCTAACTGGCCAAGTGAGTTCAAGCTTGCCTTACTCAAGTTTGAGATGGTTAGTGGCCTTGGCTTTATGCTAACCATTTTTGACTTGATAATTGATGGCCTCTTAGGTATGTTGTAAATTAAACTTGAAGTGTCACCAATGGCTTTTGCGTTGTCTTGGCTTTGAATTGTGGTTGATGGCCTTAAGCATCTTGTGGGTTAACTTTGTTTGACTAAGGCATTTGATTCACTAACTAAGTGTGTTCTTGTCTACCTTAGTTCAGTTTGAAATGCATAGCAGCCTTGGCATTATGCTTACCATTTTTGATCATGGTGTTGATCAAACTTGAATCATCACCAATGACTTTTGAGTTGGCTTAGCTTTGAAGTGTGGCTGATAAATTTAAGTATTTTATCTATTGAGGTTTGAACAAGGCATTTGGCTAACTGACTAAGCAATTTCTAACTTGCCTTAGTTCAATTTGAAGTGGTTAGTGGCCTTGGCTATATATTGACCATTCTACCTTGATAATCAATGGCCTCTTATGTGTGTTGATGATTAAACTTGAAGCCTCACCAATGGCTTTTGAGTTCGCTTAGTCTTGAAGTGTGGCCGATGACTTTAGATGTGTTATAGGTTGACGTCATTTGAAGAAGGCATTTGACTAACTGACTAACTAAGTTCAAGCCTATGTTAGTCTAATTTGAAATAGCTAGAGCCCTCATCTTTATGTTGATCATTTTTTACTTGATAATTGATGGCCTCTAAGGTGTGGCATTGACTAAACGTGAAGCATCACCAATGACTCTTGAGTTGACTTAGTTTTGAAGTGTAACTGATGACTTTAAACATGTTATCGGTTAACTTCATTTGAGTAAGGAGTTTGGCTAACTAACTAAGTAGATTTGAGTCTACATAGCTTAGTTTGAAATGGTTAGCAGCCTTGGTTTTATTTTGAGCATTTCTGTCTTGATAATCAATGGCTTCTTAGGCAAGTTGTTGATTAAACTTTGAAGCATCATCAATAGCTTTTGAGTTGGCTTAGCTTTGAAGTGTGATTGATGGCTTTAAGTGTGTTACTTCATTTGGATAAGGCATTTGGCTCATTGATTAAGTGAGCTCAAGCCTATGTTAGTTTAGTTTGAAATGGTTAGTGACCTTAGCTTTATGTTGATGATTTTTGACTTGATAATTGATGGCCTATTTGGCATGGTGCTGATTAAATTGGAAGTATCACCAATGATGTTTATGTTAGTTTAGCTTTGAAGTGTGGCCGACTGCTTTAAGCATGTTGTTGGTTGACTTCATTTGAACAAGGCATTTGGTTAACTAACTGAGTTCAAGCCTTCCTTTCTTTGGTTCAAAATAGTTAGCAGCTTGGCTTTATGTTTATCATTTTTAACCTGATAATTGATGATCTCTTAGGCATGTTATTGATTAAACTTGTGCTTCACCAATGGCTTTTGAGTTGGCTTAACTTTAAAATGTGGTTGACGACTTTAAGTGTGTTATCAATTAACTTTGTTTGATAAGGCATTTGGCTAATTGACTAAGTGAGTTCAAGCCTATATTAGTTCAGTTTGAAATGGTTAGCGACCTTGGCTTTATACATATAATTTCAGACTTGATAATTGATGGTCTATTAGGCATGGTATTGATTAAACTGGAAGTGTCACCAATGATATTTGAGTTGGCTTAGCTTTAAAGTTTGGCCGATGGCTTCAAGTGTGTTATTGGTTGACTTCATTTGAATAAGAAATTTAACCAATTGACTAAGTGAGTTCAAGCCTATCTTATCTCAGTTTGAAATAATTAGAAACCTTGGCTTTATGCTGACCATTTCTCCCTTGATAATAGATTTCCACTTAGGTGTGTTATCAGTTGAACTTCAACCATCACCAATGGCTTTTGAGTTAACTTAGGTTTGAAGTGTGGCCGATGGCTTAAGTGTGATGTCGGTTGACTTCATTTAAGTAAGGCATTTGGCTAATAGACTAAGCGAGTTCAAGCTTGGCTTAGTTCAATTTGAAATGATTAGTAGCCTTGCCTTTATGCTAACAATATGTGCCTCGATAATTGATGGAATCTTAGGCATGTTGTCATTTAAATTTGGGGCATCACCAAAGTCTTTAGAGTTGGCTTAGATTTGAAGTATGGCTGATGCTTTAAAGCATGTTATTGGTTGACTTCATTTTAACATAGTATTTTGCTAACTAACTAAGCGAGTTCAAGCCTTCCTTTGTTCAGTTTTAAATAGTTAGCAACGTTGGATTTATGTTGATCATTTCTAACTTGATAATCGATGGCCTCTTAGGCATAGTGTTCATTAAACTTGAAATGTGAGGAATGATTTTTGAGTTGTCTTAGGTTTGGAGTGTGGCTGACAATTTTAAGTATGTTATTGATTGACTTCATTTGAACTTGGTATTTGACTAACTGACTAAGTGAGTTCAAGCTTACCTTATTTTAGTTTAAAATGGTTAGCAGCCTTGGCTTTATGCTAACCATTTCTGACTTGATAATTGACTACCTCTTAAGCATGGTCTCAATTAAACTTGAACCATCACGAACAATTTTGAGTTAGATTAGCTTGGAAGTGTAGCTAGCTACTTTAAGCAAGTTGTCGGTTGACATCATTTGAACAAGTTGTTTGGCTACTGACTAAGCAAGTTTTAGTTTGCCTTAGTTTAGTTTGAAATGGTTAGTGGCCTTGGCTTTATGCTAACCATTTCTTCTTGGATAATTGATAGCTTCTTAGGCATGTTGTTTGTTAAACTTGAAGCATCTCCAATGGCTTTTAAGTTGGCCTAGCTTTGAAGTGTTGCTGATAGCTTTAAGTGTGTTATTAGTTGACTTTATTTTAACAAGATGTTTAGTTAACTAACAAGGGAGTTTAAGCCTATGTTAGTTCAGTTTGAAATGGTTAACAGCCTTGGCTTTATTCCTACCGTTTTTGACTTGATTATCTATGCCCTCTTAGGCATGGTGTGCATTAAACTTGAAGCATCATTAAAGACTTTTGATGGGCTTAGTTTTGAAATATGGCCAATGAATTTAAGTGTGTTGTCAGTTGACTTTCTTTAAATAAAAAATTCAATTTACTGACTAAGTGAGTTCAAACCTACCTTACTTTAGTTTGAAATGGTTAGCAGCCTTGGATTTATGCTGACCATTTCTGCCTTGATAGTTGATTTCCTTGTAGGAGTGTCATCAATTGAAACTTGAAGTATGACCAATAGCTCTTGAGTTGGTTTAGGTTTGAAGTGTGGCTGACCGCTTTGAGTGTAATGTTGGTTGACTTCATTTGGACAGTGCATTTGGCTAACTGACTAAGAGGGTTCAAGCCTACCTTAGTTCTGTTTGAAATGGTCAATGACCTTCTCTTTACGCTAACCATTTCTGCTTGATAATAGATAGACACTTAGGCATGTTGTCAATTGAACTTGGAGCATCACTAATGTCTTTTGAGTGGGTTTAGCTTTAGAGTGTGGTTGACTACTTTAGGTGTGTTATCGATTGACTTTGTTCAAACAAGGCATTTGGTTGACTGACTTAGCAAGTTCAAGCTTGCCCTATAGCTTTGAAGTGTGGTCAACTACTTTAAGCATGTTATTAGTTGACTTCATTCAAACTTGGCATTTAGCTAACTAACTTAGTGAGTTCAAGCTTGCTTTAGTTTAGTTTTAAATGATCAGCAACCTTGGCTTTATGCTAACCATTTATGACTTAACAATCAATGGCCTCTTATGCCAGGTCTCAATTGAACTTGAAGCATCACCAATGACTTTTGAGTTAGCATAGCTTTGAAGTGTGGTCGATGACTTTAAGCATATTTCTAGTTGACTTCATTTGAACAAGGCATTTGGCTAACTTACTAAGTTAGTTCAAGCCTACTTGAGTTCAATTTGGAATGGTTAGCGGCCTTGGCTTTATGCTAACCATTTCTGTCTTGATAATTGATAGCCTCTTGGGCATGTTGTTGATTAAAATTGAAGTGTTATCAATATCTTTTGTGTGACTTAGCTTTGAAGTATGGCCAATGGCTTTAAGTGTTTTATCAGTTGATTTTGTTTTAACAAGTGTTTGGTTGATTAACTAAGTGAGTTCAAGCATGCATTAGTTAAGTTTGAAATGGTTAGCAACCTTGCCTTAATATTGGCTATTTTTGACTTGAAAATTGATGGCCTGTTAGGCATGGTGTCAATTAAACTTGAAGCATGACCAATGACTTTCAAGTTCGCATAGCTTTAAAGTGTGGCTAATGGCTTTAAGCATGTTATTGGTTGACTTCATTTAAATAAGGATTTTGGCTAACTAACTAAGTGAGTACAAGCCTACCTTACTTTAGTTTACAATGGTTAGTGGTTGTGGCTTTATGCTGACCATTTCTACCTTGATAATTGACATCCTCTTAGGGGTGTTGTCAATTAAATTTGAAGCGTCTCTAATGAATTTTAGTTGGCTTAGCTTTGAAGTGTGGCTGATGGCTTTAAGCATATTATCAATTGACTTTGTTTGAATAACACATTTGGCTAATTGACTAAAGAAGTTCAAGCGTATCTTAGTTTAATTTGAAATGGTTAGCAGCCTTGGCTTTATGCTGACCATTTCTACCATGATAATCGATGGCCTCTTAGACATGTTGTCAATTAAACTTCAAGCATCACCAACAACTTTTAAGTTAGCTTAGATTTGAAGTGTGCTCGCAACTTCAAGCATGTTATTGGTTGACTTCATTCGATCAAGGCATTTAGTTGGTTGACTAAGTAAGTTCAAGCTTGCTTTGAAAGAGTTAGCGGTCCTGGCTTTATGCTAATAGTTTCCATCTTGATAATCAGTATCCTCCTGTGAATGTTATCGGTTAAACCTGTAGCATCACCAACGACTTTTGAGTTGGCTTAGCTTTGAAGTGTGGCCGATGGCTTTAAGCGTGTTATCATTTGACTTTGTTTGAACATGGCATTTGGCTTATGACTAAGTGAGTTGAAGCCTACCTTAATTCAATTTTAATTGGTTAGTGGTCTTGGCTTTATGCTGACCATTTATGACTTGATAATCAATGGCTTCTTAGGTGTGGTTTCGATTAAACTTGAAGTGTTACCAATGACTTTTGAGTTAGCTTAGCTTTGAAGTGTAGCCAACAATATAAAGTGTGTTGTTAGTTGACTTCAGTTGGGCAAGGTATTTGGCTAACTGACTAAGCAAGTAAGTTTAAGCCAGCCTTAGTTCAGTTTGAAATGATTAATGGTCTTGGCTTTATGCTGACCATTTCCACCTTGATAATTGATAACTTATTAGGCATGTTACTGATTAAACATTAAGTATTGTCGACAACATTATGCTTGTTGTTGACTAACCCTAATTGATATTGGATCCAAACTTGATTCGTATTTTTTTGGATCCTTAACTTATCTTGCATCCAACCTTAATTAGATTCTTGTTGGATCTAAGTTCAACTCGTTAATGAGTTTGGGTTTAATTAGAGTTGGACCCTTATTAGGATTGGATCTGAACCTTAATGGACTTCAGTTCAAACTTAAGATTGTTTGGTTTAACTTGATTGTAGTTCAAGTTTGACTTGATTTTGGTTCAAGTTTGCCCTAATTTTGTGTTTTGAGTTTGAGTTTAGTTTGACCTAGTTAGGGTTCCATTTGAGCTTCACTTAACCTAATTAGAGTTTAGTTCAAACTTTGTTATTAGGGTTTGGCTTGAATTTGAATGGACCCAATTAGGGTTTGATTTGGACTTAATTAAAGTTTAGTTCAAATGTGGTTTGACTCATTTAGAGTTTAATTTGAACTTGTTTTGATTTTGGGTTAACTTGATTTGACTTGATTTGGACCAATCCAGTTTTGGTCTGAACCAACTTGATTTAGCCTGACTCAATTTGAACTTGATTAGTGTTGGATCTAAACCCAAGTCTCTTTTATTTTTGACAAAATAGGGTGGCCAATTGAGTAACTGATTGACTAGCTGGAATGATGCCAGTCTTGGTTCATTATAATCAAATGCCCGGTTAAGGAATCAGTCGATCAACAGAGAGCATACTAGTTCCTGGAAGCAAGGACTGGTTGATCAGTTGACCAAGCGATGGACTGGTAGAGAGCTTAGTTGATCAGTTGACCAAGCGATGGACTAGTTGATCAGATGAATGGTTTGGGAGACCGAGCAACTAATAGAAAGCATGCTGTGTTGGTAGACTTAAACCGGTTGATCGGTTTGGGAAATTGAATGATAGATAGAAGATTTTTTGTGTGACTGATGACTGATTTTAGTCCATTATTTTGTCAGTTTTGGGTCCATTTGTTCCTTTGTTTAGACTCACAGTTAGCTAGCCTTTAGGTTCGCACTAAGCTAGCCTTTGAGCTTGCATTAACCTAGCTTTCAGGCTCACAATAAGCTAGCCTTCAGGCTCGCACTTTAGCCATCCTTCACAGTCACACTCAGCTAGCTTTTGAGCTCACACCCTCAAGCCAGTTTTCAAACTTGCACTTCTAAGGCCAGCCCACAGGCTTGTCTAAATTTATTATGACAATCCAGGAGCTCTTGAACCAAACTAAATTCAATGAATAGAACTGAATTAACTTAAATGGACCATCTAATTGATTTAAATCAACCAAGTTAATGTACTAAAACTCAAATTGAATTGGATCCAAATCCAAATTCAGTTAATGAAAACCAAATTGGTTCAAACCCAACCCCAACTGAGTTCAAACTGGGTCAATTTGAAATCAAATTAAATTTGAACTAAACCCTAATTGTGTTGAACCAAGTTCAAATCAAACCCTAATTGGGTCAAACCCGATTCAAATCAAACCCTAATTAGGTTAAGTCAAGTTCAAACTTAACCCTAATTGGGTTAGATCGAACTCAAATTCAAACCAAAACTGGGTCAAACCTGAGCAAAAACTAGGTTATACCTAAACCAAAACTAGGTTGAACCTGAACCAGAACCAAGTCAAGTTTGAATCAAATTGAAACTAAATTAACTTGAACTTAAACCCAAGTTCATTAAGGTTCAAACCCAAACCTATTAATGGTTTGAGCCTCGATCCATTAAGAACCCATTAAGGGTCATATCCAAAATCTATGAGGGATCCAACAAGAGCCCATTAAGGATTAGATTTAAAAGTCCATTGAAGATCCACTAGGATCCCATCAAGGGTCGGATCCAAGATCCATTAAGGACCCATCAAAAACCAAATTGGGGTTGAATCCAAGATACATTAAGGTTCTATTAAGAATGTATCAAGGGTCAGATCCAAGATCCATTAAGGATCTATCAAGAATCTAATTCGGGTCAATCTAAGGTCCATTAAGGATCCATCAAGAACCCAACCAGGGTTGGATCCAAGATTCATTAAAGGATCTAATAAGAACCAATTAAGGGTTGGATCCAATATCCATAAAAGATCTAATAAAAACCCAACCAGGGTTAGATCCAATATCTATTAAGGATCCATTAAGAACCTATCGAGGGTTGAATCCAAGATCCATTAAAAATCCAATAAAAACCCATTAAGGGTCAGATCCATGGTCCATTAAGGATCCAATAAGAACCCATCAAGGGTCTAATCCAAGGTCTATTAAGGATCCAATAAGAACCCATCAAGGGTTAGATCTAGGATCTATTAAAGATTCAATAAGAACCTAATAAGGTCAAGCTTGACCCAAATCAAATTAAATCATACTTGAATTAAAATCGAGTTTGTATGCTAAACTAAATTAAATTAGATTCAAACAAGATCAAGTTTTGAACATAAAATTAAATTAGATCAGACTTAAACCAAACCAAGTCTGAACTTTAGATCAAACTAAACTAAATGCAGACTTAAACTTACTCAGTCGGTTAGTCAAATGTGACATTCAAGCAAAGTTAACTGACTACATGCTTAAAAGTTGTTAGTCACACTTCAAAGCTAGGCAAACCTAAAAGCATTGTCAACACTTCAAATTCAATCGACAATACACCTTTGAAGCTGACAATTATCAAATCAAACTAAATTAAGGAAGGCCTGAACTCACTTAATCTGTCAACCAGATGCCTCATTCAAAAGAAGTCAATATACAGCATGCTAAAAAGCTATCGGCCACACATCAAAGCTAAGCCAACCCAAAAGTATTAATAATGCTTCAAATTAAATCAACAATATACCTTAGAGGCCATCAATTATCAAATTAAACTGAACTAGAGGTAGGCTTGAACTTACTTAGTTATTCAACTAACAAAATGTAGAAAGCTGTCAATAACACTTCAAGCCCTAATAAGATTAAATGACACACAACAAGGTAGTCAACCTCACCCATCAGCATATTATTAGCATTTGCCAAAGATCTAATGAATACCCATCCATGTCAGACTCCACATGGTCCATAACATGGGATGAGGTACCAGCAAACATCGAGCTCTTCCTATTCCCTTTCTTTCTTTATGATTATAAATTTAAATTTATTTAATTATAAAGTAAGGATATGCCCTCTCTTAAGCCATGTATCTTTTCTCAAACGCATTAAATTATGCTTCTTTTCTGTGTCTCTATTTTATTATCTAGGTTTCTCACTTTAGGAAGTTCTTGACAATTGTTAGGGTAATTAACAACAAGGTCATGTGTTTGTTGGAAGTCATGCTCGCATAACACCTGGTTGCACATTTAAGCCAATACATTTTAATTTGTTATTTCAAGGTTGCCCCTCAACATCTTTAGTTATCCCGGTTGGTCAGTTTTGATCCACAAATTTTGGCATGCCCAATGTGATCTAACTCCTCCTCTAAGTGTAGAAACCTAGTCAATATGGAGACATATCAAGAGAAAGAAAGTTGAAAGCTAATGATTGATTTTTCATTACAAGAAAGGGAAGATGGCATCTTCAAATGATCCTTCTAGCCCAGCCTGCACCATCATCCTTAGTGAAAGATCTCTAGAGTACCCTGTCAATCAACAATCGCTGAGGAAGCAACTAGAGTCCACATAAGCATAGATCAGCTCCTGACCTCCCATCCAGGGGCCAAAGAATCTCACTTATAGGAGGCAAAGACTAAGTCCACCTAGGAAACAAGGGCTAAAACTATTCAAACAAGCTAAGGCCAAATGCAATTATGCCAATTTTTGATGACAAAATAATAATCATCATGGGGGCAACTGGAGTCCATATCAAATATCAGGCTGTGTCCAACTCCATCCAACCCATGCATAGTGCTTTTGCTTTCACCAGTAGTGATATTGCTCTTACCATGGCTAATGCTACTATGACTACAACTGATCTAGTTATTGCTCTAACTACCAAGCATGGATCAATTCCTCATCTCCCATTTAGGAGGCAAAGACCTCCCATCCAAGGGGTAAGGGTCGAGTTTGCCCAAGAAGGAAAGGTCAAAATTCATTGTGCCAAACCTTGATGATGAAATAGAGGGCCATTTTGGCACAAACTAGGGCATCAGTCTTTCAAAGACTAAGCAATAGATAAAAGTCAATTTTTGATCACGTACAACTTACCAAAGGAAAGATAAGTAGGGCATTCGTTCAACTTGGGGATGTTAAATTGAACCTGAAGCTAGATTCTATAATCCTCACCTCCAATTTTATAAGGACTAAAGGAGAACAATGAAGAAATACATGTTTAACTATCTTTAGCTGAGAAAGAAGCAACACCATCTTCTTACACTAGAGTGATTAGTGATGAGTAACTAAATCTAACAATAAGGATGTTGTCCCAAATTGGCAACCTTTGGATGGAGGATGAAATAGGATTTGAAATACAAATTTATGATTATGATAAGGTATAAAGCCCAATAACATTCACCAAGAGCAATCTCAATCAAACTTTAATCAAACCACAAGTGCCAATATGTAAAGCAAGATAAAAAAAAAGTGCACCGTGATTTTTATGTGATTCATAGACCAATTGCTCCTACTCAATGGCCCTTGTCTTGCTCTTGAGGACTTGGATTATCCCACTATTGATATCGCTTATTAAGGCAAAGTCAAGCCTTTACATCTACTTGCAAATCACAAGTGTCACTTCTTTGAGCAAAGCCATATCTGTTGCTCCATTAGGGTGAAGCCATATCTATACAACCAATCTCTCCAACTGAGAAGATCCACTCCACACTCCTACTTCTTAAGAGTGTTTACAAGTAAAGAAAATGAAGAAAATAATATATTTGAAGCTCACTACAAGATCACTCAAAAGTTGAGAACAAGGGCAATAAGGACCTGATATGAGATTTGAAAGTTTAGAACATTTCTTGGGCTAGTAGGCTTGGGAGGGGTTTCTTACTCTAAGGATATTGAAAGCTCATTCCCTCACTGAGCAAAATGTCTTAAGCCCTTAATACCCATTGGTGAGAGCACTAGCCATTAAGCTATGCTTTGTCGAGTTTGGATATTTGAACTATAAAGGTTTGAATGTCTGAAGCATTCTGATGGTCAAAATTGAACTTGCCATTATAAATGATGTCACAAGTTTGGATATCTGCTTGTCAACTTCAAACTCCCACTACTATAGTGTTGGGTGTTCAAATATATCAGACATCCAAACTCTGAATATGAAAAAACTGAAAGTTATAGTTTCTAAATATTTGATTCTCTAATCTTGAGGTTTAGACGTCCGAATCTGTTAGTAATTCCAAAGTTATCTACTACATTTGGGCATCTGAACATGAAAGTTCAAGCATCCAAAGTTAACAAAAAAAATCAACTAATTTAGTGTAACTTCGATCTATGTTCAACATCTTCTTAAGCTGACCTTGGATAAATTATAAGCAGGTGAAGACATTCCAAAATATGTTTAAGTATTAACCAAAAGGCACTAAATAATTAATCACAAGACAAATTCTGAACTCAACTAAAATAAATAAAAATCTAGACCTATCTGATCTGATTTCTTGAATGTTCTTCAATTCATCTACAATTCTTCAAATTCTATTTATTGATCCACCATCACACCTCATCTTCAATACTTTCTTTATGTCCATCCATACTTGAGTCTTTCGAATGGCCTTGATCTTTATTTCAAGCTCGGCTTGGCAAAGTCGCCATAAAATAGATTCTTGAAGACAACATTATATTAGGGAAAATGTATAAGAGGAGATCAATTAGTGATCTACATCATCTAAAACCAAAATCATCCTTAAACTTCAACAGCCAAATCAAGTAGGAGACCTTAATTGAATATGAAAGGATACATCACCTATTAAAATATTTTCAAAAAAAATGAATCTCTAGAAATTTATCTTACAAAAACAAGCACACACATATATGCGTTGTATTATTCGCTTCTTTCTGCATCACAATCAAAATAAAAAAAATAAAATATCACTCCATAAGCTTACTTCTCTCAAAGCTCATGCACCAATCTAGCCTTCTAAAAGATAAACTATCAGCATGAGGTATTACAATTCGACAATTGCCATAAAAGATAGCTACCCATTGATCTATCTGATTGCTATGGCATGTCCTATTCCAACATGCCAATATGATATTGTAGAGGATAAGTCCCATGAAAATAATAACTTTCTACTTTTCTTTTTTCTACCAAGATGTGGTATGGACAACAATATGATGAAGCTTCTAGGTTTCTCTCAAGATATCCCTCTAAACAATCAAAGTCAAATCGATTGGATCAACTAGTCAAGTCATCAACCACTACTTAAAGTGATCAAGGCCGAGGGTAGGCCTTCCCCTTTAGACCCCAATTTTTGGGCTAATCCAACATAGGTCGGGCTCTCTTTCTCCAACTGTTGTCAAGTAATAATCTTTTTATTGTGGATACAAGACTCAACCCACCTATAAAGGACAAGTGTAACTCCTTTTAATCAAAATAATATGTTTTTCTCAAAAATAAGTACCATACACCTTTACTATTATATGCAAGGATGAAAATGAAAAATGCTCACATCTAAAGCATATGAGCATATGCAACAGCTTTCTTCCATAAATACATGATGGTGTTAAGGGGCATGTTGCCTGAGCATCCATTGTGAATGCTCAATTGAACATGAAATCCATCCAAGAAAAATGGCCAAATTTGTATTTTTGTGAGGGACTTGAATAAAGTATGTCCAAAAGATGATTTTCCATTACCAATAATGGAAATCATGATTGATAACACAACTAATTTTGAAATATTCTCTTTCATGGATGGTTTTCTAGGATATAACCAAAATCAAGATGCATCTTGATGATGAGAAATATATGGCATTTAGGACACTAATTGACATTTACTGCTACAAGGTTATGCCCTTTGGGCTTAAGAATGCAAGCACCACTTAGCAAAGGGCCATGACTCAAATTTTTGATGATCTTATACACCAATTAGTGAAATGTTATGTGAATAACTTAGTGGTCAAAACTAAGTCTAAAGCAAGCATATCCAAGACCTAAGAGTGGTATTCGACCTCATTAGGAAATATAACTTAAAGATGAATCCTATGAAGTGCGCTTACAAGGTATCATCGGAAAAATTCCTTGACTTTGTTGTTGGACATTAAGGGATCAAAATCAATCCATCTAAGATCAAAGCTTTCTTGGATATGCCACCACCCGATAATTTAAAGCAATTGAGGTCATTCCAAGGCCGACTCACATATATAAAAAGATTCATTTCAAACCTCTTTGGAAAATATAAACCCTTCTCTACGTTGATGAAGAAGGACACTCCATTCATTTGGAATCAAGACTACCAATAGGCCTTTAAAGAGATCAAGCAATATCTCCTAATACTACTAATCCTGGTAGTGCCTTTACTTGATAAACCCCTTTTCCTCTATATAACAGCAATGGAAAGATATCTGGAGTCACTTTTTGCCTATAATAGTGAAGAAGGTAAAGAAAATATACTTTACTATCTAAGCAGAATGCTAGTGGGAGCAAAAAATAACTACTCCCCCACTGAAAGTGTTGTCTAGTGCTCATATTCATAGTCAAGAATCTGAGCATTATTTGCTTTCTCACTAAGTCATTCTAATATCAAAGATTGATCCCATAAAGTACCTGATGACTAGGTCTATACTCATTGGGAGGCTAGCAAAATGAGCTTTAATCCTCATGGAATACAATATCTAGTTCACTCCTCAAAAGGCAGTCAAAAGGCAAGCTCTCACTGATTTTCTCATAGCTTACCTAGTAGCAGATGATTTTCCTCTGAGTTGCAAACTCCTTGACAAAGACATTTTTTTGTCAAATAAGAGGAAACTTAGTATAAGTTATGCTTTGATAGAGCATCATCCATCAAACTAGGGATCAAACCAAAGTTTTTGTAAATCAAGTAGGTATTGGTGTATGTCACTCTGAATGGCGGCATTTTACAATACTCTTATTCCCTCTCAAAACTATGCACAAATAATGAAGTTGAATACAAGCACTAATTGTAGCCAAGTTCGTCCACAGATTTGAGCTCTTGAAATACCATGAAAAGGCTGAAGAGCTCATAAGACATTTCTTGCATATTCAAATAACTAAGGTTTCTTAGTTCATCAATGAGGAAGCTGACTCCTTAGCTAAATTAGCTAAGACACTGGCTGACCCTGATCAAGGAAAAAATTTTAATTACAATCCGTAGTAGACAAATAATGAGATCAGTCTTTAGCATCAAGCATGAGAGGACTAAATCTAAACTAATAGAAGAGGCCATAAATTGTAAAATACCATTTACCAACTACCTCGAGAGTGGAGAACTCTCAAAAGATAAATTTGTATGGATGCAACTCAGAAAGAGGTCATGTTCTTTCTTCTTATAAACAACACTCTCTATAGAAGGTCCTTCGATCAACTATTTTCGCGTTGTCTTTCAGACAAAAAGGCCAAAGAAGTTATGTATGAAGTGCATTCCAAAGTCTATGGAGCTCATTAATTGGGCCGAAAAATGATGATGAAGATTAAGCATATGGGCTACTATTGGCCCATGATGGTGGGAGAATACATCGAACAGGCAAGAAGGTGTCATTTATGCCAAATTCATGATGACTTCATCCATCAATACCCAAATTTTTTACATTCAACAGTGTCCTCATGGCTATTCGAGGTATGGGATACAAATGTCATTGGCCCAATCAAATCATCTTCTTCTAGAGGCCACGACTATATACTAGCAATGACTGACTATTTTTCTTAGTGAGGTGAAGCAATTCCATTGAAAGAGATAAAAGCTGATACTATTATCTACTTCTTTCAAGAAAATGTTTTATATTAGTTCAGTATCCCTCGAAAGATCATTTTTGATAATGGATCATCCTTTAGAAGCTTCAAGATAGGACAATTCATGCATCATCACAAGATAGATTAAAGATATTCATCCATCTATAATTGGAGAGCTAACGGGCTCATGAGACATTCAGCAAGACCCTTTCCAAGATCTTGAACAAAGCTATTGCTAGAAATAAGAAAGACTGGCACCAAAAGCTTGTTGAGGCACTACGCGTCTATTGCACCATATATCAAACCCCTATCCAATCAACACCATATGCATTGCTCTTTGAGATTGAGGTAATCTTGCCACTGGAAGTGCAAATCCCCCCTCTAAGGATTTCATTGGAAGAAGAAATCATAAGAGAAGATAATGTTCATCTTCTCCTTGATAAGATAGACTCTCTGGACGAGACAAGACTCACGGCACAACAAAACTTGAAAATGTATTGAGCATAAATAGCTAGAGACTACAACAAGATGGCATAGCTTAGGTTATTCCAGAAGGAAAAAATGGTCTTAGTTTTGAGAAGACCCATAATCCTGAATCTAAATAAGAAAGGCATATTCGAGCCTAATTGGGAAAGCCCCTATATTGTTAAGAGGATATTTGAAGGGGGATCCTACCAACTAATTGATCATAAGGGGGAAAGGCCTATGCCACCAATTAATGGTCAATTCCTCAAAAGGTACTATGCCTAAGCCTCAGGGGCAATAACCATAATAACCAAAGTGCCTATGTTTTGTTTTTGACGAAATATCTAGCTTCCTCAAAAAGAAACACTCAGTCAAATGTGCACTCCATTTTCTTGAGGCAAAATATAGACACAAAACTCTATCCATTTTGCATGATGATCAAGTCTGCATCTACATGGCACATTAAGCTTACGTCTATGTAGCAAATTAAAAGTCTATCTTGTGTGACGATCAAGTTCGCATCTATATGGCAGATAAGTCGACTTTCACATGGAAACCTAAGTCTACTTCCACTTGGCAACCCATGTCACTTTTATGTGGCAATTTAAGTCCACTTCTATGTGACAAACTATGTCCACTTTCACATGGTAATTAAGTCCACTTCTATATGGTAAACCAAGTCCACTTTTATATGGAAATCAAGTCCAATTCTATGTAACAATCAAGTCTACTCCCACATAGTAACATTAACTCCACTTTTACATGGCAAATTAAATCTACTTCGACATGGTAAGCTAAGTCTACTCCCACATGGCAATCTAAGTCCACTCTTATGTGGTAATTTGAACCCATATATTCAACTCCTAAAATGTTGATGCAGGGGTAAGCACTCGAAAATTATTCACACTCTCTTCTCTCGTTAGAACTAAAGAAGAGGTTGCGAAGGAGGAAATTTATTTGAGATGATTTTTGGCACAATCAAATTTGATTAGAATATGATTAAAATTGAGATTTCTCTGCCTCTAAATTATAACTCAAATGTGGGTCTCAGTCAAGCTTAAATTGCATCTGAGTTTGATAAAAAAATTAAACTCAAAATGGACTTGAATCATTGGAAAATTTGGGCTCATGCTAGACCTAATCCAAATGGACTAATTGGGCTAGATTTTTAGACCAAAAATGAGCCTAAAATTCATCTAAAACTTAGGTCAAAATGACAAAATGTAAGAATTTTACAAAGAAGTCTTTGAATTGAATAAAACATTATAAATGGGTCCTTGACCTGATTTTTCTTACAAATAGATTTTTGGAATAAGAATTTTGTGAAAAGGTTCAATAAAATCCTAAAATTATATATTAGTTACGCAAAATTTAGGATTTATAAATAAACCCCTCAAGAGATCAATAATTATAATTTGATCCCTATGAAATCCAAGGTTTGTGAATATATCCCTCCAAAATTTCATATTTACAAAAAAGCCCCTAGAATCTCAACTTTTTACAAATAAATTTCTAAAAAAATTTTATTTGCGAATAGGTCCAATTTTGTTCAAAAAGAACCTTGAAAGTTTTAAAATTTTATAAACAAGTCTTTTTCATAAAATAATCCTAAAAATTCATAAAATTATAATTTAGTCTAATTTTCTTAAAAAAAATTGTAAATAGTCCCTTTGTAAGTTTAGTGCCGGAGATGAGTATAACTTTCAAGTTTCATCATCTACAATAGATAAACTTATCCATATCTCTCCAAAGACTTATCCAATCATAAAGAAAATACATTGATATTCATCCACAATAATCGAATCAAAATAGAACTCATCCAAAGCAAATAGATGAGATTCTTAATTCAAATTTAAAAGAGATTGTTTCCAAACCAACTTGATCTTCTTAAGCCCTCTAAATTTCTTCATGCTCCTACAAAAGAGGGAGAGAGGAGAAGGTTGGAGCATAGAGGATAACACTTTGAGGTGTGGAAGATCAAAGCAACAATCAAAGGACACAACAATTAGAGGCCAAGGAGATAAGCAAAAAAGCCAAAGAAGAATCAAGAGTTAGAGAAGAAAGAATAATTAAAGAATAGAGGCTAGGACCAGCTGCAAAAAAGCTAGCCTTGGCTGAGACATGGACCTCCATGCCAAGCTTACACCTCCACTGTTGGCCCTGTCTGCTACAATAGCCGCATCTCACTCATATACTCGGTATATCTTCATCGGCAACCTAGCTCTGCCTCCAGTCATCAGGAGCACTGTTGGCCTGTCCTCTTGCCTGATTCACCAGTCGAAGCATTACTATGCCTTGGCACCACGTTTTCACAGCATTGGTCACCATTGGCCACCCTTCCCTATGCTTGGCTCACACCCCTTCCTCTGCTTCCTCTATTGTGCACCACTCCAGTGCTGCCATACCTCTCACACCTAAACTTGGAGCTCTTTGCACTACATCCTCCACCACATTGCCCCACATGGCGCTTTCCCTTGATTGAGGCTGAATCCAACTGGGAGGTAGACTGGGCCATTAGGGCCCGGTAGTATTTCAAGAAGAAGGGGAGAAGGCCATAAGGTTGAAGAAGGAAGTGGGTGAATAAAAGAGATGAAAAAATATATAAAAAAAACTTATGCAACAAAAAAAAGAGGAAAATCCAGTCAAAATAGGGGAGAAACGTTTTTGAGTTGAGGGAGAAGAAGAAAGAGAGAAAAAAAATATAAAGAAGTTGTTGTGTAAAGAAGAAAAGGAAAGTTTAGCAAATAAAGGATAAAAAAAGTGAAGAGTTTTCAACATTGCAGCTACCTGCAGTCTTTGGTGCGATGATAGAACTCCACCAACACCACAGCCACTAGTGGCCCCACTCGAAGATGGCAAACTCTCAACACTACCTATGGCCACCCACAGCCCCTTGAAGATGGCTGATTCCCATTACCACAGGCTAGCCTTCGAGCTCACACGCAGCTAACCTTCGAGCTCATACCAAGTTAGCCTTCTAGTTAACACTCAACTAGCCTTTGGGCTCACATTCGAATCTGCCTTCAAACTCACATTCAACCAATCTTTGGTCTCACACTTAGCCAGCCTTTTGGCTCGCATCCAAGTCATCCTTTGGGTTCGCACCCAGCTAGCCATCAGGATCGCACTTAGGTAGCCTTCGAGCTTTCACTTAGCCAGTCTTCGGGCTTGCACTCAACCAGTTATCTAGCTTGCATTCAGCTAGACTTCAGGCTCACACTTAGCTAGCCTTCAGGCTTACATCCAAGCTAGTATTTGTGCTAGTAATTAGCTAGCCTTTGGGCTTACATCCAAGCTATCCCTCAAGCTTGCACCTAACCAGCTTTAAGCTTGCACTCAGTCAGCCTTTGGGCTCACACTCAGCTATCCTTTAGGCTTGCATTTAGCTAGCCTTTGGACTGGCACTTAGCAAGCCTTCATACTAACACTCAACTAGCCTTTGGGCTCGCACTCAGCCAGTCTTTGGGATCGTACCTCAGCTAGCCTTCGAGCTCATATCTAAGCTAGTATTCAGACTTGCACCTAGTCATGCTCAGGCTCACACTTTGCCATTTTTCGAGCTCACAAACTAAGCCATCCTTCCACTTTGCACATTTGAAGCCAGACTATAGGTCTATTTGAAATCATCATAAATAGCCAAGGACCCTCAAATTAAATTGATTAATGTGAAGTAACTCAATTACAACAAATGGACAAAGGCCAAGGTGGCTCAAATGGGCCTAAATTGATCAAACAAATGAACTAAAACCCAAGTTGAGGTGGACTACAAAAAAAATCCAAATTGAGTTAACCTAGACCAAATAAACTCAACCTAACCCTAATCAGGTTCAAGTTGGGTCAATTCAGAATCAAGTTAAATCAAGATTGAACTAAACTTAAAGTCAAACCAGAACCAACCCAGGCTGAGCTTGAATTGAAACCAGGTTAAACTAAGTTGAATTGAACTTGAACCAAAGTCCATCAAAATACAGACCCAAACTCGATAAAGGACCAACATAAAGTAGAATTTGACTCAAGCTAAATGAAATTAAATTTGAACCCAAACTATATTAGTCTTGACAAAACTAAATAGGGTCAAATCGAGTCCCACAAGTTGTGTTGAATCTTTGGCAATACTAGGTTATGAATAATTAGTGATGTTATCATCCTGACCTGAACCAAAATTGGTGTGAATAGAACTAAATATGATCAAACTGAGTCTCATTGGGTGTGTTGAACTCTTGGTAATACTCTAAGGCCATGAACAACAGGTGATGTTACCATTCTGACCTAAACCAAAATTTGTTTAAATAGAGCTAAATAAGGTCATAATGAGTCTCACTAGGTGTGCTACAAAAGTCTTTAGCAATACTTCAAAGCTATACCCAATCCCATAAGTCATTGGTGATGCTGTCAAACCAAAGGAGTTAATCATCAACACACTCCAAGCTGTTGGCCACACTTCAAAGCTATACCTAAACCCATAAGCCGTTAGTGACACTACTAAACCAAAGAAGTTAATTGCCAATATGCTCGAAGCTATCGGCCATATTTTTGAGCTATACCCAACCCCTTAAGTCATTAGTGAGGTGAGCAAATTAATAAAGTCAACCAACAATCTACTTAAAGTCGTTGGCTACACTTGAAGCTAGTCAATCACAGAAGTAGTTGACGATACACTCCTTCAAGCTAGCCAACCCCAAAAGTAATTAGTGATGTGCTCTTCAAGCTAGCCAACCTTAGAAGTAATTGGTGATGCATTCTTCAAGCTAGCCAACCCTAGAAGTTGTTG
The DNA here is from genome assembly GCA_005019695.1 of Trichopus zeylanicus subsp. travancoricus. NCBI lineage: Eukaryota > Viridiplantae > Streptophyta > Magnoliopsida > Dioscoreales > Dioscoreaceae > Trichopus > Trichopus zeylanicus. The sequence continues at coordinate 150,560 of RXID01014379.1, forward strand.
GCAATGCACCCTTTTGGGCTAGTCAACCCCAAAAGTAGTTGACAATGAAATTCTCAAAGATGTACCCAATCTTGCAAGCTATTGATGATGCTACCAAAAATAATAAAGTTATCATCTACACCTTATTAGCTATGGAAACACCTCAAAAATCAAAGAAGTTATTACCTATACCTTATGAGCTATGAAAATACTTCAAAAATGGAAGAAGTTATTGTGTATGCCCTATTGGTGGAAACACTTCGAAAACCAAAAAAATTATCACTTGTGCCTTATTAGCTATGGAAACACCTCAAGGTCAATGAAGTTATTGCCAACGCCTTATTGGCTAACAAAAATATTTGAATCCCAAATGAAGTTATTGCCAATGCTCGAAGTTATTAGAAATACTTTAAACTTCTCCTATTCCCTTTCATGTCCCATCGGAGGATGTTGTTAATACCTATCAAATATAGAGTCGATTTGGCTTAGACACCATGTGGTCCAACATAGGGGGAGTAAAGCAACAATAGACATCAGAGCGTCTTCTTCACTCTTTCTCTTTCTTTTTTCCTTTCATGTTTTCTATAATTTTATGTTGAAATTTATTGCAAAATGAGGGCATAACTTGCTTAAGTGGTGTACCATCTTTCTCAAATCAATCAAATTATACTTTTTGCTTTTTTTATGCCCCTATTTTATTAACTGGGTTTCTTATTTTAGGAGGTTCATGATAATCCTTTGAGTAATTAACAACATAGACTTGCACTTATTGAATGTCAATGTTTCCACAACACTAAATAGCATACTTTAAATTAAAATAAATTTTGATTTGTGATTTGAGGTTACTTCCCGGGTCTCCGATATCCTAGGTTATCAATCTCGATCCCACAGAGGTCACGTATTCATATTTTTATCAAAACTATTGATTATAACTTATGGCATATAGTGGAAGAGGGATACCCTCCACCCACCAAGACAATTGAGAGTGTGAGAGTTCTAAAACCAAGAGATGAATGGAATGATAGTGACAAAAAAAATGATTCCTTGAATACTAAAGCTATGAATATTTTTTATTGTGCTCTTGGTTCAAATTAATTTTATCATATGAGTATTCATGAAATGCCTCATGAGATTTGCCATTGCCTTGAGTTTACCCATTGGGGAACTTGGCAAGTAAGAGAATCCAAAATAAACATATTAGTTAGCCAATATAAACTCTTTAGGATGAAGCCAAATGAGTCAAATATTGAAATATTTACTCATTTTACTAGTATTATTAATACTTTGAAATCTCTTAGTAAAATGTATACTAATGAAGAAATGGTGAGAAATATTTTAAGATATCATCCTATGTCATGGGAACCAAAGGTGACCACAATTTAAAAGTGAAGGATCTCAACAAATTATCTTTGTAGGAGCTCTTGGGATCACTCATCACTCATGAGATGACTATGAAGGATTTGAGCCAAAGCCAAGAGGTTGATGAAGACAAAAAGAAGAAGAGCATAGCCCTCAAGGCTTAGGAATAAAGTGATGAGTATGAGGAAGATAGTGATGAAGAAATGGTTCTCCTCACAAGGAAATTCAAGAATTTCTTTTAAGGAAAGCACATGCTAAGGAGAGTTATAAGGAATGAGATGATCTATAACAATGATGAAGATGAAGATGTGCCCACATGTTTCAAGTGCAAGAAGCCCAAATATATGAAAGCTAATTCTCCTCTCAATCCTCAATAGAACAACTTCAAAGGCAAGAAAAAGAAGGTAATGGTGGTTTCTTGGGATGATTTGGAAGTCAATAGTGAGGAAACCCCATCCAATGGAGAAATTTCAAACTTGTGCCTCATGGCTATTGAAGATGAGTTATATGATTTATCTTTTGAAGAATTACAAGATGCATTTGAAGATCTATATTCTAGATAGGAAAAGTTACTTCTAAAGCATGCTTTATTGAAAAATAATTTGACTTCACTCGAGAATGATTTGAATCATTGAGATCTTCTAAAAGCTCTTGTGATTGCAAAAAGGATATTCAACTTCTCCAAAAGGAAAACCATTTTATAAAATCCTCCAAAACATCTTGTGATTGCCAAAAGAGTATTAATATATCTAAAAAAGAAAATGGAATCTGAAAAAGGCTTTAGAAAACTTATTTCATAGTAATACCACTTTGAATATAATTTTGAAAAGCCAAAGGAATGTTTTGAGCAAATCTAGACTTGGTTTTACATCTTCTTTAAAATCCAAAGGTACCAAGTCTATTTTGTAAAAGCTTCAAGTCCCACATCTTTGAAATTGAAACACAATTATTATTGTTGAAATGGACATGTCTCCACAAGTTGCCCAATTAAGAGAGATTCTTCTCTAAAATAAATTTGTGTATCTAAGGGGATGATTCCAAAAATCAAATAATCCAAACTTATTTGGGTTCCAAAAGCATCTCAACTTGAGTAGTTAGGGATAGCTAGAAGTGACCTATGAGCCTTAACTTGCTACATATTTATTGTTATTTTCAAGCTAACTCAATAAAAGGTAAGCTTCCTCTTATATGTATTTTTGTTGCCTTGAAAATTGAATTTTTTGATCCTTGATTTAATATATTATTACATTCTTGCAATTCTCTAATCTTGTGGATCCATACTTAAGATGGGTACAAACCAAAGGCTCTCAATATTTTAGCTATTCCTCCGTTCCAAGGATCAAAGGGAAAATGGTTTCTTGATAGTGGATGTTCATGACTTATAATGAGGAATCCATTCATGTTTATAGAGTTAAGAGACAAGGATGCAGGACACGTTAATTTTGCAGATAATGATAGAAGAAAAATCATAGGTATTGGTAATGTATCAGTTAGATTTGTTTTTATTAAAAATGTTCAATTAGTAGAGGTCTTAACCATAATTTACTTTCTATTAGTCAGCTATGTGATAATGGATTTCATGTTCTTTTTAAATCAAAACTTTGTAGAGTTAGACATGATGATAATGATGTTGTAGCTTTCATTGTTCAACGAGATTGCATGTTTATACTATTGATTAAGTTGACTTGAAAAATGAGAAGTATTTTGTAGCTCAAGATAATAGTAAATGGCTTTGGTATAGAAGGGTTGGACATGAAAGTATGGACATCATTGCTAAAGTCAATTAGAAGGAGCTTGTGAGAGGTCTACCCAAAGGCAAATTCAATAAGGATTGAGCAGGAAATGTATGCCAAATGGGAAAGCAAGTGAAGGCCTCATGCAAATCCAAAAGGAAAATAAATTTAACAAGGTCACTACAGATTCTTCATCCAGACTTATTTGGACCAATTTGGACTACAAGTCTATGAGGCAAAAAATTATGCTTTCGTAATAATTGATGATTATTCTATATTTACATGGGTTTTGTTTCTTGCACATAAAAATAATTCTTTTAATGCATTTATTGGTTTTTGCAAATGCATTCAAAATGAAAAGGGATACATGATTTCCAAAATCCATAGTGATCATGGTGGAGAATTTGAAAATTATTACATTGAAGATGGAACATAATTTTTCAACTTCATGCACACCACAACAAAATGGTATTGTTGGGAGGAACAAGATATCTCTTCAAGAGATGGCTAGGGTCATACTGAATGAGTACTCCTTACCCAAATATTTTTGGATGGAGGCCATTAATATGACATGTTATATCTTTAATAGAGTATCTATTTGTATAATTCTTGGCAAAACCTCATTTAAATTATGGAATCGCAAAAAGCCAAAATTTGTAGTGATTATGGTGGAGAATTTGAAAATCATTTATTTGAAAGGGATTGCATTGAAGATGGAATTGAGCATAATTTTTCAACTCCATGCATATCACAAGAAAATGGTATTATTGGGAAGAACAATAGGTCTCTTCAAGAGATGGCTAGCGTCATGCTTAATGAGTACTCCTTACCCAAATATTTTTGGATAGTGGCCACTAACATGGCATGTTATATCTTTAATAGAGTATCTATTTGTATAATTCTTGGCAAAACCCCATTTAAGTTTTGGAATGGCAAAAAACCAAATATTACATATTTTCATGTTTATGGCTTCAAGTTTTTTATACTCAACACCAAAGATCATTTGTCAAAATTTGATTCAAAAACTTTTGAAGGAATTTATCTTGGTTATTCTTCAATTTCAAAAGCTTTTGGAGTTTTTAACAAATCATCTATGGTTATTGAGGAATTAATCAATGTTGTACTTAATGAGGCTCACCCTCCTTTGGAGAAAAAGACTATTGATGATAATATAGAAATCTCCAAGAAGATGAATGAGATGAAAATTTTAGTACAAAAACATATTGAATTAAGCAAAGGATTAAAATAAAAGGATGATTAAGATAAAGGAAATGAACCAAAGACACAAGATGGAGATAACAGGCTTCCTAAGGCATGGAAGTTCAAGAAGAATAACCCAAAGGATCAAATCATTGGCAATATTGAACAACGGGTAAAAACATCATGCCATTAGATATAATATTTATTATATTGCTTTTCTTTCATAAGTAGAGCCCAAGAACTTTGATGAAGCTCAAAAGGATGCAAGTTGGATTCTTTCTATGTAAGAAAAACTAAATCAATTTGAGCAGAATCAAGTTGGGAGCTTATTCCAAAATTGACTACTCAGATGGGACTATAGGAACATGCTAGATTACAAGGGTGTCATGTTTTGAAATAGGGCTTTATTAGTGGCCCAAGGTTTCAATCAAGTAGAAGGACTTGATGTTGATGAGTCTTTTACACACATTGCATGTTTGAAATCAATTCATATTTTACTTACTCTTGCATATTTTAAAAGGTTCAAACTATTTCAAATGGATGTCAAAAGTGCATTTTAAATAGTATTTTGTCAAAAGAAGTTTATGTTAAATAAGCTCTTGATTTTTAAGATTAAAAATTTTCAAATCATATTATCAAATTGAGAAATGTTTTATATGGTTTAAAGCAAGCTCCAATAACTTGGTCTAAGATTTTAAGGTCTTTGTTGATTTCAAAAAGGTTTTAAAAGGGGTTATATTGACGCCAAATTATTTTTTTTAAAAGCTGATAATCATTTATTAGTAGTACAGATTTATTCGGTGCTACTAATGATGTGTGAGATTTTTGCAAACACAATGCAAGAGGCATTTGAGATGAGCATGATGGGGAGTTAACCTTCTTCTTCGCATTCCAGGTGCAACAGCTAAAAAAATGAGATCTTCATCAACCAAGGCAAGTAGACAAATGAATTGACCAAGAAATTCAACATGGATGAAGTCAAGCCAATAGGAACCCCAATGAGCCCTTCAACCAAGCTAGATAAAGATGAAGATGATAAAAAGGTTGATAAAAAGTAGTATAGAGACATGATTGGTAGCTTACTATATTTGACTGCTAGTAGACCCAATATCATATATAGTGTTTATTTATATGCCATATTTCAAGCATCACCTAGGAAATTACATATAGTTGCCAGGAATATACTTAGATATCTTAATGGCACACTAGATTTAGGTTTATCGTATCATAGAGTTAATAGCTTTGAGTTGATTAGTTTTTATGATGCTGACTATGATGAGCATCGTGTGGATAAAAAGAGCACAAGTGGCATATGCCAATTTCTTGGGCAGGCTCTTGTATCCTGGAGCTCCAAGAAATAAAACTTCATCACTCTTTCTACCATTGAAGCCGAATATTTGGCCACCAATTGTTGTTGTTCTCAAATTCTTTGGATGTGGCAACTCTTTGTGATTTTCATTGCCATTTTTTGAATAAATTAATTTATTGTAACAATACTACTGCTATTAGTTTGTCTAAAAATTTGGTACTACCTTCTTGTTCAAAGCATATTGATATTTGACATCACTTCTTATAGGATCATATTTTCAAAAATGACATTTCGTTGATTTTTATTGAAATTGATAACTAACTCACGAATATTTTTACAAGACCTCTTGTTGAGGCTCAATTTTATTTTATTCAAAATGAAATGGGTTTTGTAACTTAAGTGAATTATTTTTTGAACATTTTGAAGTGTATGTTGATTGCCTAGTTTGGGTGCTCGAACCTTGAGAACAGAATTGAGCTCATTGGTAAGTTATCTTTGGACATTCGAATAGGATAGTTCAGATGCTCAAACTCTGATAACTAAATCTACTCTCTATTTTGGCTATCTCTGGATGTCCAAACTCGATAGTTTGGATGACTGAACATGGAATTTTGGGCTTAAAACCCTAAGTGGCCACCTGATTCCATTTACCCTCATGAACATGATCAACTTCTCTTAGCTCTCTAGTGACCCAAGGCATGCCCTCTGGCCTTTCCAAGCTCTCTCTAGTAGTTATTTGACCTTTTCTCCCCTCTCTCTCCTAAATTACCCTCATTTCATTTGGTCCTCCATGGCTTCCTGCACCAAAACTCCACCGAACAAGAGGAAGAAGCACTCCATCTCTACCTCATGTGACGAACTCACATTTCTTTCTCAATTTCTTTCAATGGCATGTTTTACTTGCTATAGGGATCAATTTGCTTCTTCTAGGGTTATCCCACCAAGAATCATAGACTTTGTTGAATTAGCCTTCCTTAATCTTTCCATACTCTTTGTTACCCAAGGATGGCTATAATTTATCTCCACTTGTGAGACCTACAATGAAGAGGATATGTGAAATTTCTATTCAAATGCTTCTTTTGATTACAGTTGCACTACCCTCACCATACACTATAGAGACACCATGATTACCCTTTATCCTAATACCCATGGTCTTATCCTTGCACTTCTACTTAAAGGGGAAGAGGTTAGTTTTGGCTAGTGGTGGTCTAGTGCAGACCTTCTTCTTAACTTCCTCGAGGCAGTCCCAAAGGGCTTTTGAGGAGAACCATGTAGAGGCCATTAAAAAGATGTTGGCTTCTAACCTTCTCCCTTTTTGCTCTTATGTGCTCCACCAAATTCTTGCCTACACTCTCCTTCTGAAGGGTGCAAATCATGATGACGTTTCATATGTAGAGCTTTTTCTCATCCACTATATTCTTACTCGGCACCTGGTCAACATTCCTTACATGATCCTCCAATACATGGAGCAGCACATCATGCATTTCTCTAGTGTCTCAGGATAACCTAGTATCATTACCTTGATCTATCACCACTTTAGGATAGCCACTTCTTCTCGAGGTCCCTTCCAAAAATACACTCTACCTCAAACCTTCAATAAAGCCTCCCTACTTTGGATGGGATTCACTCCTTAAGATGATGATGTGGTCATTTGGGTTTGAGGCCATGAACCTACTTCAAGTAGAGTCCGAGAGGATGCTCTTGCTATTGAGACAGATGATGATCTTGAGGGAGATACTAGTGCTATTGCTACAAGGCTTGTTGTCCTTTGCATCCCTTAATTGATTAACAATTTGATGAGTTGTATGAGTGGCTGATTCAAATTGAGGGGATAGCCACCTTTACCTCTCAATAGGTCATCAAGTGCCTGTGGGATCAAAATTGATCACCTGAATAGTGAAGATCCCGAGGGGTAACTTCAAAATAACAAATCAAAAGTGTCATAGTTTAAGTGCATAATTAGATGTTGTGGGGACATGACTTCCAATAGGTGCAAGTCCCTATTGAAAATTACCCTAACAATTATCAAAAATCTCCTAAAGTAAGAAACCTAGCTAATAAAATAGAGACACAAAAGAAAAGAAGAAAGCATAATTTGATTAATTTTATGAAAGGGATACATGGCTTAAGAAAGGGCATACCCTCACTTTATATTTGAGCAAATTCGAATACATAAATGACATAAAATAAGAAAGAAAATGAGAAGAGCTTGATATTTGCAACTACCTCACTCCTTTGTGCTGGACCATGTGGAGTCCGTTGCGAAGAAGTCTTGATTTGATTCTTGGTGAATGTTGATGGTTTGGTTTAATGGTGTCATCTGATGGGACATGAAAGGTGATGAGAAGAGTTTGAAGTGCTTCTAATAACTTTGAGCTTTGGCGATAACTTCACGATTTGAAGTATTTTCATCAACTACTAAAGCATTGGCAATAACTTCATTTGGTTTGAAGTATTTCCGTAGCTAATGAGATGTGAGTGATAACTTCATGGTTTGAAGTGTTTCCATAGTTGATGAGGCATAGATGATAACTTCATTATTTGAAGTATTTCCATAACTAATAAGGCATAAGTGATATAACTTCGCAAATGAAGTATTTTCATAGCCAATAAGGTGTAGGTGATAACTTCAAAGTTGATGTGTTTCGATAAGGCATAGGAGATAACTTTGAGGTTTGAAGTATTTTCATTTCTAATAAGGCATAGGAGATAACTTCATTATTTGAAGTGTTTTAATAGCTAATAAGGCATAGGTGATAACTTCATTGTTTAAAGTATTTCTATAGTCGATAAGGTGTAGGTGATAACTTTGTAGTTGAAGTGTTTCTATTGCTAATGAGGCATAGGCGATAACTTCATTGTTTGAAGTGTTTTCATAGCCAATAAGGCATAAGCAATAACTTCATTTGAATAAGGTGTTGTAGCTAATTGACTAGGTGAGTTCAAGCTTATCTTATTTTAATTTGATTATTTGAAGTATTTTCATATCCAATAAGGCATAGGCAATAACTTTGAGGTTTGAAGTGTTTCCATAGCAGATAATGCATAGATGATAACTTCATAATTTGAAGTGTCTTCATAGCCAATAAGACATAGGCGATAACTTTATGATTGAAGTGTTTCGATAGCTAATGAGGCATAGGTGATAACTTTGAGGTTTGATGTGTTTCTGTAGCCAATAATACATAGGTGGTAACTTTATTTGAACAATGCATTGTAGCTAACTGACCAAGCGAGTTCAAGCCTACTTTAGTTTGATTTGATTGTTTGGAGTGTTTCCATTCACCAATAAGGCATAGGTGATAAGTTCAAGGTTGAAGTCTTTCCATAACCAATAAAGTGTAGGCGATAACTTCATGGTTTAAAATATTTTCATGACAAACAAGACATAGGCGATAACTTCACTTGAAGTGTTTCCATAGATAGTAGGGCTTAGGTAATAACTTTATTTGAATAAGGTGTTGTGGTTGATTGACTAAGTGAGTTCAAGCCTACCTTAGTTCAGTTTGATTTGTGAAGTATTTCCATAGTCAATAAGGTATAGGTGATAACTTCATTTGAATAAGGCATTATGGCTAACTGACTAAACAAAGTCAATCCTATCTTAATTTAGTTTAATTTGAAATCTTGACTCAGTTTGATTTTAAATTTAATTTGATTCAATTCAATATTCGAAACTCAATTTTGACTTAAATCTGATTTGATTAGTTCAATATTCAGAATTTGATTGAATTATGATTTATTAACTCATTTTGGTTTTTTCTTCCTAGATCCTTTGGTGGTTGGGTTCACACTAATGCCTTGTAGCATAACTAGGGGGAACTATGTGAAATATACATTCCTAGAATCACTATTGGCATTGATGGTGAATACTCAATTTGCAATAATGAATTTAATTCACCAAGCTTGGCATTGATTTTCAGAAGAACATTTGTCAAATACTAGTCATTAACTCTAGGAGGGCAATATTAATTTTGATCCGAGCTTGATTTGATTTAGTTCAATATTCAAAACTCAATTTTCATTTGAGTCTAATTCATTTGATTCTAATCAACTTTGATCTTGTGTTGGACTTTTATTGGGTCTAGGTTTGGACTTTGGTTCAAATTTAAGTTGATTTAGGTTTAATTTAGTTTTAGTTTAGGATTAGCCTAGTTCTTGTTTGACTTTAGGTTCAATTTGTCTCGCTTGACTTTTAGTTTTGAGTTTGATTTAACCCAATCATGATTTGATTTAAACTTGATTTACTTTCAAATTGAATTAATGTAACCCATTTGGGGCTAGGCCTGAACCAATTTGGTTTGGATTAACTCAATTTGGATTGGGTCCAGTTCAACTTGAATTTTAATTTATTTGGTTGATCAATCTAGGTCCATTTGGTGGTCCATTTGAGTCAATTTAATTCAATTCATTGAATTCAGCTCAATCTGAGAGTTCTCAAACTGTCATGATAACTTCAGGCAAGCCTGTGGTTTGGCCTTAAAAGTATGAGTCCAAAGACTGGCTTGAGAAGTGTAAGCGTGAGGGCTGTCTTAGAAGTGTGAGTCTGAAGACTAGTTTGAAATGTAATCCTAAAGACTGGCTTGATTCAGCGGACCCGAAGGCTGGCCTATAGTTTTGGTGGGTCTGAAGGCTAGCCTATATTTGCGATGGGCTTGAGTGTTGGCCTATAGTGTCAGAGAGCCCGAAGGCTAGCCTATAATTTTGGTAGGCGTGAAAGCTAGCCTAGTTTTGGCTGGCCTAGTTTTGATAGGCCTGAAGGTTAACCTAGTTTCAGTGGGCCTGAAGGCTAGACGAATTTGGATGGGCCCAAAGGCTATCCTAATTTTGCCGAGCCCAAATACTAGCCTGGGTGTGGAAAGCCATTGGTGGCTATTGTGTTGATGAAGTTCTACCATCGTGCAAAGGGTCACGGGTGGCCGTGGTATTGTTGGAGTTTCATCGACACCAGTGGTCACGGTGTTGATAAAATTTCATCAACACATAGGACTGCAAGAGGTCATGGTGGTGATGGAAGTTTGTTGATTAGCAAAGATGGCCGCGATGGTGATTGAGCGAAAATCAAGGCCAAACTTTCTTTTTTTCACTAGCCTGACTATCTTTTTATTTTTGCTGCAACTTCTTTTTTTGGCCTAGAGAAAAGCTCCTCTTTTATTTTATATTTTTTTCCTCGACACCCTTTCCTCCTTCTCCCTCAAGTGGGCTAGCAGCAACCTTTCATCATTTTTTTTCTTTTTTCTAGGCCCCTCATAGTTGGCTTCCAACTTTTTCTTTTGTATTTGTCTCTTCTTTTTTTTTATCTTTTCTACCTTATCTTCTTCCCTTGCAAAACTTACTTCCTCCCCTTATCCTTCACCCCATTCTTATCTAGGCCTTCACTAGAGTAGGCCTTGCACCTCCTAATTAGGGTTGGATCCAACCAAAACTTGGCCAAATCTAACCTCTGGTGGCTTTGGTGCTAGCGGGAGGTGGACTAAGTGGTTGCACGGGGGAATGATGGTGGCAAGCTGCAATGAAGGGATGAGGGTAGGTTGGCACGATAAGTAGATGGGTTGCAGAGAGGTATGGGCCGAAGGTTCTAGAGTGTAATTTGGTGTAGCCAGGACTACAAGTTAACATCATTCAGCAGGGCAAATATGGGAGACTAGAGCTATAGTGATAAAGAAAAACCTGCAAGAATAGAGACCAGAGTAAAGTATAGAAAAGGAAGAAGAAAAAAATAGAGAAAATAAGGTAAGATTTCACCTTGTTTTACTTCTCATTCCTTGGCTCTCTCATCTCTAGACTATTATGTTGCTCATTCTTTTCTTTCAATTCACAGAACTCTCTCCTTTGATCCCCCGTCTCTAGGATTTGATCTCTCCTTTTTTTTTTTTTTTGTAGGACTTCTATGGTTTTTATACCCCACAAGTGGATTGGATCATCTCCATTTAAAATTTAAAATTATGAACATGGATAGTGATCTTTTATTCAAATTTTTAATATAGATAAATAGTTATGGATGAGATTTATTTCTGTTTTATTTTGGACGAGGATTTTTTGGATAAGGATTTGTTTAGATAAGAATTTATTTAGAAAAGAATTTGTTTAGATGAGGATTATTTTGGATAAGGATTTATTTAAATAAGAATTTATTCAAGTGAGGATTTTATATGACTAAGGATTTATTTAGATGAGAATTTATTTGAATGAAAATTTTATTTAAAAGAGAATTGGCTATGAATAATGATTTGTTATTTGAATTGGTTATGGATGGATATGAATGTGATTAGATGAGTGTTTATTTGGTACAAATAATAATGATTTAAAAAATTATACTTATCTTGGACATTGAATTTATATGGGGGCTATTTGCAAATTTTTTTCAGAAATTTTGGGCTAAATTAAAATTTTATAAATTTTGGGACTTTTTTCAAAAAACATTATTCATAAAATTTTAAAACTTTTAGGGTCTTTTTTGAATAAAATTTGGGCTTATTCGCAATAAAAATTTTTGATGGACTTATTCATGAAAAATTAAAATTTTAGTGGTTTATCACAAACCCTAAATTTTGTGAGGACTTATTTGTAATTTTAGGGTTCTAATCTCAGGGACTTCTTCATAAAAAAATCCGACCAAGGATCTTATAATAAAAATTTATTTAATGCAGGGACCTATTTATAAAATACTTATATTTTTTTCGTTTTAACCGAGATTTTAGATGAATTTTTGGGCCCAATTATGGTCTTTTATCTGGCCTACTAAGTGCACTTTAGTTTGAGCCAAAATTTCTTAAGAATTCAAGTCCGAATTGAGCTCAATTTTTAGTCAAATTTGACCACATTTTAGATTCAATTGGTACTCACACTTGAGCTATAATTTGGTGCCATACAAGTTTTAATTTAAATCATATTTCAATTAAATTTGATTGTGGCAAAAATTACCTCAAATAGTGCTACATCATCTGGAGGGGATCATGCATTCATTCATGGATCAATTTGGGGCTGGTCCAAGTGCTTAGGGATGTTTTTTGTGTTTTTGGAGCTTTTTGTGTTGTTTTGGACATGTGGGCTTTTGTGTTCTAATGATGTTTTATTGAGACTATGGATGTATTTTTGGTCTATGTTACAATTTTCTTTCTCCATTTTTTTGACATTATAGTGAATCATGGTTGTTTACGAACTTTACTTGGATATGGTTGTACCTATCTTCTTTGACATTAATGTAGTCATCTTTTGTATAGATTCATTGTTGTGTATGTTATGATTTGTCTTTATGTCCATGTATTTGTTTAGCATGTACCCTTTTTGTTGATGCCAAAAAGGAGAGAAAATACTACATTGTTAGATTGCTTCATATAGGGGGATAAATGATAGAGTAAAGGAGAGTTTTATGTTTTCATGATGGTTTACATATCTTGGTATAATTATTTGCTAAAATTGGTTATATTTTGTAACATTCATATTGCATGTGCTAACTTTTCATAAAAATGTTCTAGTTGGTACATGTACTAAACTATATAAACTTTATTTATCAATTAAAGTATTCATTTACTATTGTAAAGGTTTGTCATCATTAGAAAGGGGTAGATTGTTGCCCATTGAAGCTTTAATGATGACCAAACTAGGTATTTGACAGTTTCTTAAGTTATATAGCTTGTACGCAAGCCAAGGGCATAATAAAGTTCAAGACTATTTAGAAGCCTCAAAGATAAGATGGATACAAAGATGATCATGAATAATGAGGCATGATGGTGATTTATGAATGTGACTCAAATACATGTAGATTGCTTGAAAATTGCTCAAAAAATTTGATCAACTTTCTAGGTTTAGATTTTTATTTTTACTTAAAGTCAAATCTGACTTGGATTGGTCTTGACTTGATTATTGGCAGATGTTGATGATTTGATTTAATGGTGTCATCTAGTGGGACAAAAAGAATGATGAGAGGAGTTTGAGAGTCTCAAAGTGTGGTTGAAGGCTTTGAGCATGCTGGCCATTAAATTTGTTTGAAAGCATCACCGATAGTGTGTCGGGTTTGGCTTAAAGTGTTGCGGACAAGTTTGAGCTTTAGTGATAACTTCGTGATTTTGAAGTGCTTCCATTAAGGCATTCATGATCACTTCATAGTTTGAAGTGTTTTCATGGCCAATAAGGCATAGGTGATAACTTCATGGTTGACGTGTTTTTATAGCCAATAAGTCATAGGTGATAACTTCATGATTGAAGTGTTTCTATAGCCAAAAATGTGTATGTGATAACTTTGTGGTTGAAGTGTTTCCATAGCTAATAAGACATAGGCGGTAACTTCATGGTTTGAAGTGTTTCCATAGTCAAGAAGGCATAGGAAATAGCATCATTTGAATAAGGCATCTGGTTGACTAACTAAGCATATTCAAGCTAGCCTACCTTCATTTAGTTTGATTTGATAATCGACAACCACTTAGGTGTGTCGTTAATTATATTTTGAGCACTGTCAATGCTTTTGGGTTGGTTTAGCTCAAAGGATACATCGTCAATGGCTTCTAGAGTTTACTAGCTTCCAAGTGTGGCAAATAGCTTCATGCATATTGCTGGTTGATTTTATTTGATTATGGCATTATGGCTGACTAACTAAGTGATTTCAACCCTACCTTAGTTTAATTTGATTTGATAATCAGTAGCCTCTTAGGCATATTGTTGATTGAGTTTGAAGCATTGTCAATGCTTTTAGATTGACTTGCTTAGAAGATGCATTGTCAACAATTTTTGGATTCACTAGCTTCAAAGTGTGACCAACAGCTATGAGCTTATTGTTGGTCGACTATGTTTGGATAAGGCACTGTGGCTGACTGACTAAGTGTGCTCGGGCCTACCTTAGTTTGGCTTGATTTGATAATCAGACTTGGTTTGGTTTAAGTCTGATCTAATTCAATTCAATATTCAAAACTTAATTTTAGTTTGAGTATGACCTAATTCAGTTCAGGTCAAACTGGACCTTATTTTGGACCCTCATCGGATTCTTATTAGATCTTTAATGGATATTAGATCCAAACCTTGATAGGTTCTCATTGGGTCCTTATTAGATCTTGGACCTCTTGATGAGATCTTAGTGGATCTTTAATGGATTTTGGATCTGACCCTTAATAGGTTCTTAATAGACCTTTAATGGATTTTGGATCTGACCCTTAAAGGGTTCTTAATGGATCCTTAATGGATCTCAGATTTGACCCTTACTGAGTTCTTAATGGATCTTTAATGGAGTTTGGATCCGACTCTTAATGGCTTCTTTATGGATACTATACGGACGTTGGACCTAACCCTTAATGGGTTCTTATTGGACCCTTATTTAACTTGTTAATGGGTTAGGATTCGACCCATGTTGGACCCTTATTGGATTTGGGTTTAAACCTTAGCGGACCTAGGTTCAAGTTCAAGTCACTTTAGGTTCAACATGGTTTTGCTTCAGACTCAACCTGGTTCTAGTTCATGTTCAACCTAGTTCTAGTTCAAGTTCCACCTAGTTCTAGTTTGAATTGAATTTGAGTTGAATTTGAGCCAATTAGGGTTTGGTTTGGACTTGATTTAACCCAATAAGGGTTTTATTCAAATTTGGTTTGGCCCAATAAGGGTTTAGTTCGAATTTGGCTTGACCCAATTAGGGTTTGATTTGAACTTGATTTGCTTTCAAATTGACTTGATTTGATCCATTTGGGGTTGAGTTTGAACCGATTTGGTTTAGAGTAACTCAATTTGGATAGTTCAATATTAGTTTTAGTCCATCCATTGATCAAGTTAGGTCCATTTGGTGATTTGTTTAAGTCAACATGATTTTATTTGTCCAATGTTATTGAATCACTTTAATTTAATCAATTTAGTTCAAAAGCCCTAAAGCAATCATGATGAATTTGGGTGAGCCCGTCGGTTGACATTACATAAATTTGGATTTTTGGTAAGCTCTTTAGCTAGCCTTGATTTAGATGTTCAACAAGCTCAAAGCTGGTCTTAGTTTGAGTAGATGATTAGGGAGCTCGTGGGTTGGTCTTAGTCCAAATAGATATCTTACAAGCTCGTAAGCTAACCTTAATTTGAATAAATATTCAGCAAGCTCGCAAGCTAGCCTTAATTTGAATAAACGTTCATTATGCTTGCAAGCTAGGCTTAGTCTGAATAGATGTCTAGTGAGCTCACAAGTTGGCCTTAGCTCGAATAGACAATCAGTGAACTTGCAAACCGACCTTAGTTTGTGTATATGTTTGATGGCCTCCAGGTTGGTCTTAGTTCAAATAGACTTTTAGTAAGCGCTCAAGCTGGCCTTAATTCGAAGAGACAGTCGGTGAGCCTATGGCTAGCCTTACTCCAAATAGATATTTGGCGAGCTTGTAAGCTAGCTTTAGTTCAAATAGACTTTTGGCGAGCTCACGGGCTAGCCTTTGTCAAAATAGATGTTTGGATAGCTCACAAACTGTTCTTAGTCTAAATTGGTTTTGAGCAAGCCAGCAAGTTAACCCTTGACCAAAGTTGACTTTTGGGAGAGCCCTCGAGTGAGCCTAGGTCAGAGTTGACTTTTAGATGAGTTCGTAGACTAGTCCTAAGTCAATAGTGGAGGTCCATTAGTGCACAGGGGAGTTGTGAATGGTTGCAAGCATGAAGATGATGGTCATGTAGGCTGTGGTGGAGACGAGAGAAGCCATGGGTGGTTGCGAGCATGGGGCGAGCCAATTCCTCCTCCCTATGAATCTTCTCCTTTGATTTGCCTCCTTTCTTCACTTCTATAATTTTTTATTGTATTTTTCACCAACTCAATTTATATTTCTTTCTTTTTTTAATAGCCAAAATTTCCTTTCCCTTTTTAGCCAACAACATTTTTCTTTATTTTTTCATTTTGCCTTTTACTTCACCCATCTCCTTCCTCCTATTATTTTTCTTTACCAACTGGGCCATGGTAGCTTGGGTCTTCTTCCCAACCAGATCTAGCCCTCCATCAATCATCGGTGAGCAACAAAGAAAATGCCCAGCCACTTACTTTCCCCTTCTTCCTCGATTTTGGGACCAAATCTGACTGGATCTTGGTTGGATCTGGCTAAGCAGGCAATGACACATCAATGGAGCTCTAGAAATGAGAGAGAGGAGCTCAGAGTAGTGCAAACCAGTGAAGGGGTGGAGCCTGCATGGGAGAGAGAAGCTCAGAGCTGCATGAACTAGTGGAGGGTGGAGGCCATGTGGGAGAGAGAAGCTTAGAGCAGTGCAAATCAGTAGAGGTTGGAGGCCGTGTGGGAGAGAGGAGTGGGCTGCAGCACCAATGTGGGCTGACCAATGGTGAGGGGGTTTTGGTGCGGTGGAGGCCAATGAGTTCCGGCAAGGCAACAGTGCAAGCAGTGCACCAGAGCAGGGTAGGAGTTTAGGTCAGCAAAGCTCACAAGTAGGGAAGAGGAGCTAGGGTTCGAGCAGGTCGACTACAAGGTTGCCGGAGGGCTATTAGATGAGCAACCCAAGCAGAGTTAGAGACACGCACTGGGGAAGGTGGAGACACACATGGGAGGCTCATTGCAAGCAAGGGGAAGAGAACAACGAAAGAGAAATTGAGGCAAAGGGAAAGAACAAAGATAAGGATTCTTACTTCTTCCCTATTGATTATTTCCTTCTCATATTCTTTTTTTGATCTCCTGATTTTCCCAAGTTCTTACTTTCTAAACTACTCTCCCTGATCTCTATGTTTTGATCTCCCTTTTTATTCCACAAGAGCATGAAAAAATTTAGAGGGTTCCAAAAGATAGAGTTGGCTTGGAATGAATCTTATTCAAATTTTAATCAAGAATCTTTTCTATTTATTTTGGATGAATTCTATTTCGATTGGATAGTTGTGGATGTGTTTTTTTGAAATTATATAAGCTTGTAGATGGATATGCATAAGTTCATTCGATGTAGATGACAATAATTTAAAATTTGTTAGATATTAAATTTATAAAGGGGTTATTTATAAATTTTTTGAGAAATTTGAATCGAATTGTAATTCCATAAATTTTAGGGGCTTTTTTACAATAGGACTTATTTATAAAGTTTTGAAACTTCCAAGGTCCTTTTTGAACAAAATTTAGACTTATTCATGAATAAAACTTTTTGAGGAACTTACTCGTGAAGAGTCAAGATTTTAGGAATTTATTTGTAAAAAGTATTTTTAAGGGGTTTATTCTCAAACCCTAGATTTTGCAAGGATCAAATTATAATTATCAATCTCTTCAAGGGTTTATATATAAACCCTGAATTTTGCGAATGCCAATTTGTAATTTTAGGGTTCTATTGGATTTTTTTACAAAATTCCAATCTTGGGACCTATTTGTAAGAAAATATAGCGAGGAGCCTTTCCATAAGAATTTATTTAACTGAGGGATTTATTTATAAAATTTTTGTATTTTTAATTTTGACCCAAATTTTGGATGAATTTTAGGCTTAACTTTGGTTCAATTATCCAACCCACTCTACCCATTTGGACTAAGCCTATGTTGAGCCTGAATTTCTCGATGATTCAGATCCAAATTAAGCTCAATTTTTGACCAAACTTGGACACCATTTTAGTTTAACTAAAACTCACGTTTGAGCCATAATTTAATGGCATACGAGTCTTAGTTTTAATCATATTTTAATTAAAATTTGGTTATAGTAAAAATCACCTCAAATAAATTTTCCCCTTCATATCATATTCTCTTCTCAAGTTATGGTGAGAGAAGAAGGTGCAAATAATTCTTGGGTACTTACCCCCTGTGTCAATGCTCTAGATGTTAACGTTATAGGTTTGAATTGCCATACAAAAGTGGACTTAACCTACTATACAATAATAAACTTAATTTATAATATGATATTGGACTTTGGGTACCACAATAAGTGGATCTGATTTGCCACAATAGGTAGATTTGACTTGTCATAAAAAGTGGACTTGATTTGCCATATAAAATTGAATTTGATTTACCATGTAGATATAGGCTTAATCATCACGTAATATAGACTTGATTTACCACGTGAAAGTGGACTTGATTTGCCACATGAAAGTGGACTTGGTTTGCCATGTGGAAGTAAACTTGGTTGCAACATGAGAGCGGATTTGTTTATCACATAGAAGTGGACTTGATTAATACATAAAAGTGGACTTGATTGTCACATGGAAGTAGACCTAAGTTGTCACATGAAATTGGACTTAATATATTGCAGAAATGTGGATTCAATCATTGCACAAAATGGATAGGATTTGTGTCTATGTTTTACCTCAAGAAATATGAAGTGCATGTTTAATGGAGCATTCCTTATCAAGGAAGTCAGACATTCTATCATAAACAAATATAGACACTTTTATTTTGTTGTTGTTGCCCGCAAAGGCTCATGCATAATACCTTTTCAGGAATCAAGCATTGATTGTAGGTCTTTCCCCTTTGACATCAATCAGTAGGTAGAATCTCCCTTCAAATATCTTTTCAACAATATAAGAGCCTTCGCAATTAGATTTAACTTTACCTTTCTTGCTTCAATTTGGAATTATGGGTCTTCTCAAGACTAATACCATATCTCTCTTTTAGAAAGATTTGAGCTGAGTTATCTTATTATAGGCCTAGAAGACATATGTGCTTAATGCATTTCTCGGTTTTACTGAGCTGTAAGTCTTGTTTCATCCAAAGAATTAGCTCATCTAAGCAAAGATGACATTGTCTTTTTTGGTAATTTCCTCTTGCAAAGTAATTTTGAGGGAGGGAATTGTACCTCCAATGGCAAGACTGCCTTAGTCCCAAATACCAATGCATATGGTGTTGATTGGGTAGGAGTTTGATATGTGGTGCAATAAGCCCATAATGCTTCAAAATGTTTTTTGTGCCAGTCTCATTTATTTCTAACAATGACTTTCTTCAATATTTTTTAAAAGGTCTTGTTGAATGCCTCAACAAGGCTATTCACTCTTGCATTATAGATGGATGAATATCTCTAGTTTATCTTGTGATGATGTGTGAATTGTTCTACTTTAAAGCTTTTGAAGGATAGTCGATTGTAAGAAATGATCCTTCAAGGGATGTTGAATTGATACAAGATATTTTCTCCAAAGATGATGATGATGGTATCCACTTTTACTTCTCTCGGTGGAGTTGCCTTTGCCCATCAAGAGAAGTAATCAGTTGTTGCTAATATCAAGTGATGACCTTTGGAAGAGTATAGCTCAATTGGGTCAATTATGTCCATACCCCACACTTCAAACATCTATGAGGATATTGTTAGATATAAAGGGCTTGGATGTTGATGGATGAAGTCACCATGAATTTGGCACAAATAACATTTTCTCTCATATTCAATGCAATCTCTCACCATCGTAGGCCAATAATAGCCCATATGCTTGATTTTTATCATCATTTTTGGTCTTGATTAATGAGCCCATAAACCATAGAATGCATCTCATACATGACTTCTTTGGCTTCTTTATCCAAGAGACAGTTCAAAAGTAGTTGGTCGAAGGACCTTCTATAAAGAATGTTATTGATAGGTAGAAAGCATGCGAGACTCTTTCTAAGTTGTATTCATATAGATTTATCTTCTAGAAGATCTCCACCTTTGAGATAATTGGTGAATGATATTCTCTAATTTGTGGCTTATTCTATTAGTTTAGATCCAATATACTTATGTTTGATGCTGAAGACTGAGTTTATTATTTGTCAGTTACTGACTAGGATCAGCCAGTGCATTGGCTAATTTGGCCAAGGAATCAACTTTCAGATTGACGGATCAGAGAGCCTTAGTTATTTGAACATATTGGATTTGTCTTATGAGTTCTTGAGCTTTTTCATGGTATTTCAGGAGCTCGAATTTATGAATCTTATATCCATTGCCCACTTGACCGATAATCAATTACAAGTCACCAAAGATATGTGGGCATGATATTCTCATGTTGAGGGTCATTTCTAATATTGTAATTAGGGTTTCATATTCAACTTCATCATTTTGTAGATGATTTTGAGTGCGAATAGGACATCATAAAATGCCCCCACTTGAAGTGACAAACACAAGTCCAATGACTACTTTAATTTGTGAAAGCTTCATCCTGATTCTTGCCTTAATGGATAATGCTCTGTTAAAATATAGCATCCAACAAGGTTCTCCTTCTTTAACAAAAAGGATTTCTTCATTAGGAAGTTTGCAATTCAGCAGAGAGTTATCCAACACTAGGTGAGCTGTGAGAAAATCGGCAAGGACTTGTCCTTTAACTTCCTTTAACTACCTTTTGAAGAGTAAACCTAATATCATACTCTATGGGAATTAAGGCCCATTTTGCTAGCCTTCTAGTGAGTACAAGTATGGTCATCAAGTATTTTCTGGGGTCAACCTTGGAGATTAAAATAACCTAATGAGAGAGCAAATAATGTTTGAGCTTTTTGATTGCAATTATAAGCACCAAACAATACTTTTTTTATGGGAGAGTAGTTGCTTTCTGCCTTTATTAGCATTCTACTTAAATAGTAGAGTTCATGCTCTATCCTTTCTTTATTATTTTGGGCAAGAAGTGCCCTCAGGGACCCTTCCATTGGAGTTGTGTAGAGGATTAAGGGTATATCAAGCAAGAGTGCTACCAAGACTAGTGGCCTTAAGAGATATTGCTTAATTTCTTCAAAGGCTTGCTGCCATTCTTAATCCCAAATGAATGGAGCATCCTTCTTCATTAGCTTAAAGAAGGTCTTGCATTTTCCAAAGAGATTTGAGATAAATCTTCTTATGTATGCAAATCAACCTTGGAGTGATCTCAAACTATATTAAGTTGTTGGGTGGTAGCATATCGAAGATGGCTTTAATTTTAGATGGACTGATTTCAATCCCTCAGTGCCTAACAATGAACCTGAGGAACTTCCCTAATGATACCCCAAAGGCACATTTCATAGGGTTCATATTTAAGTTGTATTTTCTAAGGCAGTTGAAAACTACTCTTAGGTCTTGGATATGCTCATCTTTAGACCTGGTTTTGACACCCAAGTCATCTACATAGCATTCCCCTAGTTTGTGTATAAGGCTGTCAAAAATTTGAGTCATTGCCTTTTGATAATGGCACCTGAATTTTTAAGCTTGAAGGGCACCACCTTATAACAATAGATGCCTATTAGAGTTCCAAAGGCTATATGTTTTTCATAATTAGGATGAATTTTGATTTGATTATATCCTAAGAAACCATCTATAAAGTAAAATAGTTCAAAATTGGCAATATTGTCGATCGTGATTTCCACTATAGGTATTCGAAAATTATCCTTCGAACAAGTTTTATTTAAGTCTTTGTAGTACACACAAATGCATATTTGGTTATTCTTCTTCTTGACTAGCACAATGTTTAAAACCCAAGACAGATATTTCTCTTTCCTTATAAAGCTAGCTTCAATCAGTTTGTTTGTTTCTTCAATTACTTATTGTTCTAGGTCAAGTTTCATCTCTCTAGGTTCCTATTTGATAGCTGGAAGTTCAGGATTAATAGCCAACTTATAGACTGTGACTTTAAGACTAGTCTAGGCATCTCCTTGTAACTCAATGAGAAGCAGTTAATATATTCCTTTAGTACTACTTTGAGTTGGGTTTGGCGCTCCTCCAAGAGTTGTGCTAATAAAGGTTGTCCTGGGATCTTCCTCTAAACCTAGGTTGATTTCCATCAATTCATTGATTGTGGAATGTTCCCATCATCAAGTTCTGGTGGAGCTTCTTTTGGTTTGAGGATCATGTCTCCATTAAGTAATTTGTCATGTTGATTGGGATTTAACAAAAAATTCTCTCTTGATTTCGAGGGCATTTTGGCTGAATATTGCTTTGCAGGATGCATCAATGTTGATTTCATAGAACTTGGTGTAAGTCATCAATTTGCCTATTTGCAGAGCTATGGTTATGGCTCCAAGAGATCTTTGACTATTTTGATTATAATTTTAGATGATAGGTGACACACATCTAAAGATAAGGCCCTTAACGTGTGGAGAGTCATCTAATTGACTAAAGAACCTAAATTAATGAGGATGCAATTGATTTTGATCCCATCACTCTTCCCAATGACATATAATGGACTATTATGGTTTGTTGTCTCTAGTGGCAGGTTGTCATTTATGAAAGTGATGGTAGAAGTCCAATGAGTGAATAAAGACTCCTTTATTTTCTTTTTAGCGAAGTATGCCTAGTAATCGGTTGGGTTTTGCAAGATATGCACCAATGCATCCCTAAGTTCTTGTGACATCATTAAGGCATCAAAGACACCATGGTAGGGATCTTCTTGAGATGAGCTACTTTGTTATGTTCTACCTTCTTGGGTGTATGTTTAACTTGTGAAGGCTTGACATCCTCATTTATCTAAATTTTTTTATCCTTGTCTTTGGGGATATTCTTATCCCTTGGCACTGGAGCTTCTCTTGTGGTTAGTGCTTTACCACCTCTAAGTTATATTTGGTTTGCATTCCTCAGTTGAATTCTAGCATCATGAGATCAAGAAGGTTCTTCCTCAGAGTCACTACCAACATTGATCATGTGACAAGAGGAGGTGGATCCTTGCCCCTGATTGGTAGTTTTCTGGATATCTTTAGAAGATGTGACTAGATGATAATCATCCATTCAATATCTAGATTGGGCATATGGGGCCCCCTTATAGAGAGATTTTTAGAGACTCTTTAGATAAACTCTTCTATTTTAGCTGCTAGCATGACCTTCTTTAAGACTTTGTATTTAAAGCATGGTTTAGAGTTTCGGTTTCGGTTTCGGTTTCGGGACCGGCCGAAACCGATACGTTTCGGCCGTTTCGGCCGTTTCGGTTTCAGTTTCGGTCGTTTCGGTTTCGGCCGAAAGAATTTTTTAAATTATTAATTGGGCGTTGACCAGAGTTTGACTATATTTTGACTGTCATTTGACTTCAAATTAAAAATACAATAAAATATTAGAAAAAAATTGAAAAAATTTAAAAAATTATGAATGAATTTATACTTAATTTTACAATAATTTCAAATATTATTTAAGCTAATTAAAATTAATTTTGATAGTTAGTCACTGATATTGTCTGCTTTTAATATATATTAGTGTATTAAAAAAATATATAAGAAATGATATGAATATGATTGAAATTTAAAAATTAACATAAGCAAATTTTACTTTTCATTAAAATGTATTTCACACGTATATAATTTATAAATTCTAAGATAATATAACTAATCATCATAATCATCATCGGTTGAGTTTGGAATATCTGGATGTGGAATTACAAATTTAGTACCTGAATGATTCGGACGAGCATTTATGGGCATATGAATCAAAACAATTAGTTCTGCGCGATCTCATGGCAGCGGTTTTGAAGTATAACCATATATCGAAGGTCTAAAATAAAAATTATATTTTGACTAAAATTTAATTTAATTTAATTTTAATTATTTTTTAACTTCAAATTAAAAAATTATAATATATTTAAAATTTTTTAAAAATAATGAATAATTACGTGAATAATATTATGTACGTAAATAATATCTGACAGAAACCGATAAGGACGTCGAAATTAAATTGGCGACAACACTGGTCCCAGTGTAAGGTCAGTCTCATCTTACGGGAGTGCGAGTCAGGCTAGCGAGCGCACGAGATAGACGAGAGAACGGTGGTAGACTAGTAAGAGCGCAGGATTTTTGGGTTCGAACATGAAGTCGCGCGAGGTCCTCCCCACGACCCCCCCCCAACCCGCGCGAGCTCGGCGAGCTCCCGCCCGGCCGCCTGTCCGCCCGGAGCTCCCGCCAAACCCCCAGCCGCCGCCCCACCCCCCCGGCGCGAGCTCGGCGAGCTCCCCCCGGCCGCCCGCCCGCCCGGAGCTCCCGCCCCCCCCCAAACCCACGCGATCTCGGCGAGCTCCCGCCCGCCCGCTCGCTCGGCTCGGCGAGCTCCCACCCGCCCGGCGCGCTCGCTCTCGAGCTCGGCGAGCTCCCGCCCGCGCGCGATCCCGGCGAGCTCACGAGCTCTCGGCCCCCGCTCTCTAGCCAGGCGAGCTCCCGCCCCCGCGTGCGAGCCCGGCGAGCTCCCGCCCGCCCGCGCGAGCCCGGCGAGCTCCCGCCCGCCGCGCGAGCCCGGCGAGCTCCAGCCCACCCGCGCACACCCGGCGAGCTCCCGCCCGGGCGCTCGAGCCCGGCGAGCTCCCGCTCCCGCTCCCGACGTGCGTTCATTGGCGAAGATGAACAGTAATGAACAGTAAACCCTAACCGATACGAAACCGTAGGTTTCGTTGCGGTTCCGGCCGAAACCGAAACGTTTCGGCCGAAACATTTCGGTTTCGGCCGAAACTGCGAACCTTGATTTAAAGCACTTTTTTTTGTGGATGTTGGATTGGCTCGACACAGGAGTTGAGTGGGCTCCAAAATCAGCTTGCTTAATCCTATCCCGAGATGCCTACTTCTTCTTTTGGCACTTGCTAATGTAGGGCCTCTTGAAGTGATCATAGTGTTATTCTTATTCAGATATAGAGTCATATTCAACTTCCATGTCTTATACATATAATGTCTCTAAAGTTGTAGGGGGACACACTTCCATAGGTTCTAGGACTAGGACTTCACCAAATCCAATAAGTTTTCCATTTGTTGCTAGATCACTTGACAATAATTGAGATGGCCACTCGTCAATATTTACATCGGATGTGTGAGTCACTATGCAACAAGAGGTAGGAAACTCAAATAATTGTCTTTGATAGTGTTTGGATTTCTTGACTTGTCTCTGGAGTAGTTGGCATGGATGATCATTCTTTTTGTGTGGGTTTATTTTCTCTATTAGCACTTTTTCCATCTTCTCAACTTCCTCACAAAGTATGATAGTTGTGTTTGACATGCTTTCCATATGGGCAGCCATAACTTGCATGTGTCTGTTTAGCATTTGCATTTTACCCCTTGACAAACTTCATGTCAATCATAGCTAGTTCTTTCAAAATATCTAGCTATAGTTTGAGCATGCCATAGTCATATTCACAAGCAAGCCACTCTCTAAGATAGTCATCTTGGGAGCAACCCTTGAGGAGACCCATGGGATCTTTCATTTTTTCCAATGAATCTATTCACTTCTTCTCTCATTGTGCCCTAAATTTCATTATTATTGAAATGAAAGAGTTGGGATCAACTTGATTGTGTATCTCTGAGAGTAAATATGGCAGAGCACATTGCCATTTGAAATTTACTTTCTTCATCTCTCGTATTAGGGTCCTCTAGTAGAGCTCTCAGTTTGTTAAGGAAGAATTCTTCAAGAGTTATTTGGCTTCTTTCTTCTTGGATGTATTCCTCCAAGGCATTGATGTGTTCCTGAATGGCTAACTTCTTGACATTGTATTCTGGCTGAACTAGCTTCTTCTTCTTGTTTTTATTCCTTTTCTTTTCAATGTTTTGGGTAGGTAGCGAAACTTGTTTTGATGAATCTCTCCTTATCACCATCCCAAAATTTTCAAAATTTTTAATCATTTTCTTTGTTTTTATGTGCTGTCCTTCTTCCCCAAAGAGAAATTTGGCAAGTAGTTCATGTGTTTTAAACATAGTAATGCGATCGATGTGTTCAATAGGCATTTTTGAATAAGGATAAATTTGAGAGAGTTAGCTTGCCCTCTTAGTATTATTTTTTGATCCAATTCTTGAATACATAGTAGTCTTCAATAGTATGACCTATGACTCTATAATAAGGACAATAGTTTGGATAATTTTTTTTATTGGCTTCATTTGGCCTTTTGTATTCTAGCAATTGAGGGCCTAATTTCAGGGCATCTTGGAATATTTTGTCCACCCTCTCTTTTTTAAATGAGTATTTTTTTCTCTTGAGATTTTGTTGAAAATTGTTGGATGGTTGTACTTTCCCATCCCCTCCAAGAATTAGTAGTTTTTGTGGTTTACCTATACTTGTGGTGGGGTTTGTAGGTTTGTTGTGTTCATTTGTTGCGAATGTCATCCTCACATTTTTAGCGGGATCCCCTCGCTTCATTTTATCTTTTTCTAGTTTGGGATTTTGTGAATTAGGTAAGGTTGGGGGACCAATCCTCTCCAACTTCTTGACTAGTGCAATGAGGTCTTGGAAAGTATGAATAAAAGAAGCACTTAGATAGGTTGCCATTTAGTTCGTCCTTATGTTACCAAGGACTAGATTTACAACTTCAAATTAGCTTATGGATTGTTCGCACCTAATACTAAAATTTCTCTACTATGTGATGTATTCCAAAACTGATTCATTATTGCATTTTGGTGTGAGACAAGGTCTATAATGGTTACCTTGTTGCTGACTCCTCCAAATCTAATTCAAAATGCTTCTTTCATTTTGTGAGATAGTTTATATAGACTCTGGTTGCAAACTAGCATATCACTCAAATGCCACACTAGTTAAGCTTGCTGAAAATTGGTGAAATAATAATAAGGGGTTATTACTTGAGCCCCCACAAAGAGTTACAAAATGAGCCATTTGTTATTCAGAGTTATTAATGCCATTAAATTATTTGAACATAGGTATTGTACAGACTTTAGGATATGGTACTTGATCATGATGACTAGGGTATAGTTTATCTGCATCATTTATTATACTAGTGTCATTCTCTTGTCTCAGTTGTGTAGCCACCATTCATTGCACTTGCTATTGAATGTACATTAGCAGCTCCAAATTGGTAGGAATTTCTAAGATATGGGACGTTATCCCTTGCTGGTGGAGGAGATGCTTGTGAAGGACCTATTAGGGGTTTTACCTATGAGGGTGTGTCTTCTACTACTTTTGTAGCTTAGGCAATTATTGAGATCACTTTAACTTGTCAAACTTTTGTCTCATTTGTATGTATCATCATCTCCATCAATCCCACAACCTTCTTCTAAGCTTCATCTTTCTCTTTTCCTTGTTATCTTTGTTGTCCCGCCATACTTTTATGGTCATTTCCATATTAGAGCTTTTGGTTATGATCAAAGCTTCTATCAGAACATGGTGGTCCACATTTTGAGGATTAGGTCCTTGCTTGGTGTGTTTTGGGTCTAGGTTAACTTCTCCCATCAACTAAGTTACCTCATTCAAGAGTTTACTCTTGGAATGAGTAGTTACACCTCTCTAGCATGGTAGTAAGGATTGGCTCACAAGGGTCTTTTCTTCCAAAATCTCCTTATTTATAAGTATTGTTCGTATAGTCATCTTTTGGCATTTGGCCTATTGAGGCATGGGCTTGTGGTCCTTTCTAGAGTCATGATGAGAAATGATTCTGACAATATGGGTGGTCTCCTTTTTAGAAGTCTTATGATGCGTTGTAACTTTATGGTGGCTCTTGTTAGTTTGTTTAGTTATCCACCCTTTTGCCATATTCTTGAGGTAGGATTATGCCCCTTTAACTTACTTTTATCCTTCTCTAGGCCACTTAATGGAGCGAAAGAGTTAGAGGTGGGAATGGTAATGACCATTTTCATTTGAGGGACAATCTTTCCAAGTCAACTAAAAATCCAAGCAGCTTTCCCTTTTCTTGTGATACTCAAGATGGATTCTTCTTCGTCCATGCATATGTTCATACTTGCTTTTGGTTGCCCCATATCAAGAGTAGGTGAGGGCAATCAAAGACAAAGCTTCATTTGGGTCTAGTCTCTGGAAGGCTGAAGCCCTTGTTAGTTCAGGCTCAACTTCTGATTCAGATTGACCCTTCTTATTTGACATGATGACATTGGGTCTTTTTTCCTTGATGAAAGATGAGAAGTAGGCTGGTCTTACATGACAGCAACTTCAATCAGTGTGGTAGCATGTGCTCTCTTGAACTGGATAGCCTCAGAAATGGTTCCAAATTCGAATTGAACTTCAATTGCTTTTGCAGCAACCATCGATTGAGATAGATATAGTTGTTCCTGCCCCAAAGATAATGGTGTACTTTGGGGTGAAAAAGCTCTTCATTAATGCCATCAAATGCTATCTTCTACAAGAAGGAATGCAATTGATAATTTTTCAATTGTAATTCTATCTCATTAATATCTCTATCATATTAGCTAGGTTTCTATACTAGGAGAAGAAGTTAAGTCCCACCAAGTATGCTAGAATTTGTGAGATCAAAATTCAACATTCAGGATAGTGGGATGGTGAAGACCCTAAGGAGTAACTTCAAAACAACAAATCAAACATATGATGGTTTGAATGCACAATCAAGCATTGTGCAAACATGACTTCTAACAGACATAAGTCCCTTTTGTTAATTTTCTTGACAATCATTAGGAACATCCTAAAGCAGAAAACCTAGCTAATAAATAAAATAGAGAACAAAAGGAAAGAAGAAAGCATAATTTTATTGATATAAAAAAAGGTACATAGTTTAAGCAAGGGCATACACTCACTTAACATTTAATGAATTTGCACATGAAATAAAAAACAAAATGGAAAGAGCTTGATATTTGCTACTATCCCACTCTCGCATGCTGGACTAAGTAGAATTTGATTCGGATGAGTCTTGACTTAATTATTATCGGATGTTGATGATTTAGTTTAATGGTGTCATGTGACGAGATGTAAAAGATGATGAGAGGAGTTTGAGAGTCTCGAAGTGTGACCAACAACTTTGAGCATGCTAGCTATTAACTTCCTTTGAGAGCATCGCCGACGGTGTATTAGGTTTGGCTTATAGTGTTGTTGATAATTTTGAGCTTTGATGATAACTTCATGATTTGAAGTGCTTCCATTAGCCAATAAGACATTAGCAATAATCTCATAGTTTGAAGTATTTCTATAAGCAATAAGGCATAGGTGATAACTTTGTGGTTGAAGTGTTTCCATAGCTATAATCTCATAGTTTGAAGTATTTCTATAAGCAATAAGACATTAGCAATAATCTCATAGTTTTGTGATTGCTGTATTTCCATAGCCAATAAGGCATAGGCAATAATTTCATGGTTGAAATGTTTACAGAGGCAATAAGGTATAGGTGATAACTTCGTGGTTTGAAGTATTTTCATAGCTAATAAGGTATAGGCAATAACTTCATCATTAAAGTGTTTTCGTAGTCAATAAGATGTAGGCAATAACTTCATAGTATGAAGTATT
Source organism: Trichopus zeylanicus subsp. travancoricus (assembly GCA_005019695.1). Classification (NCBI taxonomy): domain Eukaryota; kingdom Viridiplantae; phylum Streptophyta; class Magnoliopsida; order Dioscoreales; family Dioscoreaceae; genus Trichopus; species Trichopus zeylanicus. Next base: position 180,119 of record RXID01014379.1, read on the forward strand.
TTTATAGCTAATAAGGCATGGATGATAACTTCATTTGAGCAAGAAATTAGGCTGACTGACTATGTGAGTTCAAGCCTACCTTAATTCAGTTTGATTTAATAATCGATGGCCACAAAGGTGTGTTATTGATTAAATTTGGAGCATTACCAATGTTTTTGGGTTGGCTTAGCTTGGAAGATGTGTCATCAATAGCTTCTGGGGTTGACTAGCTTCAGAGTGTAACCAATAGCTTCATGCGTATTATTGGTAGACTTCGTTTGAATAAGGCATTGTGGGTAACTGATTGAGCAAATTCAACCCTACCTTAGTTTGGCTTGATTTGATAATTGATAGCCTCTTAAGTATGTTATCAATTGAATTTGAATCTTGCTAATGCTTTTTGGCTTAGCTTGAAAGATGTATCATCGACGGCTTCTAGGGTTGACTAGCTTCGAAGTGTGACCAATGTCTATAAGCTTATTGTTAGTTGACTTTGTTTAAACAAGGCATTGTGGCTAGCTGACTAAGTGAATTTTAGCTTACCGTAGTTCAGTTTCATTTGATAATCAGACTTGGTTTGGTTTACATCTGATCTAATTTAATTTAGTATTCAAAACTTAATTTTTCACTTGATTATAATATAATTCAGTTTGGGTCGGACTTAACCTTGTGTTGGACAATCATGGGGTTTTTATTGGATCGAAACCTTGATAAATTCTCAATGGTTCCTTAATGGATCTTGGATCTAACCCTTGATGCGTTCTTAATGGATCTTTATTGGATTTTGGATTTAAACCTTAATGGGTTCTTAATGGGTATGTAATGAATTTTGTATATGACCCTTTATGGGTTCTTAATGGATCCTAAATATGGCCCTTAATGGATTCTTAATAAATCTTTAATAGATTTTAGATCTTACCCTTAATGGGTTCTTGATGGATCCTTTATAGATGTTGGACCCAACCCTTAATGGGTTCATTTTACCCATATTGGACTCTTATTTGATTTTGGTCTGAACCTTAGAGGACCTAGCTTCAAGTTCAAGTAAATTTAGGTTCAACTTTATTCTAGTTTAGGCTCAACCTAGTTCTGGATTAGGTTCAACCTGATTCTAGTTTAGGTTCAACTTGGTTCTAGTTTGAATTGAATTTGAGTCTGATTTTTGCTAATTATGGTTTAGTTTGGACTTGATTTAACCTAATAAGGGTTTCATAAAAATTTGGTTTGGCCTAATTAGGGTTTGGTTTGAATTTAGTTTGACCCAATTAGGGTTTGATTTGAACTTGATTTGCTTTTAAATTGACTCAATTTGACTCATTCTAGGTTGAGTCAAAACTGATTTGATTTGGATTAACTCAATTTGGATTTGATGCCAATTCAATGTTAGTTTTAGTCCATCCATTTGATATATTTAGATCTATTTTATTTGAGTCAGCATGGTTTTATTTGTCTAATGTGATTGAATCACTTTAATTTAATCGATTTAGTTCGAAAGCCCCTGGCTATCATGATGAATTTGGGTGAGCTCATGGGCTGACCTTGAATCAATTTGGAATTTTAGCGAGCTCTCAAGCTGGCCTTGATTAAGATATTTAGTGAGCTTGCAAATTGGCCTTAGTCTAAATAGATGATCAGTGAGTCCATGGGTTGGCCTTAGTCTAAATAGACGTTCAGCAAACTCTGAAACTAGTCTTAGTCCAAATAGATACTTAGCGAGGCCACAGACTAGCTTTAATCTAAATAAATATTTAGTGAACTCATAATTTGGCTTAATTTAAATAGATATTTGGTGTGCTCACAAGCTAGCCTTAGTCCAAATAAATGTTTGGTAAGCCCACAAGTTGGCCTTAGTATGAGTAGACATTTGGCAAGCCCACGGGCTGACCTTACTCCAAATAGATGTTCAGCGAGCTCACAAGTTGGATTTAATCCAAATGGATATTTAACAAGACCATGGACTGGCCTTAGTCCAAATAGACATTTGGTGAGCTCACAAGCTAGACTTAGTTTGATAGACATCTAGTAAGCCCTTAGGCTAGTGTTAGTCCAAATATATCTTCAACAAGCTCACAAGTCGGTCTTAGTGCAAATTAGTTTTGAGCGAGCCCATGGGCTGACGCTAGACTAGAGTTGACTTTTAGGTGAGCCCACGGGCGGGCCTTAAGTTGGAGTTGACTTTTGAGCAAGCTCATGTGCTGGACCTAGGTTGGTAGGGGAGGTCTATTAGTGCATAGGGGAGCTATGGATAGCTGCGAGCATCAAGATTATGGTCAAGTGGGCATAGATGTGGTGGCAACGAGCGAAGTCATTGGTGGCCACGAGCATAGGGTGAGCCAATTCCTCCTCCCTCTGAATCTTCTCCTTTGATTTGCCTTCTTTCTTCACTTCTTGAATTTTTTTATTTTACTTTTTTACCAACTCAATTTCTATCTTTTTCTTTTTTTAAATGGCCGAGATTTCCTTTTTTTTGCCAATAACTTTTTTCTTTATTTATTTATTTTCTTTCTTCCTTTTTCTTCACCCATCTCCATCCTCCCGTGCTTTTCTTTTTACCAACAGGGCCATGGTAGCTCAGTTCTTCTTCCTAGCTGGATCTGGCCCTCCAATCACTAGCGAGCAATCAAGAAAATGCCTGGCCACTCGCCTTACCCTTCTTCCTTTGTCTTGGGATCAGATCTGATCAGATCGTGGCTGGATTTGGCCAAGTGGGCAATGATGCATCAGTGGAGCTCTAGAGATGCAAGAGAGGAGCTCAGAGTGGTGCAAACCAACATAGGGCAGAGGCCGCATGGGAGGGAGAAGACCAAAGTAGCACAAACCGATGTAGGGTAACTGCACGAGAGAGAGGAGTGGGCTACAACACCAATGCAGGTTGATAAGCAATGAGGGGGTTTTGGCATGGTTGGGGTCAGCGCGTGCTAGCCTAGTGGAGGGCCAGTAAGTTCTAGAAAGGTGGTGATGCAAGTAGCACACCAGAGAGGGGCAGGAGTTTGGGTCGACAAAGCTTACAAACAGGAAAGAGGAGGTTGGGTTCAAGTAGGTTGATTACAAGGTTGCTAGAGGTTAGTCAGATGAATAGCCTTGTCAGACTCAGAGACAAGCACAAGGAAAAGCAAAGGTGAACACGGGAGGCTTGCTACAAGCATGGGGAAGAGAATAACGAAAGAGAAACTAAGGCGAAGAGAAAGAAAACAGATTAGGAGTCTTACTTCTTCCTCATTGATTAATTCCTTCTCATATATTTTTTTTGATCTCCAAATTTTTCCAAGTTCTTACTTTTTGAATTGCTCTCCCAAATCTCTATATTCTGATCTTCCTTCTTTTTTTCTACAAGAGCATGAAGAAATTTATAAGGTTCAAGAAGATAGAGTTGGCTTATAATGAATCTCATTTAAATTTGAATCGAGAACCTTATCTATTTATTTTGGATGAATTCTGTTTTGATTAGATAGTAGTGGATGTGTTTGTTTGAAATTGAATAAGCCTATAGATGGATACGGATAAGTTTATTTGAGGTAGATGACAATAATTTAAAATTTGTACTCATCTTAGATATTAAATTTATAAGGGGTTATTTGCAAATTTTTTTGAGAAATTTGGACCAAATTGTAATTCCAAGAATTTTAGAGTCTTTTTTATAAAAGAACTTTGTTACAAAGTTTTGAAATTTCTAAGATCCGTTTTGAATAAAATTTAGACTTATTCACGAATAAAACTTTTTGAGCGACTTACTCACAAAAAGTCAAGTCTTTTGGGGTTTATTTGCGAAAAAAATATTTAAGAGATTTATTCACTAACCGTAGATTTCGTAAGGATCAAATTATAATTATTATTCTTTTAGGGATTTATTTATAAACCCTGAATTTTGCTAAGGCCAATTTGTAATTTTAGGGTTCCATTGGATTTTTTCACAGAATTCCAATCACAAAGACCTATCATAAAAAAATCTGGCCAATGGCCTTTTCACAAGAATTTATTTGACCAAAGGAGTTATTTGTAAAATTCTTGTACTTTTTATTTTGACCTAGATCTTGGATAAATTTTGAGTCCAAGTTTAGTTCAAATATCCGGCCTACTTAGCCCATTTGGGCTAAGCCTAAGCTAAACTTGAATTTCTTGATAATTCAGATTCGAATTGAGCTCAATTTTTGGCCAAACTCAAACATGATTTAAGTTTGACTGAGATCCATATTTGAGTCATAATTTAGTAGCATACAAGTCTTAATTTTAATCATATTTTAATTAAAATTTGATTATGGTAAAAGTCACCTCAAATAACGATATTACTAGTGAAATGATTAAAGTTCTCAAGAGCGTGGCAAGGGTTGTAGAGTAGGCACAGTTGATTACCATGTCATGTAAAATTTTGGTGTATTCTTTCCTTACCTTATTTATTATTGTAATTGTATTAATTATGGTATTAAGAATTAAATTGTGCTTTTAATTTGCTAAAAAGTGAACATTTATTGCAAAGCCTAATTGACACCCCACACCCCCTCCCACTCGCTACTTCGATCCAGGCTCCCCCCCCCCTCCTCGCCCCCTCCTGTTCTTAGGTTTCTTATTTAGACCTTCAAAGTTAAAGATTTGAATTGTTGATTTTATGATTTAGAGATTTTGATTAATACTCTAACTTAATTTGGAATACCTTCACCTGCTTATTTTTTATCCAATATAAGTTTTGAGTTAGTGTCAAAATAGGTTAAGCTATAGCTAAACCAATTATAGGTTTTCTATGCCCAAACCTCATGGTTCGGATGCTCGAACATTTTAGAAAATCACTAAGTTTTACTAACAACTTCAGATGCCTAATCCAATGGTTAGAACAACCTAAGATTTTAGACTTTGAATTCTCTGAAACTTTGGTTGCCTATTCCTCCCTTCAGTCAATTAAAGTGGATGATTCGGATGCTCGAACTATTGAATTGGGTACCCAAACTGATAATATCATTCAGTAATGGCTATTTTAATTTGACCACTGGGGCAATTCAAACAACTAAACTTATACTTTGGCTGTCCAAAAATGACAAAAAATAGTTAGTAACAGCTAGTTTCCTCCTCAATGGTTATTTAAGGGCTTAAATCTTGTTTCATGTAGAATTTTTATATCTTTGAGCATTCATTGAGGTAGATAATAAGCCTCCTCAATCTCTTTAACCTTACAAGAGATCTAAGTCTAGTTCTCAACTTTCAAATTTTCAAAGCCCTTTTACTCATCTTGAGAGGCTCTTATAAGGAGGTGCAATTGTAAATTTTTTTATCATTTTTGATTGTAAACATTCCTAGGGTGTTAGGAGTATGAGAGAGATAAGACTCTGGATTATAAGAGTTAAACTACTTGGTTGAAGCAAGATTGTATGCGGTTGGCTTCACCAGCAAAGTGACATCATTAGTGAGGTGATTCAAGTCCTTAAGAGTGAGACAAGGACTGTGGAGTAGGTGTGGTGGTCACCAAACCACATAAAATCATAGTACACTCTTCAACTTGCTCATTTTACATTTTAGCACTTGTAATATTTGTTACATATGGGCTTGTGTGTTTGTGGATTGTGTATTGAATTGGTTTTGAGTGTCAAAAGTGTATATCTTATTCAAAAAACCCTAACTCAACACCACCCCCCCCCCCCCCCCTTCTCCTAGGTTGTTTTTTGGCTTTTAGGTCAGTGTTTTCCTTTAAGGGAGAGTGCATAATCTTCTTAAAGTCCACAATGGGTTTCAGACATTTCCTGATTCAATTTCTAAGTGCACTACTAGAGTAATTGGGAACATCAAAGGTGGTTAGACCACAGCTAGGGGTTGAGTTTGGAGTAAGCTGAGGTCCTCCTATAATAGCCCTTGACATCTATAAGGACTCTCCATATTTCTCCCCTATGCTATGTTCGTCGGTGGAGGCTAGGGTGCCATGGAACTTCAAAAGTAGAATCCCTACTCAGATCAACATTTTTCTTCTGTTTACCATGTGCTAGAATGATACCTTGACTTTGTTGACCTAGAACCTCAACTACATTTGTGCTATTATTGGGCCAAACAAAAATCCCTTGGATTGTTATGAAACCTAATAAACTTTGGTATAGGGACATCCTAAAACACAACAATGTTATTGCCATAAATGCCCCATATTATGGACTCTACTTGCACTCATCTCTCATTATCAAGAACTTGAACCTAAAGCTCTAATACAACTAAATTTGTAATGCTCTAAACCAAGATGGGATGGGTGTCATATATCTACCTATATGATAGATATACAAAGTAAACTTTAACACAAATGGAAATAATATATCTCCTACGAACAATTTTTCTACAAGATCCATTGAAATACAAGGTAAAGAATAATTTCCACAAAATTACCAATATGCATAATGATATGAATGTATGAATTGTCTAATAGTTAATTCACCAAAACTCCTCAAAATATGGAGTTAACATTTACATTCGAGTCTGAAAGGTCACAAATTAACAAGAGGGCTATATAGATAGATATATTATACACTAAAGTGGGAAGGGATTTACAAGTGAACTAGTAATGCATCACACATCCTGACCCCTATGTAAACTACTAAACTAAGAACCTACAAGAGAGTGAGTGATCCCATGTTAAGCTAGTGTTATGCATATAATACATATAGAAATAAAATTTTGTAGAACTTGAATGCCCAAAGGCTGAACATGGCCAAAATGATCAAATCCTTATAAAGCTTTAAAACTGGTATTTTCTCAACATCGCAATATAGTATGGAGTGATATGATTGGTGTCTTCTACATAGAATTAGACACACAAAGATCAGACCCAAAACAAAAGCAAGCGGTGTTGCTAAAAACTAGTGACCAAATCATAGGGTTATCCTAGAGGGGTCCATGCTGCTACTCTGATGCCTGTAAATTGTAGCAAAACTTATTTTTCACAGGAATACAAGTACATATCGACATGACCATTGTTAACCTCAATGGCTAGAACATAACAAGAATGGAAGGGAGACCATATTTAAAATCAATAAATCATGAAGATCATAATGCCTTTGCGAGCAAAGAAAAATTTATCACTCACAAATCATAACCAATGGTAGAATGTCACATCTATCAGGAAACATCAAGAAATTATTTTAAACAAATGTGGTACAAGAAAACATCATAATCATTAAAAAAATAGTATTCAAAAATAGTCTACTTCTTTATATTATGAAGAGTAACTTATTCACTTGACCCCGAAATCACATAAAATAGAAGGGACTAATCTCTGCCTCCTCATTTAGATCAACAATATAAAATAACTAATTTTATAATCCAAACATACCTCCAATACCATAAGTTTTTAACCTAAGACATTAGCCCTAAAATAAAAACCTAAAACATGAAGGATTGGGCTTAAAATCTTGGCCAAAAGTTGCATCCTAATTCATAATTAGAGACTAATTTAAACAAAATCCAAAGCACTGGAACATCCAAGATTCAAGCATGCCCTTCCACTACCATTCACAAAGAAAACTAACATCAAACCTAATTTCTTTGAAAATAAGATATGAGAATACATCATTTTAAACCCCTAGTATTAGTATCTTTCCTTAATCTAGCACAATCCCTCTACTCTAATTGTAAGGATTTGCAAAGATAAACCTGATCATGAACCAGAATGAATTGAAAATGACATAAAAATAGAATGAATTTAGAACTAAAATGAACAGGAAATAGCACAAAATAGAGTGTTTAGATCAAAATAAATTCTAAGTAGTAAAGCTAAAACTTGATAAAGAACCAAATAGACTTCAAGTGGGAAAGCTAAAACAAGTTTAGAACCAAAATTAAATTCCACTTGTAAACACTCCTAGGTGTTAGGAGTGTGAGTGTACAATAGGATCCAATGTGGAGTGCACTTGCTCAGTGGGAGCAAGGAGTTGTGTGAGTGTGACTTCACCCTAATGGAGAGACGAGCTTGAATTCACCCAAAGGAAGTGAAACTTGTAGTTGGCAAGTAGATGCAAAGGCTTGGCTTTGCCTTAAGAAGTTAAAACTCTTGTGGAGAGTTCAAGTCCTCAAAAGAGAGGCAGGAGTCATGGAGTAGGAGTGGTTGCTCTCCAAACTAAGTAAAAATCCTGGTGCATTCTTTTCCTTATTATGCTTTACTTTTATAGCACTTGTGATTGAGAAAGTGTGTGAGATTGCTTGAATTCATTAATGAAAAATTATCTTAGAAAATTCTATTGTCTTTAATCTTATTTATCTAAAATATATTTTTATTTTCAAAACCTCTTCCATGCCCCCCTCAAAAGCTACCATACGGGCCAACAATCTCAACACCAAATTATGAGAAGCTTGGTGTCCTTAGCTGATGGTGAACTCTTGTGTAGAACCAATAGCTCAATAAGGAGATTACACTGAGTTATTATTAAGCTTCAATACCTCGGTGTGAGTAAAGTAATGATTGGATAATCATGAATGTTACCCATATTTATTTTTTTAAAGTAGATCCCAAAAGATCTGGGATCTATAGCTATCTATTATAAGTAATTTGGCGAGATTATGAGCCTAAGACTATGGTCTCGAGATCACAAGATTCAAATATTCTTCACACACTATAAATGGTGCAGCTATCAAAGAGGTAAGAAAAAAGATCATTTTTTTCCTTCTCCACTATTTTCTCAGTGATCTCTATTAACTTGAATGTCAGAATGGCCGCCGCTAGAGAGCTCTTGGTAGTCCTCTTCATGATTTTTTTTTGTGATAGATTAGGAGGAGAGTAGCCTAGTGGATCAATCTCAAGGAGCCTCTCAAGTCAAAACTGGTGGTGACCTGGGCTTCATCAACAGTTTTCATCTTGAAGTGAAAGTATAAAGGTATTTTTATCATCTTTAGATTTTACCACATAAAAAAAATGGCATTCAAATGTTGCTTTAATTATTTTTAGATGATAAAGATTTTGTGTGTTTTTAAGAAATATTAGGTACATATTATTGTGATATTCCCAAACTAGCACGGTTTCAATTTTAAGATTTTCAAGAACTATAAAATTCAATTCTGGTTTCAAAAAAATATAAAATTGGTATGATTTACCAATTTTGATCACCCCTAATGTGAAGTGCTTTAATTTTTTTATTTCTTTTTAAATTTTATTTTTATCCTTGACCAAATTCAGTTGGGTTTGGATTCTAATTTTATATCCATTTCTTGTGGCTATTTGCACATATACACCAACCAACTCTAAGTGTATACTACACTTGTGAGACATTTTCTACCTAATAAAATAATTATTTTATCAGTTAAAGTGCTAAAATATTTTATTATTTAAAATAAAAATATTGAAATTGAATTTATTTCCTATCATAATATTTTTTCTAAAAAAAGTTGAACACATGCAAAGCATGTGCACCAAACTAGATGTGAAACTTATTAATCTATGCCATTATGTTTTGAATCTACTTGTTATGTATTTTCTTCTACATAGTTCAAATGTCCAAACTAATACAGTATATCTAGAAAAAGTCAAATTTAAGGGTATAATAAAACTACTAGAGGTGCTGAAAAGGAGTTGTACATCTTAGTACTATTGCATATGTGGCAGGTTCTGGAGCCATGATGTTTGTCATAAGAGACATGCATCATGTTTTGAGAGACTCATGTTGATGTTTGGATGAAATTTCTCAATCATTTTAGATGATGTAAAATATTTTACCTCATAAAATATGAAATTTTCTATGTTCTATATATAGTTTGTGAACTTTATTTTTCTAAGGAGGCATGTCAAACCAATTAGAATATCAATTTTATGGCAATACAAGAATAGGCATGAATTCTAATTTGTGATCCACTTCCATTTAACAGTTTATCCCATTAATACATATATAAACTAGTTATTGCTTGTGATTCATGAATGAGATGCAACGAATTCTCTCCTATTTCATAGATTTGGCATAATTTGTTACAAAGCTCCCACTATATAAGCAATAATGTAGCATGTTTTCCCTTATTTATTGTTCTATATTCAAAAGAACTACATTCTTTTGCAATGCTAATAGAGTTTAGAGACTCCATTTGGTTTACTTAAATGATGCATCTTGATTGCTTTCATGTGCATTGATTAGGTGCTAGAAAATTCCTTAACATATCAGCAACAATGAGTTCTTTACTAACCATGGGGCTAGAAGTTTCTGTCAATATGGAAAAGCTAAATTGCTAAAACTTTAGCCTTTACTCTCATGCATGAGTTTCACATATAAGTTTATGCACTTATCTAAGAAATATTCAATTGACCTTATCTATCACTTATAGCTTTAAAATCTATCAATCAACCAAGAATTTGCCATCTATTGAATTTTGATCCATTATGGCACCATAATTTGCCAATTTTGGCATTCATCTTGAGAATCCATTTGCCTAAAAAGAAATAAGAAAAATTTTGCAATTTTACCCTTTTGTCAATCCATGATAGTGAACTGAGCTGATTGTTAAGTATTTAAACATCAACATTAATAGGAATCATATTATATATAATACAATATTTCAGAGTATTTTCGATGCTAATTTAGCACCTTCATAGCACAAATTAACACTAAAAAGTCATTAGAGATGCTAACTAAACACCATGTTAAGTAGCACTGTGAATATTCGTGGTGCTAAAAACATGCCTCTAATGCTCAATGGTGGTGCTTCTTTAAGTGCCGCCATCGATAAAAATTAGTGTCACGAATAGGACATTCACGGTGTTGATTTATTAGCACCACCAATAGGGCTACCTATTGGTAGTGTTAGGCTACTAGGATGTCCAACTGAGACTGTCTCAATTGAGGATCTTCTCCTATAATATGATGAATAAGAATATTAACATTATTTCATTCGAACATATATTGTCAAAATAAATTATAATACTCATTATGGTGGCTACGAATGGTACATCAATAGGTTATCCATCCTTCCAGGTATGGAACACGAGGAAAACATCTAGCTTGGAAGGTTTAGTTCCATTGGACACCTCAAGCTGCAAGTAACACAATTCATAATGAATTAAATATATATAATAAAGTGATGAAACTTCTGATTATAAGTTGTAAGTTATATCTTAGTGCTCAAAATGGCATACCCCTTACTTCCTAGAGATCACTCATTGTTTGATGCCTTCAATGTCTTCTAGTTGTCCAATTCAAATCCTAAAAGAAAAATGTAAAATTATTAGGATCACATTTATTGTTACTAATAAAAAGTATTCATATTCCAATAATCTAGGGCTTAGAGCAATACCTGGACTTCTCTTATCTACCAATATCTGACCAGGAAGTGCTACTAGTTTTCCTCTATCCTTAGATCTAGAAAAATGGCAAGTCTCCATGGATCATTTTTGTATGGGATGAAGTGTTTCTTCTTCATGTCCACCTTCTAGTCTCACCAATGTTTGCCAGGGGTCTACATGACACCCTTTTTCATGGTGTCCTCTAAATTTATATTGGTCTAAATAGAAAGATATTAGAAAAGTTAGAAACCTACAAAATATTCTGACAAAATTATGTGAGAAATCATAGTATATGTAGATATTACAGCATGATATATGTAGATATTACCTTCATAACTGTCCAAATCTGTTCCTCATTTTCTTAGGGCACAACTCGCTAGTTAGTGTAGGTCATAGGCAAATTGTTTTTGTCTTTTGTAAAAATTTCTAACTGGGTTGAGAGTGGCGCCGAATTCTCGCCAATGACCCTGGTGGTGATAGTTGACATTGAGTTATAATCTGAATCCCTCGGTACTCCAAACTCCTATAGGTCTGCTAGGGCCATGATGGGTCCTACTAATGGAGGCTTGAGAAGGACCTTTAAATTAAATAAAATAAGAAATTAATTTAGATTATTGGAAACATTGAATCAAGTGAAATACAAAGTAGATAAAGTAAGCAATAGGTTGCATACCTTCATCACTAGCAGGATGTGGCTCTTGATGTACGTGCTCTGGAGGGATGAAGTCCGTACTATCATTAGTGGAGTCCCAATCAAAATCTTTGCTCATCTCGAATACCTCCTCTTTAGTCTCTGCATCCTGCAATCCATTCTATTTAATTGGATATTATTCTTGTCATTCATAAGAATTTCATTTAGCTTCTAATGAGAACTTGCATAACAAGTAACTTGGGCACATTAGGCTTCAAAATCCATCTTGCTCATGTTGGTTGAAGGAATCAAAGTAGTTAGTAAGGATAAAAAATATTTACAATACACGCTATAGAGAAAAGAAGGAAGGCCTTTTATGGTATCAAAGAACATAACCACATGCTATTCCAGGCAAAAAAAAGTTGAACTTTGAGTAGCATCAAAGAAACATGCCAAGAGCTTTGATTAGTTTCAGAATAAAATGCTATATCTCCCTTTATCATGGAACCAAATGGAGCATTACCCTAGCTACTGGCAAGCTACACAAGAAGTAGTATTGGTTCAAATTTACATACCAAATTCCAACAAAATACAAAACAAAGTTGTTTATGTACAACTTTTTTTTGACAGCTTTGATGAATTGATGCAATTTAAGTGGACTTGGGTTCTTTATGATGAAGCAAGATTAACCTAATCTTGTATGCACTCTTAGTCCTAGCATCTAAATATCAAACTGGTGATTAGATAAGTACAAAAAGCATTGAAGTGTGTGGTTGGAACCTGAGGCTTCATGAGCTATTACCTATTTTTAATGGATTTGTCTTCATGATTCCTTGTGATTTTAGAGACCCTTATAGCATATGAAAATTATCTTCTTTAAGATTTTAGAGACCTCATCACAATAGTCTTTAGGATTCTGATGAATGAGAACTCTTGTACATGCAAAAAATATCAACATCAGGTATTCCTCTTAAGCATCTAGTCCTCCACCAAAATGAACCACAACAACATGTGCATGTCTAATATTTGTTGAAAATGAAGAAATAGGATATCGAAAAATAGAATATGATATCACAAATTACAATCATAGTACCAAAGATTCCATTGATTTATATAGTTTAGTTTAGATTTTTGGTGATGTAGTATCAGATCAACAATTGAAAGGTACAAGAAGATGGTCACCGATAGTTCAAACTCGGGTCAAGGCATAGAGGTCAACTCTCAAGTGAACATTTTCCCCCTTTTATTAATTGGAGATCTAACATCTTATGCATTCAGGAATCACAAGTAGCATAGAGTGATTTTTCAACTACTTGATTACAACAATAGTAGACTAGTTTTGTATGAAAGAAATGGGAAATAAATTTGAATACAAGCAAGTAATGGTCTACATTTTTGGTTTGAAAACAAATAAGCATTGACATTTGCATCAGATATTGAGTATTATATGGGCAAATGTTTAACCTAAATGAAGTGATGGCAACTCTATGATCTAGATATCAACTTTGTTATTGTCTATTCAGACAATAATAGAACAATATGCACTCAGTAGTCAAATGACATGCAAGAAAGCAATACTTTATTAAGCATATTTTTTGAAAGATTATGGGTATTGCACTAAAAAAGAGCAGTAAAGACATACATCTTAAGAGCATGAAGAGAATCTACCCTTGTTTTTTTGATGTATAGTATAAATCCTAGAATTCCATTAAATTGATTTTAACAACATATAACATCTTTTCTTCAAAATGTCAAACAAGTGTGATGTCCAAAGTGGATTTATTCACAGGAAAATTGCAATGAATTTCCAAATTATTTCACTAACTGTTTTTCTTCTCCTAATATGTTTACTTTCAACAATATTACCAACAACAAGTTTTTTTCCACAAAAATCAACTAAAAATAAATGCAAATAAGTCTCAGCAAGCTCAATTTTCTTAGCACCACCAAAACTTTAATCATTGGTGGTGCTAAGAAAATAGCACCTCCAAAGTTCAATTATTGCCAGCGCTATTATCTTAGTGCTACCAATAGGCAATTACTGGTGGTGTTAAAACCTTAGCGCCACCAATTTACTACATATATCTAGCATAATATTAGTACCGGATATTTAGTGCCAAGAGAATTTCTATTTGTTGTAGTGATACTAAAGCAATGACACCTCCCTCAATAATACTTGTAGGATGAGCAATGATAGTCTAAAAATAATCAAGCAAGTTGTAACTGATTGACATTAAAATGCTTAAACAATCACTTTTATTTTCTCCAACTACTAAATTTCCCTCCCAATATACTTTGTTTGCACATACTTGAAACTATAAAATCAAGAGAAATCAACTACATAAAATAGTTTGCAAATATTAATTTATTAAAAGTTTAGAACTGAATAAAAGATAATATGAAAATATTTGATAACAACAATCAATAATATTGTTTCGAAGTTAAGCTTATAGAAAATGTTTGTCTATCAATCAACTTATTAGCAATAATAAGTATTTTAGTTATTAACCACCCAAATCAATAACATATGTCATGTAGAATAAACTAACATAAAAGGCTTGAGTTATGCATAAGAACAAAATAAAAAAAATATATGTACATCAACTAAGACATGCTTCCAACCATTTCATCAAAAACATTGTACAAACTTTAATATGTTGGTGTTCAGCCAACCTATTCCTCAATGGATATATGAGGCTGATACTTCTCGAGTTTGTACTTATTTTAATTTGTTTAACTGTAAGGTATTTTACATTGAATTATTGACCTTTCTAACTAGTGATGAGAACTTCAGCAGCTACAATGGATGATTATTTCAATATTTATATATTTTTTATATAATAATGACCTCTCTATCTATAGTCTAAATCCTAAGAGGTAAGATGAGAATTTCAAACAAGTTCAGGTGAGTCTTACAACTTGGTCTTCCATTATACAACTCTTCCACTTGTGGATTGCTAATTAATTTCAAACATTACATTTACATCCTTATTTTATTGTTTCTGCATTTTTCGGATCCATACTAAATTTTCAAGTGCTTATGACTCAGTCAGGAACAAGATCTTAACTCTTATTAAAATCTCAAATAGTTCTTTGTATAAGAAATTGTAATGTTGCATTGCACTAGACTTAAATGTTGTTCTTGCTTTAAAATTTATTCAAAAATAATATTTTGGAATTAATCATTTTTAGTTCAATAAAGTAGCATCATCATCTGGGTGACATTTGGCATTCACTGAGATTTTGTATCTCGAGAATTTAGTTTATGTACTGCAAGAATTAGACTTTGGGTTTTTTCCTTAAATAGTTTGGTTTTTCTTGTTTTTTTTTGAAAAATAAAGCCTACATTTACTTTCACATGAAGCTTTCACATTGGGACTAAATGCTCTAACTGATCTAAGTGAACTATAAAAAAATGGGTAAAATTACATGGTGACCTTTGCTTGTGCCTTCCTCTTGTTATTTTGTTTTTTGTTTTCCATTGAGATAGCCCTTGAGTTGATTTGATTTGGTTATTATGAGTGACTCATTGTTTACTGATATTGTCATTGTTTTTCTCTAATTTGATGGATTCTTCTAAGCATTTGATGTTTTGGTGCTATTGCATTGGTACGATATTTGGTTACAAATTATTAAATTCACCTATGCTTCATTCAAAGATGAAATGGATTATGGAAAGTGATAGCAGGTCTTTGTGAGCAATTTGCTATATCATTATAATGTAAGATATTGACTAGTTTGTCATAAAGTTGTTTTCTCCATAAACTTAGAAAATTTGTAGTAATAAAGGGGAAATATTTAATTTTGCACTAGACTAGTTTTTAATGAAGTGCAGTCTTTGATAGAGGCTTTATTGAAGTAACCTCAAAGAGTGTGGCAGTGCTTCTATGTTTTAGAGAGGCAATTGTAAAGAGTAAAAGGTATCTAGAGAAGTTATTTGTGCTGCTAGACATGTATGAAATGATGCATGAACTTCAATCAGAGCTAAGCAGTATTCACTCATAAGTTGTTACTATATTACCTTTACCATACATTTTTACTCATAAATTCACAAGAATGATTATTGTGCACTTTTAATGAGATTTTTTTAATTTGAAATAATCTACTTCTAGTTTTTGCTGTTGTAGTCATTAGCTCATTTTTAATTTTAAATTGGGATTAAGTTTTTATTGTTGGAGACTTGGTGTTGAACATTGGTATAGATTTTAATTGTTTATAACAGATTATTCAAATTGAAATGATTTTCAAAGGCAAAGCTTACTCTGAATTGTGAGATTCTACTTTCAATTTGGCAAACATTTTAGTCAAGATGTCACGAGAAATTTTTGGCAACATTGAGGATGTTGTTGAAAAGGACAAAAAAAAAACAATGGTTCATGATGGAACCATTCACCCTCTAACTAGCTATGTGGTCAATTATGTGAAGTTGTTTAAGCAATAGCATGCATCAATTGGGCCTAGGCAATTTCTACTTCTTGTTTCTTTCTTGTCCTGCAAAGAGGTAGTTCTGTATGATCATTCGTAAATATATTTTCATTAAAATTGTGCACAAAATAAGCTTCAACCAATCGAATAAGTTTGCAAAGATCTTCTTAAGGAAAATATTTGGCCATGCTTATCATTTGAAGATTGTTGCTCTTTATAGTTTTGATGATGAATAAACTTTGTATTTGATTCCATTATGACCATGTGTAGCATGTAACCTAGCCAATCTCAAAATAAAGATCAAGCTTGTTCAAAAGCTTCAAATGTGGATGAATATGAAAATATCATTGAAAATGAGATGTGATGGTAGATCAATCGATGGAACTTGAAGAATTAAAGATAGCTTGAAGAAGGAGTAAGACAGCTCACTGGGTTTAGATTTTTTATTTTGTTTCAATTAAAGATTTACAATTTGAATTCTTAGTTTGACCTTTGGCTAATACTCAAACTTATTCTGAAATGCCTCCCCTAGCTTATCATTTATCCAAGGTTAGTTTGAAAAAATGTCGAACATAGAACTAAAGTTGTAGTAAACTAGTAAGTTTTTTTATTACCTTTGGACACTCAAACCTCCACAATCTGTGGCCTGAATCTATTAGAAATATCTCTGAAATTACTAACAACCTCGGACATCCAAACCTCAGGATGAGAAGTCCGAACATTTATAAGCTATAACTTTTGAATTTATCATATTTAGAGTTTAGATGCCTAATGTCTTAGTCAGATATTTGAACTTGTGATGTTCAGTCGCTCGAACCTAATTAGTGGACATTTGAACCTATGATATTAATTATAATGGCTACTTAAATTTGGCCATTGGGATTCTTTAGACGCCTGAACCTTTATAGTCTAGATGCTCAAACTCAACAGAGCAAAGCTTAATGGCTAGTGTTCTCACCAATAGGAATTTAAGGGGTTGGAAATTGTTTATTAAAAAACTTTTACACATTTTTGAGTAATCTTAATCTGAAATAACAAGCTCTCAATATCCCACTACCCTCCAAAAGTTTTAAGTTTTATTCTTTAACTTTCAAATCTTCAAAGCCCTTGTTCTCCTTTGAAAGATCTTGTAGTAAGGCAAAAGTGTTAATCTTCATCCTACTCATCAAGCGTAAATACTCTAAGATTGTTTGAAATGGTTGAGAGATTCAAACTCTAGATTAGAATTCATCTTGCCGATTGAAGGAAGAGCAATTGTAAGCGGGTCGACTTCACCAATGAAGCAATGTTCTAGTGAAGAGTTGAGTCCTCATAATCTAGGGAAGGGCCATGAAGTAGGAGCATTTGATATCTGAACTATGTTATATCATAGTGCATACATTCCTACTTAATTTATATTATTGCACTTGTGGATTGAATTGGCTTTGCTTCTTATTGATAATTATTATTTGCCATCATAAAACCAAATTCACCCTCTTCTTAGGTGAATTTTATGCTTACAATTAGTATTTGAGCAAGGTTGTACTATTTTGGTTTAATCACCTGGAGCCTTCAATCATCCCTTATGGCAAACTTTAGTGTTTCACTATCTCTACAAGAGGAACAATCCACTACTAGACCTCCACTCTTCAATAAAACTCATTATAACTACTGAAGGTCGGGCATTAGGATATTTAGTAAAGCTATTGACTGCAATTTATGGTATATAATAGAAGAGGGATCCACTGTATCCATTAAGACAAGTGATGGGATGAGGGTTCCCAATCATAGAGCTGAATGAAATGGGGATGATAAGAAAAATGACTCTGTAAATGCTAAAGTTATGAACATACTTTATTATGCTCTTGATCCTGATAAGTTCAACTACGTTAATATCTATGAGGTGGCTCATAAGATTTGGCATCACCTAAAGGTTACCCATGAGGGTACAAGGTAAGTTAAGAAATCCAAAGTGAACATATTTGTAAATCAATATAAACTTTTTAGTATGAAATCAAATAAGTTGATAACAAAATGTTTACTCACTTTACTAATATTATTAATACCTTTAAATCTCTTAGAAAAAATTATACCCATGATGCAATGGTGAGAAAAGTTTTACAGTGTCTTTCTTGGTCATGGGATCCCAAGGTGACTGTGATTCAAGAGGTGAAGGATCTCAACAAACTCCCTTAATGGACTTTTTGAGATCACTCATCACTCATGAGATGATCATGAAGGATAGGAGCCAAGTGAATGATGAAGATAAGAAGAAGAAACATACAACTCTCAAGGTCAAGGAGTCTAGAGATGATAATGAGGAACATAGCAATGAAGAAATGACTCTCATCATTAGAAAATTCAAGAAGTTCCTAAAGAAGAGGCACATGCCAAGAAGACCTACATGGAGTAAGAAGAGATACAACAATGAAGAAGATAAGAATTTGCCCACATGTTTCAAATGTAAGAAGATTAGGCAGATAATAGCCTATTGCTCTCTCATCCCTCAATCAAAGAAGTACAAAGGATAGAAAAAGTAGACAATGGTGACTATATGGGATTACTCAAAGGAAGATAGTGAAGATGTCTAATCTGATGGAGAAATAACAAACTTGTGCCTCATGATCATTGAGGATAAGATATGTGATTCATTGTTTGATGAATTACAAGATGCTTTTGAAAATCTATATGCTAAACATAAAAGATTACTTCTCAAGCATGCTTCCTTAAAAAATATGTTGAATTTACTTGAGAATAATTTTGATTTATTGAGATCTTCTACAAAATCTTGTGGTTGCAAAGAGGAGATTTGAGCTTCTTCAAAAGGAAAATCTTGTTTTAAAATCCTCCAAAACATCTTGTGATTGCAAAAAGGGTCTTGATAAGCTTCAAAATAAAAATGCTGATTTGAAAAAAGCTCTAGAAAATATTTTTCATGGAAATACTACTTTGAACATAATTTTGAAAAATCAAAGGAATGTTTTAAGTAGATCTAGATTTGGCTTTATCTCCTTCTAAATCTAGAGGTATCAAGTTTACTTTTGTAAAAGCTTCAAATTCTACATCTTTAACATTAAAAATATAATTATTGTTGTCAAAATAGACATGTCTCCACAAGTTACCCAATTAAGAGAAATTCTTCTCTTAAATAAATTTGGGTACCTAAAGAGATAATTCCCAAAGTCAGAAAACTCAAATGAGTTTGGGTTCCTAAGACATTCTCCACTTGAGGAGCATAAGTTAGTTAGACGTGGCGAGCTTTAAACTCGCTACACTCCTATGGCCACATTCTAGCTAATCCAAAGGTACGATTTACTTTATTTTGTAGCTTATCATTTATTGTATTTTTTAAATTATTGTTGTAATTATTTTACTCTCTAATCTTATGGACCCATACTTAAAGTGGGTTCTATCCCAACATTCTTGATTGTGTTTAGTTATGTTTCCACTCTAAGGGTCAAAGAGATAAATGGTTTCTATATAGTGGTTGCTTAAGACACATGACAGGGAATCAATCCATCTTTATAGAGATAAAAGAAAATGATGGAGGACACATAACTTTTGGGGATAATGGTAGAGGCAAAATCATAAGTATTGGAAATATTTCTATTGGATTTTTTTAATTAAGAATGTCCTTTTAATAGAAGGTCTTAAGCATAACTTACTCCCATTAGTCAACTATGTGATAAAGGTTTTCATATTCTATTTAAATTAGAAGCTTTCATAGTTAGACTATGATGATGTTGTAGCCTTTGTTGGTCATCAAGATGGAAAAATTTATAGTATTGATCAAGATTGCTTGAAGAATGAAAAGTGTTTTGTAGCTCAAGATAGTAATGGATAGTTTTGGCATAGAAGGCCTAGACATCCAACCATGGATTCTATTACTAAACTCAATCAGAAGGAGCTAGAGAGAGAGGCCTACTTAAAGGAAATATATTAAGGATCGAGTATGTGATGCATGCCACATGGAGAAGCAATTGAAGGCCTTCCAAAAATCCAAAGCATATGTTACATCAATAAGGCTGCTATAACTTCTTCATCTAGACTTGTTTGGACTAATTGGGACTACAAATCTTGGAGGTAAGAATTATGCTTTTGTGATAGTTGATTATTACTCTAGATTTACATAGGTTTTACTCCTTGTGCATAAAAATGATTCCTTTAATGCATTTGTTGATCTTTGCAAACAAATTCAAAATGAAAAGTGATACATGATTTCTAAAATTCTTAGTGACCATGGTAGATAATTTGAAAATTATTTATTTGAAAAAAATTGCATTGAGAATAGTATTTAGCATAACTTCTTTGCTCTACAAACTCGACAATAAAATGGTGTTGCAGAAAGGAAGAATAGATCTCTTTAAGAGATGGTAAGAATCATGCTTAATGCTTACTCTCTACCCAAATACCTTTGGGCATAGGCCATTAAAATATCATTCTATATCTTGAATCGAGTTTCTATTCATCCGATTATTGACAAGACTCCATTTTAGTTGTGAAATGACAAGAAGCTAAATATTGCATATTTTCATGTTTTTGGTTGTAAATATTTTATTCTAAATACTAAAGATCATTTGTCCAAATTTGACTCAGAAACTTTTGAAGGCATTTTTCTTGATTACGTTACTACCTCAAAGGCATATAGGGTCTTCAACAAGTCCTCTATGGTTGTTGAAGAATCTATTAATGTTATATTTGATGAAGCTAATCCTTTATTAGGGAAAAGTTTATTGATGTTGATATAGATATCTCTAAAAAATTAGATAAGATGCAACTCAAGTAAAAGGAAGAGGGTGAGACAAGCAAAGTTTCAAAGAATAAGGATAATGAAGATGAAAAGGGCTAACAAGAAGAGTAAAATGGAGATAAAGAACTTCCCAAGTTAGGCCAATTTATGAAGAATCACCCAAAGGATCAAATCATTAGTAATGTTGATCAAGGGGTAAAATTGCAACATGCTATTAAATACAATCTCCATAATATTATTTTTCTTTCTCAAGTTGGATGGAAGTTGGATTCTCACTATGCAAGAAGAACTAAATTAATTTGAGTGGAATCAAATTCGGGAGCTTGTTCCAAAACCAAATGACTATAATATTATTAGTACCAAATGGGTCTATAGGAACAAGTTTGTGAAAATCGTGTTGTGGTTTGAAATAATGCTAGATTAGTGGCCAAGGGTTTCAACCAAGTTGAGGGCATTGACTTTGAAGAAACTTTTGCACCCATAGCTTATTTGGAATCTATTCATATTTTACTTACTTTTGCATGTTTTAAGGGTTTCAAACTATTTTAAATGGATGTTAAAAGTGCTTTCTTGAATGGTTTTTTATCTGAAGAAGTCTATGTTGTTCAACCTCCTAGATTTGAGGATTTACAATTTTCAAATCATGTTTTAAAATTGAACAAGGC
This sequence comes from Trichopus zeylanicus subsp. travancoricus, assembly GCA_005019695.1. Taxonomy (NCBI): domain Eukaryota; kingdom Viridiplantae; phylum Streptophyta; class Magnoliopsida; order Dioscoreales; family Dioscoreaceae; genus Trichopus; species Trichopus zeylanicus. Next base: position 201,766 of record RXID01014379.1, read on the forward strand.
ACTATAGTGTACTACTAGAGCGGTTTGTACTACTGGAGATGGTTGGGTAATAGTGGGTGCTACGAAAGGGCACTGGGCTGTAGTTGAAGCTTGAGTTTGAAGTAGGCTGAGAATTTCCTACAACATCCATTGGAGTCTATCAAAGCTCCTTGGGTCATTCCCCCTCACTGGATTCATTGCTGGAGACCTAGGATGCCAAGGAACTCCCACTGTGGGATCCCTAACTGGTATGATATTTTGCTCTTGTTGCTTTTATGTCAGAATTGTTCTTGACTCTCTTGAGCCTCCACAACATTTGGGCCAATCTTGTGCATACCAATACGTCTTCTAGGTGGCATTCTGACATACATATACAGAGTTATCATAACAAGAATATAATTCATAACAAATCATAATAGTAGTCGCAATAGCAATACATATGTAATAACCCAACTTATAACTCTACCAACACTCATGTCTCACTGAGATGGTATAATCTATCAATTTAAAATTTTCATTCTACAAGAACTTAAACCAAGAGCTCTAATACCACTAAATGTTTCACACCTTGAAATCAAGACATAATGGGCATCGTATACCTTCCTACATAGCATGTATACAAGGCTCATTTTGCTCAATTATAAAGTATAGATTTTTCTAACAATTTTGTAACCTATAACAATAGTCTTAGTATATACTACTAACATCTAACATAATATAACAAACAAATAAAGAGCACACTGAAAATCAGGGGTAATGAAACCATAAGTAAAGAATGTAAATAAGTCACAAGAGTCCAAATAATCAAATAATGTAATTCATAGTACTCCATAACTCAAATAATCAATAAATAATATCCTAAATAATCACTTATGCTTTCTAATAAAAAATAACACCTAGAAATAATCTTATAGAGCGTCACACATCCCTTTTCCCAAACTAATCTTTAGGATCAGAACCTACAAGGGAATGAGCGATCCCATATTAGGTTGATAATTTACTATGAAATAAAATTTCAAATTATATTTTTCATGAAGTATCAATCAAGTAATAAACTCATATGTCCTTGAGATAAAAATTCTTTTTTGGAGGAGGAAAATAATGACAATAATAATAGTAAAGGTACTAATAATAATATACATGTAAATAATGAATGATGTCTCCTTTACAAATTCGGATACACACATAATGGGTATCCCAAGTCACAAGCATATTGGCACACTTAAATTCAGTGGCCTTATCATGAATACGGAATGTCCCAGGAGGAACCATAACATGAATATACCACTACTTTGATGTCGTGGGTGATAGGGAAACCAATTTCTCACAATCACATGCATGTCAACATAACCATTGTCTAACCCCCAATGATAGAGTCATAACAAGAATCATGATGGACACAACACAGTCAAAACTAACAAAATAAAATAAACCATAAATCACTCACATAGGAGATATCATAATTAAAGAATACATGCACAACGTTTTGAAACAAAATATAGTTTCATATGAATATATGGTAAAACTTACTAATGATACATACATACATACATACATACATACATACATACATACATACATACATACATACATATATATATAAGCATGGTTTTCTTGATCTTAAATCATTGATTCACACGTATTTCACAAATCACGACATAATATCACATCATATCAATCAGATGAAAATTCATTTTAAATGAATAAGACATATTAAAACATAGTAATTTAACAAAATAAGTCACTTTAGCATATTAAAATATCACTTAGCACTAATGAGAGTCCCTCATTCTCTTACATGATGAGAAGAATACAAGATAGATCACAAATAGGAGTTTTAAACCTTGTCCAAACCTAAATTACCAAACAAAACCCAAATTACAATCCATAATCACCCAAACATGCTTCTAAATAAAGTAAGTCAACATCAAGCCTAACCACTTACTTACATTGGCCTTAATCTAATCATACTTGAGGATTAAACAAAATTTAAGTGAAGTCCACTCATCATATCAAAATATTAATTCATCATGAAGTTCTATCTCTCAAGTTTTAGAATTAACAAAATGAAAGGGATTGGCTTTTAAATCATAACCATAATAAATTTTAAGGAGTTATTAAGACAATAATAAATACATATCTCCAATAGAAATCAACCCCAAGCCAAGCTGCATGAAAAGATTCTATACTAACTTAATATACCATAAATTTAATATACACCAATATCACCTTATCAAAGTCTAATTCGATTCATGAATAATTGGATGCTAATTAGATCCTAAAGGTGAAGGAAAAAAAAATCCATGTTCTAGATCATGAGAAGAAAGATAATGAAAAACTAATATTAGATACCCTTTGACCCAAAAAGAGGAGTATTAGATTACCTAAATGTAGTTCTAGTCTTCTCCTCCTTGTGAACTTTTTGGCCAAAAACTCAATGTTGATCCATCTTCTAATAAACCCTAATTTTCCTCTATTATTGTTGTCAAAACAAATCCAAAAAAGAAGAAGATTTGGGTTAGGTCACATAAAGGTACAAATTTACAAAAACCCCCAAAGATTAGTAAGTTCTACACCTAAGTCCAAAACTATTTTCTTTTTTTTTTTCTGGTTTTCACAATGTAAGGGTGCGATCAGAGGTGGCTTGGCCTCCAACTAAGGCTTGACATGACCAAAAGTAGCCTGGCCTTTGACTAGGGCTGGGCTTGATCAAACGTGGCTAGACTCTAGCTTGGGTTGGACTAGATCAGAGGTAGCCTAGTATATGGTTGGGGCTAGGTGTGATGGCTAAAAAAGGAGTAGGCAATGTGACCATGTGGGGCTTGTCAACAAGCAGTGACCTAATAGAGCTTGTGTGGCATGCAATTGGTGGTGCTAAAGCATAGGGAGGTACAACAGCCATTGTTATGGCCTAGAGGGGCTCAACTTGCTTGAGACTTTAATGGTCATGGTCCAAAGCTTCAAAGGTCAAGAACAACAATGAGGGGCTTGCCAAGGTGTGCGCATAGGCACCTACCTTGACATAGGGCAATGACATGCGGTGATGAAGGGCAGGCACTAGGTGACCCCATGGATAGCAATCGGGTGCAATAGTGGTTGGAGGTGGGTAAGGTGATAGCTATGGGCAGCTAGCAATTGGAGTAGCAGTGAGAGAACACGAGATTAGCAAGGAGCCAACCTCTCAGGGAAGGTAGGTCAGAATGTGTCTGCAGTGGATGGAAGAGAGATGGCAAGAGACTAAGGGCATATATAGAGGGGGAAATGGTTTGAGGAGAAAAGTTTCAAAACCTCACCTAATTTGATTCCTCATTTTCTTCTTCTTGTTCCATGGTTCATGCTTCACTAATCACCATCTCTAGGATCTAATCCTTCCTCCCTTTTTTTAAGGACTATCAATTTATACTAGTTAACAAGATAAAGAGATAGAATCAATCTCTTTTTTTCTTGAATTTTGAATGGTGCAAGATGATCAAGGAACAATGGATTTTTTGTTTTGAATGTTGAATATATAAAATTTTAGAATGAGATTTGAAATTTGTATCAATTTGTGATATCATATGATATGGAGGGTGATTGGCAAAACTTTCTTTTCAAGGACAAAAATATAATTTTGAAGGATTTGGGGCCTTTGTGTAAAAGGGCTTATTTCTAAAGTTTTAATACTTTCAAGTTTTTTTGTAAAGTTTCATTTGCAAATTTAATAAAACTTTGATTAATTTGTAAATTAAAACTTCTGAGGAGTTTATTTGAAAAAGTAGATTTTGTAGGGACCAATATGTAATTTCAAGATTTTTATGAACTTTTTCACAAAATTTCAATCCCAAAGAACTATTCATAAAAAAAAATTAGTCAGAGACCTATTTGTAAAATTTTTATTTTTTTCATTTTAACCTAGATTTTGGATGAATTTTTAGCCTAATTTTAATCCAAACATCTAGCCCACTCAACCCACTTAGGGTCAACTTAAATTGAACCCAAATTTCTTATTAATTTTAAGTCCAAATCAAACTCAATTTTTACTCAAATTTGACTATAATTCAGTTCTAATTGAGACCCATATTTGACCCCAATTCAGTGGCACTTGAGTTTCAATTCTGATCATATTTTGATCAGATTTGATTTTAGAAAAAATCACCTTAAATAATGAAGGGTTAGTAAGACGCTATTGGTTAGATAATGACCTACTGTATGCTAGATGATAGGCTCTATATCCCCAACATGGGGGGTATTAAGGTGTGAGTTATTGAGGGAAACTCATGATCCTCAATGGGTAGGACATCCTAGTGCAAAAAGGATAATAGCACTCCTATCTAAGTCATATTATTGGCAGAAGATGGAGAATGATGTGGAGATATATATGTAGAATATCTTCCATGCCAAATTGACAAGACTGAAAGGAAGAACAAGGTTGCTGCAACCTTTGCTTGTTCCTAAGAAGCCTTGGCAATCCATCTCTATGGACTTTATTTCTGGTTTTCCTATTGCAAAAGGGATGAGTTTATTGCTAATGGTTATGGACCAATTCTAGAAGTATGCAATATTCATACCTAGACAACAAGCATGCCTATAGGACATGGCAGTTGAATTGTTCTTCAAACATGTGGTAAAATCTTTGGTGTCCTAGAGACATCAATAATCGAGATGCAAGATTTGCTGGTAGGTTCTGCACAATACTCTTTAACTTGATGGGATCTAAGTTGAAATTTTCCATGGCCATCCATCTACAAACTAATGGCCCAATGGAATGGATCAATACCCTAGTTGAGGAGTACTTAAGGCATTATGTCACCACTAATCAAAAGAATTAGGTAGAGCTTCCAGATATAACTCAAGTATGCTACAACCTTCATTATTCTTCAACTACAGGGATGAGCCCTATTGATCTTGTAATGGGACAACAATGTCTCACACAACTGGAGGTGGCCTAGTTGAAGAAAAAGGTAAATGCCCTACAACCTATCACTTAATTAAGAAAGCATAACACAACTTGCACAAGGTGGCAAGGTGCACGAAATAGTATGATATGTAATGACCCTTAGAGTTAGAGGTGGGGTACATGGTGCTATTGAAGCTAACCCCACAAGTATGGAGGAAAATTAGTAGCAAGATCATACATCAGTGGCATGTTATAAAGCATGATAGATCATTTGAAGGTATGAAGAGAGTGGGAAACATAGCTTACTGGTTGAAGCTACCCAATAAAAAAAGCCAAGAGAGCTCCGCTCATGATCCAAAGGTAGCTCAACAAGGAGGTTGAAAAGATTCTTAATCATAGGAACATGGGACAAAGCAAAAAGAATCGGCTGATCGATTATCTTGTGATGTGGAAAGGCAGCATCAAAGTTGATGCTAGATGGAAGCCAAACATCACTATATGGGAGTTTGAGAGGTAGATTGAGGAGTACCTAGAGTCATATCCAATGAAGACATTGAATACTTTTGGTGGGGGTGGCTTGTTACCCCAAAAGCAAGTGGCATGTGCCACGACAAGGATCGTGTCACAAAAACTCATGATCCAAGAGATGGACAAGACACTTGCAAGGTCATTATGTGTAGGGTAGTGCACAACATGGGCAAGTGTCTTAGCACAGAACATACAACAAAGAGTTGCAAACACAGTTAGTGCGTACAACACAATTTAGCATATGCATAGCATATGCAAGGTGGGGCATAGACACTTGGATTGTAAAGAGCAATCATAGGCCACATGTGGACATGGTGATACCACATGGACTGTAGGGGAACCAGCTATAGAATATGTGGGCATAATGACACCACATGGACTACAGGAAGTAGTTAAAGCACATTGTGGCATGGTGATACCACTTGGACTGTAGGGTGTAGTCATAGGAGATAGTAGACAAGTGGTTACGCACATATGGACTACAAGGAGTAGTCATGGGTATTGGTTATATATGTCTTGAACTAGGGAGAAAGACAGAGAGTTTTGCTAACTCATGTGTGGCCTTGGTTATTATAAATCCTCTTTGTGAATAAAAGAGTTGGGAAAGAATCTTGTATATTATTGTGTACTCGTTATCCTTCCTTGGTGAGCTTTTATGTTTGAGTTAGTAAACTAAGTGTGGCATACTTAGTGCCATCACATGGTGTGAATTCAGGTTAAGAATTCAGTCGTGTGACACTAACCATCTTTAACTTGATAACCAATGGATTTTTAGGTTATTGTTTTTTGGGTTTGAAGTGTTGATAACAAATTTATGCTTATTATCATTAAACTTCCTTTGAATAAAGCATTTGGCTAACTAACTAACCAAGTGCAAGTCTACCTTAATTCAATCTACTTTAAGGGATGGTTAGTAGCCTTGGCTTGTACTGACCATCCTTATTTAGACTTAATTTGATTTAAGAATAATTGATGGTCTCAGCATGATGTTGACTTTCCCTAGATTAACCAACTTGAGTTACCTTGTCTTAGCTTCAGCTAACACAAGTTATCTAGCTTTAAACCTAATTTGTACCTACTTGGGGATTGGGTGCAAACTTGATCCAACTTGATTAAGGATTGGCTTTAAAATTGGTTTGACCTAATTAGGGTTTGAACCTATCTTATACCCACATAGGGGATTGGGTTTGAACTTTATTTCAAACTACCTCAAGGATTGAGTTTGAAATTAGTTTGACCTTATCAAGATTTGAACTTTATTTGGACCCACTTTGGGGATTGGCTTCAAACTTGATCCAACTCAATTAGAGATTGGGTTTGAAATTGGTTTGACACAATTAGAGTTTGAACTTGACTTAGACTTTGAGGATTGGGTTTAGACTTGGTCCAACCTCATTAGAGTTTAGATTTGAAGTTTATTAGACCTGATTAGGGCAAAGGTTTAAGCTCAATTAGACCCAATTAGAGTTTGGATCTAAACCAATTTGGTTAAGGTTCGATCATAAATTTGGATCTAATAAGGGTTTGGGTATAAGGCGATATGATTTGACTTAATTTGATTAATTTATTTAGGTCATATGATACTTTTTTGAGTTTGATTAATTTTATTTGAGTCAATCAATATGTTCAGCTTGATTAATCTGACTAAGGTAGTTTGAATCAACTTAATTAATTGACTTAGTAAATTTTGATGGTCAAAAGGGGATCTTAAAGATAGTCCGATAGACAAAAATGGCATTCAATGGTTCGTGAAAGCAACTTTTAAGCCGAATGTCATACAAGGAGATTTGGAGATAGTTCTTTAAGTGAGTTTTGTTTAGGGGACCCTAAGATGGCATTGTAGGCAAGTGTCTTTTAGAGAGATTTGAAGGTAACCCTTTAGGCAAGTGCCATTTGAGGAACTCAAAGATAATCATTCATGAAAATATTGACAAGAGGGATCCTAAAGTGACCTTTTAGGTGGTGTTGTTCATGGGAATGTGAAGGAAACTTTTTAGATGAGTGTCATCCAGGATAACCCAAAAATAGCCCTTTAGGTGATTATAGTTCATGGAGATCCAAAGGTTATCTTTTAGGGAAATGCCATTTAGGAAGATCCCAAGGTATCTCTTTAGATGGATGTAATCAATAAAAATCGGAAGGTAGCACTTTAGGAATTGATGGCAATCAATGTGATTGGCATGCAAATCAAGGTAGTGTCGTGCTTTGCACATGAAGTTGAGTTTTTTTCTAATATTTTTTGGCAAGAAAATTTTTTTATTTTTTTATTTCTCATTTTTCTTTTCTTTTCTCATTTTCCTCTCTTTTGCTCTTCCTTTTCTTCTCTTTTTCTCTTTCTTTCCTTCCATTTCTTTTTCTACCCCTACATCTCATATTAACTTTTATATATATATTACTTTTTTGTTATCCTTTTTTCATTTCTCTTCCTCTCCATTTCTTCATTCTCTTCTCTTCCTCCATGGCTAAGCTTGCCCCCTTCCTCTTCATTATTTGTTAGCCAAATTTGGCTAGATCCAATCATTGGTTATAGTTCAAGTGAGCAATGTATAATTAGCGAGCGAGCTAGGGGCACCCCCACCACAGCTTGTTGATGGGTCGTCATTTTATAGAAACCATTTGTAGGTAGTAGGGGAGCAAGGACGGCAGAGTAGTAATGTGCCTACAAGTGGAAAAAAGATAGAAGCAAGAAGAAGCCAAAGAAAAAAAAAATGGGAAAAGATTTGAAATCATACCAATTCTATATACAATCTCTGACTTCTCATTCATTCTATATTTCATGCTTCTTCTCTAATCTATGAACTCTAATATTCTCTCTCACTTTTCTCTTGATTTGCTAGGTTGCATGGACTTTTATAGATGCTGAGATGATCAATCAAATCTAGATCATTTCATTAAAAATTTGAATTATTTTAATGATTTCATAAATGTGGATTGTTATGATTTCTATTTGATTTGCATAGATAATATTCTAGATGATGATATTTTGGTTGAGATTAGACATTTTATCACTCATTTGCAATATGAAAAATTAGAGAGAATAATTTACAAAATTTTTTTATTTGGGGACTAATTTGTAATTTAAAGAAGTTAGGTTTTTTATAAAAAAAAAAGCACTAGGGACCTTGTTCTAAGCTTTTAAAGATCTCTAGGGGTGTATTGCAAAGATTTCTATTTCTAGAAAGAATGAATTAGATTTACTTGCATTTTTTAATTTTCTAGGGGCTCTATTTGTAAATTTATGAAAATAATAATTTTATTTTAAATTTCTGACTTTTCATGATGTTATTTGCAAAAGTAAGCAAATAATTCATCCATCATTATTTTTTTACTCCAAAGATTTTTTTTGCAATTTTGAATTTTCTTAGGGAATTATTTGTAAATTTGGATTTTATTCAAGGAGCTATTTGTAATAAAATTTTTTCCTCTAAGGACTTGATCATAATGAGCTCTTTTATTCTAGGATTTTATTTGTAATCTTTTTCTTTTTGATGAATTTTTAGGGTTAAACACATGGGTGCTCAAAAAACTAAGGCTTTGGATACCTTTTCGTGAGGTCTTATAAGTTTGCTTAATGGATATTTGGGTTTTCAAATGAGTTAAGGATTTGAATACCTTCTCGTGAGGGACTTCCTCATTGTCTTGGTGAAGACCTAGGTGGTTAGCTAGGGCTTAAATACATTTATCAAACTCCAAACATATGACAAGTAGGGAAGTGGACATTTCATCGATAGAAATTATCATGGTTATCTACATGCCATGTCCTTGATAGGAGGCTCCCATTTTGGTGTGCCAACTTGTATGCTCTAAAGCCAAATGACCCCACAATTTTGTAAGGTCCTTCTCAATTTGGGGTAAGCTTCCTTTGATAGTTGCTTTTGTTTTCCAAATTACCCAATTGCTGACTTGGAAGCTTCACTCCCTGACTCGGGACCAGTGGTATTAGCAACTCTTCTTTGTCAACCCTTAATACTTTTGAGCTTTGGTTGGTGTTATAATTATCAATCCTTATTGATGGGGTGTTAATCTCCATGGCAATGGCAATTTTCACCTTGGAGGCTAATTGGAAGGACTTTTGTTGGTCGATGTGTGGGGAGTTGTGTGGTAAACCCATAGCATGTTATGCATGTAGGTAATCCACTATCCACCAAGGTCCTCTACTCACATTTTTAGCCTTCAGAGGATGTGTGATTAGTGAATTTTGCTAGCCACTAGGTTATAGGTATGCCGCCAAAGTAAATTTTTGATTAATATGGAAGTTAGCATAGAAAGATATGAACTTGGCACTATCAAATTATTTTTCTTTGTTAATGACTATGGAGTGAGCAAGGCCAAATCTATAAACAACTGACCCCAAGAAGAATTCTTGGATGTATTGCTTGGTGATATTGTCTTAGGGCTCAGCCTCATCCACTTAGTGTAGTACTCGTATCACCAAAAAAAATTTTTGATCTGAGGATGGTGGCAAAGGACCTAAGGTATTCAATTTCCATTGGTCAAAGGGTCAAGTTTTTATTTGTTGTAATAGTTGAAGTTACTACTAAGTTAGCATATTTTTAGTATTTCTAACATCAGACTAACCCTCGAGCTTTGGCATTCATGGTCAACCACTAATGATCTTGCAGAAGGAGTTCATGGGCCAAAGTTCGCACTGCCCTCCTAATTGCCACAAATTTTGAGGCTTGTTTCTATATTCATCAAGCTTACTTTGTGTCGGCCAACAACATGCCCACTTTCAGGTAAGTTACTATGGGTCCTTCCAACTAGGCTCTACTTTTGCTAGATGCATGATAGTTTTTGGTTTTTTAATACCAAGCAATTCTAGTGTCCTTATAAACACTATGGGCAGGAGGCCTATATTAGCCCAAATGGCAAACTTGGCCAGAGCATCAACTTCAATATTTCACTTTTGTGGTACTTATTCAAAGTTGATGGTTTTGAACTACTAAGCTAGCTCTTAAAATCTTTGGAGGTACCAAGCCATGGTATTGTCTCTTGTCTTATATTTGTCAATGACCTAACTGACCATGAGCTATGAGTCACTAAAAACCCAAAAAGATTGAGCCCCTATTTCCCAAGCTATTTTGAGGCTAAAAACCAAGGCCATACTCAGCTACCTTTTCATCCAAGTTGGTGTGTACCATGCCAACCCAGCTCCCCCTGTTACACACTGACCCATCAATCTACAAGAGCCATGGTCTTGCAAAATAATAATTCTCTATGTTTGGCTTGATAGCCTTGACCATGAAGTTAGTGAGAGCTTAAGCTTTGATGGCAGTGCATGACTTGTATTGAATATCAAAATGGCTCATTTTCACTATCCACTTAAATAATCAACTATTATGGAAGGACATGGGAGAAGTTTGAAGTATCAAGCATAACTTTGAAGTGTGCCAATAGCTTTGAGTGTGTTGGCAATTGATTTCTTTAGTTTGACATTGTCACCAATAGCTTAGGGAGTTGGATATAACTTTGAAGTGTGGCCAATAACTTTGAGCATATTTGTGATTAAATTCTTTAGATTGATAGTATCGCCAATGGATTCTGGGATTGGATATATCTTTGAAGTATTGTTGAAGGCTTTTGTAGCCTAAGCCATGGTCTCTGGAGAATAAACTCCTCGAGCCAAAGAGGTAAAAAACTGAATGATGAGAATGAAAGCCTAAATTTCAAGTATGTACCCCATTGAACAACTTAAGGTCTGAAATCCTGGCATAGATCGAGTTTTGAGATTTCTTACAAAGTCCCCAACTCATCCGCACTACCAAGCAAAACCTTGACAAATCAAGGTACTATCATTTTCTTTATAATTATGGTTATGACACAAAAGAATGCAAGCACCTCAATGATAAAATCAAGAGGCTCATCAAAGAAGGCCACCTCAAGTAGTTTACCTATCGAGGTGACTAAGCTAAAGAAGATCACATGTGGGATGTTTCCAATGTTTCAAGCTTGCTTGAGAGGGATGTTGGTCATCACTTGGATAATGTGAGCTTGAAAGTATGGTCAAAGCTTATGGGAGGAAAGCACCATGGCATAGTTTAGCTTCTCCATAATAGCATACCTAGACTTGACACCTCACAACACATAGCTCACATAGTAAAAAAAAGATTGTATTATTTCTTGGTTGGTTACAAGTACAACGCTCATAACTTAGGGACTAGAGGGAACATACAAGTAGAGGGTCTTTCTTGGGTAGGCTTTATAAGAAAGGGAGGTAATTATATTTGGCCTTCAACTCTTGGAATGTTGAATCATAGTCCACATCTTAGGTGAAGTCCTTCTTTTGCTTCAAGGCATTGAAGAAAGGAAGGCAACATTCACCTAAATTATAGAGGAGTAGTTGAGGGTAGCCATTCATCAAGTGAGATGCAAAACCCCTTTAACAAATAGGGGAGGCTCCATGTCATATATTACCTTAATCTTCTTGAGGTTTGCCTCAATCTCCCTTTTCAACACCAAGAACTTGGCAAACTTGCCTAATGCAACCCCAAAGGTACACTTTTTAGGTTGAGCTTTACGTAGCGCTAGCGGAGGGTATTGAAGATTTTTCCACATTTCTTAGATGCTTCTCAAAATAGAGGCTTTTGAGGGGGCAAAGAATTTTGACTAGTATGTCATTAACATAGGCCTCCATGTTTCTCCCTAATTGAGGGTGAAAAACCTTATCCACCATCTTATTGTAGGTTTCTTCCACAATTTTGAGATTGAATGGTATTATGGTATAACAATAGTTGCCAATGTAGGTGATAAATGCTATCTCCTCCTCATCCTTTGAACTCATCCTAATTGTGTAGTAGTTGGAGAATGCTTTGAGGAAGTTAAGGAATTGGTGCCTTGTGGTGGAGTTGATGAGTTGATTGATCTTAGAGAGGGGGTAGCTATCTTTGAGGAAGGCACTATTTAACTTGGTGAAGTCAATGCACATATTGATCTTCTTCACAAGATGATGTTGGCCAGCTACTCTAGGTAGTAGATTTCTCTAACAAAGCTAGCCTTTAGCAACTTTGAGACCTCCTTTGATGCCATCTTCTACTTCTCTAGGGACATAAGTCTCTTCTTCTGCGTAATTGGTTGAGCATCATGCAGAATGTTCAACTCATGCTCAGTGATCAATGTCAGGGAGGTCTTCACATTACTAGGTAAATACATATTGGTTCTTCTTAAGAGAGGTGATTAGTTTCTCTCACAACATCTCAACAAGAGGGTTATGAGGGTTTTCTCTCTCAAACATCTAAATTGATGGTCATCAGCAGCTTAACCAGGGAGGCACGGTCTTTTCTCTCCTAACTTAGACCAACCATTCCCGAGAGTGCAACACCCCAAGTCTAGGACTATTGTCAGTGTTGCAATAGGCTTTTTGCACAAGGCCTCATAACAACACATGTTGGTGAGATGATAGCCCCTATCTTCTATGGTTCCTCCTTAGTTGGCAGGAAACCTCACCAATAGATGGAAAGTGGAGATTATTGCTTCCAACTAGTTCAAAGTTGGTCAGCCAAAATGGTCTTATCACTCTGATGAACTCAATCACAAAAGAGATATTTTGCCTCCATCTCTAATGGTGATTGGGAGATCTATAGCATCAAGTAGCTTGATTAAGTCCTTCTATGAAGCTGACCAATGACCCATGAAAAGGCTTCATATTTCAACTGCTAGCATGCATTTTTTCAAAGCCATTGCTAAAGAGTATATCTGCCAAGCTAATCATATGAATTAGGATTCTATTAACCCACTAATTTGAGATGATTGCTCCTACTACCAAGGTATTATCAGTTGGCATTAACACTTCTTGTAAGTCTTTCAATGAGAAAATTATATTGTTTGGAATTGTCACTAATGAGCTAAAGTCAACCTCATTTGTTTTGCTTCTATGTACAAAGATATCCTCAATCATTGTAGCTCTATGGATGTGCTTTCATCAAGCTATGTGCATGTTCTCCAATAAGTCAAGTGTCTTAGGTATAATAGCAATGTGATGCATAGTAGGCTTGTGATTGACAATGCGCGGATATTGTCATTGTTGGTTACTATGATAAGATAAATCTACATGCTCAAGAGGCTGGTGTGTTTAGGGTCAACTCTCTTGTGCTCCTCCTTTCTAATTAAATAGTGTTTTTGCCAATCCTAGATGAGGGGCTTGATCACTATTTTGAGGTTGTAGACTCCTCTACCTAGTGGCTGTATTCTTGGTGGAAATGATAGCACTTGCTTTTGTATGGGGCTCCATGGGCATGGATTATGAGTTGAGGTTAATGCAAGTACTCCTAGTTATCTATTTGGGCTAGGATCTCCATTTGCCTATTCAATGACATGTAGATTATCTCATGTCAATAGGGCTCCACCCTCTGATGCTTAGGCTTTGGCTACGTAGAATTTTGCTTCTCATACTGAGGTATGGAGATTAGCTTGGTATCTTTCTAAGATGAGAAGATATTTTTAGCATTAATATACTCTCAAGCTATTGTCATGAAGTCATGGAGGTTGACAACTAAAGCCTTGGTCAAAGAGTAGAAGGGGTAATTAGCATGGAGTCCACTAGACATTGCTACCAAAGCTACAATGTTGTTAGCATCTCAAAATTGAAGCTTCACTGCATTGAACTAGTTAATGTAGGCTCAAAGAGATCCTCCCTCTTATTGCCGCATCACTATGAGAGGGGTGGAATTCTTTTGATGGAGGATAAGGGAGATTAACTGGTGGCAAATGTTTGCTAGAGGTAGGGAAAACTCATCACTGAAGTTGGAGGGAGGCAGTAGGTACCATGTAGTTACAATATTGTATAGTGATAAATTGAAGGCTTGACATATTAGGCCTTTGTTGGCTCAATGGACCTCCATCATGGAGCAATAGTAAGGGATGCACTCCATTGGATTAGTGGTACCTTTATAGGGTTCAATGTTGGGTAAGTTGAACTTTTATGGTGGTGGTTGGTCAATCAAAGACTAGATCAATGAGTTAGCTAGATTTATCCCATGGTCCAAATAAGCATAGCATGGATCTTAATGAACCTCACAGAGTTATTATGCTAGGAAGAGGCAGCTTGTCAGTATGTAGGGGGTGGGGGAGGGGAGTGTGGAGGGTTGTGGTCCTGGTGCTCTAGGGGTTAATGTACTTGAGATGGTTGCCTATGCTATTAGTGTTGGTTTTGGATGGTCAAAGCTTGCGACTAGGCCAAGAGGTTGTTAGGCTCTTCTCATTAACTGCGACAAAAGTTTGGTAGTGGGTATGGGTGATTGGTGTTGGGTGGAGCTGATTGGGCTTGATTTTGGACTTGTTGGGTTGGATCATCAACCCCAGAGTTATGGTTAGTGGAGATAGAAGCAACCTTGTAGGGATAATAGTGAGCCTCAGTGGTGTCAATGATAGTAGCATCGATAGCAACCTATTGAAAGGTTATCCCTAATCCAATAGCTACTTCAATAACTAACTATTGGAATGCAATTGGGTTGATTGCCTTCGACCTGGGTAGCATGATGGAGGAGGGTTCTCAACCCTTCCTCTAGTGCTAAAGGATGTAGCTAGAACATGGCAAAGCTAACTTGTATCTAGTCTAGCCTTTGAACTGCTTTGACCTAAGCTCCTTAAATATAAAAACTCACCTCCAACAAGGACCACCTAATACCCAAGTCAGTGCAATGGAAGAAGATGAATAATAGCATAGAGAAAGAAGTCATAATTGGCTACCTATTGCTTATCCAGGATATATATAGATGTGGGCATATGTGAGATTGATGTGATAGATGGACATAGAGTAAGAGAGAACCTTGTGAGATTTGATGCAATAAATGTGGTCCTTTTCCTCATTAATAATGGTCAAAGTCTATTATGGAGAAATTTAAAATGACATTATTGATTCACCTTTGATTTAATGACCATCCAACAAAAATTTCTTTAGCTTGTTAAAGGTCATTTGATGATTGAAGATGATTGGCTTGATATTGAGTACACCAAGAGATCTTCTATAATTGGGGATGCCAAGAAATGAATATTGGTTCATAAAATTATGTGTGAAGCTGGGATTTGGGTGAACCAACTACAAAGTTGTGCCAAGTACTGCTCTAAGCAGGTGATGATTAGTGCTCACCTAAGGTGGAGATTTTATAGTCCTTCAGCTTACTTCAAGTTAGTGGGCTTTTTGGTTCAAGGAGTGATAGGTGCACCACCTATTTATTAATGCAAAAATAAATTAATTATGCATAAACTCACTTGATGGTCAGGTTATATGTACAAAACTATTAACTTTGTCATGCTATAGAGGCAATTATAACTAGAGGTGTCAAGCGAGCCGTACTAGGCTGGCAACCTATTTCATCGAGTCATCGTTACTATTGTGGATCATATCCAACATGATTTGCAAATTTTTGAGAGTGCCAAGGACAATCCATAACTCATGTACTTGTGGTTCATGCCATGTTGGCCCACGTGACCCGATTCCATATTTTATTAATAAAAATTTTTAGAATATCAAAAAAACAAAAAATTGTAGAAAAAATAAAAATCAGAAAAAGATTATTGAAGTATAAAAATCATAAAATATAAATATAAATTAAAAAATATAATGTTAATATTTATAAATTAATTTATGTGTATCGTACCCATTTGTGACACAAGCAGTGGGGGGAGCCCCGGGCATGACCCATGTATATGGCCATGCTTATGCCACATGATTATTATAACAACTATGTTATGGTTGGCATGACCCATTGTAGCAATTATTGAACTTGTTTGTATGTCATCAGTCTAATTTGACACTTCTAATTATAATTAGTATAGTCAAAGGTAGACAACTAGGCATCTAGATGATTTGCTTGGACACCTATTAATTAATAGTCTTGTTTTGGACATAAATGCTTGATAATTTTGTCTTTCTTCTTTGGATTAATCATCTAGAATTCTATATACATTTATCTAGGTACTTGCCCATGCAAAGGTGATATTGAGAGTAGCTAGTTAGACATTATAACTTCTTTAAGAATAATATAATTATTGTATACATGGAATTTTTTGATTTTGAATAGAACATATTGAGAAAAGCATCTCTAAAATTTTATTGATCAATTTTCCCTTGCATTTAATGATCATCTAGCAATAAATTTCTTTAGCCTATTTAAGGCCATTTGACAATTGAAGATAGTTGACCTCATATCAAGTGCACCAAGAGGCTTATGTAGGATCCAAGGTGCCAAGTACTGAATTGAGGTTTATGAAACTATGCACCAACTTGGGATTTGGGTGCTTGATGTTACCCTAAAACTAGAGTCCACAATAGTAACCTTAGGTTGGAGTACTAGGCATTGACCTACATGGGGTGTGCTAGGTACTGCTCCAAGTAGGGGATGCTCAGTGCCTACCTAGGGTTGAGTTTTTCTAGAGTCCTTCGACTTAGTTTAGCTGGTGGGCTTTTTGGTTCAAGCTCTGATAGGTGGGATGCTTCCTCCTTAATGCAAAAATAGATTAATTATGCAGAAACTCAATTAAAGGTTAGATTGTATGTGCATAACTCTTAACTTTGTCATGCTATAGAGACAATGACAACTATTATAGTCAAAAGGTAGACAACTAGCCATCTACATAGTATGCTTGGATAACTATTAATTAATAGTCTTCTTGTGGACATAAATGCTTGATGATTTTGTCATTCTTCTTTAGACAACTACCTAAAATCCTATATGAATCTATCGAGGTACTTGTTTACTCTCCAAGGTCTTCGTTATCTTAGGTGATCAATTTCGATCCCACAAATTCTATCATGTTTTATAGGACTTAACTTCTCCTCTTAGTAGAGAAACATAAGTGAAATGGGCATATATTAGAAGAAGAAAAGTTGAAAGTTAATGAGTGATTAAGAAAAAGGGAAATGTCATCATCAAGTGGCCCTCTTACCCTAATCCACACCATTATCCTCGGTGAAAGGTTTATGGCACACTTCGTCAATTAACGATCACCCCAGGGGTAACTGAAGTCCACATAAGCACGGACCAGCCCCTTACCTCCCACCTAGTGGGAAAAGACCAAGCTCATTTAAGGGGCAAAAACCTCCCATCTGAGGGGTAAAGACTTCCCATCCAAGGAGAAAGGGCCAAATCCATTCAAAGGGGCTAAGGACAAATGCCATTATGCCAAATCTCAATAACAAAATAACAATCATCATGGGGGCAACTGGAGTCCATATTAGCCATTAGGCTATGCCCAACTCCATCCAATTGATGCATGGTGCTTCTACTTTTGCTAACAATATCATTGCTCATAGAATTACTAATGCTACAATTGATCTAGTCATTGCTCCACTTATCTAGTATGGATTAGCTTCTCATCTCCCGCCCTATGGGAAAAGAGCAAACCCATCTAGGGGCAAAAGACCAAGTCCACCAATGGTGCAAAGGCTGAGTTTGTCTTAGTAACAAAAGCCAAATTTCGTTATGTCGAACCTCAATGATGAAACAAAGATTTCATAGGCACAAAACAGGGTAACAACTTGTCAAAGGCTAAGCAATAGGCAAAAATTAGGTTTTGATCGCCTACAACTTATAAAAGGAAGGACCAATGTGGTGTTTGATCGACTTTGGGATGTCAGATTGAACCTAAAGCTAGATTCTATAATCCTCATCTCTCATGCTACAAGGGCTAAAGGAGAACAATAGAAGGATATAGGCTCAACCTTCTTCGGCTGAGATAGGAGCAATGCCATTTTCTTATGCCAGAGTGATTAATGACGAGTAACTAAATTTGAGAAGAAGGATACTCATGCCAAGTTAGTCACATCGAAGAGTCAAATCATTGCATGAGCTTCGAAACCACAAAACAAAAGAAAATGTCTAGCCTATGATGAGTTCTTGTCAAATCAAACCAACTAGTCAAGTATGCATTCAATACTTCTCAAGGAAAAATGTAAAAAGAAAATAGAGTAAAAAAATAAAACAAAAATATTTTTCCTAGTATTCAAGATAAATACCTTTTGCCTTAGAGATGAGGTCTCTAGAAATGAAAAGGTAGTGAAGTCAATGATGGTCAATGATGAAACATAATGGAGTTGAAATCCAAGCACTTCCCCCACCCACTGACGCCATAAGTTAACTTCAGGAATGCAAGCTTGAAAATTGGTGACCAATCTCTAAGTAGCTAGAATCCTTTTAGGAAAGTTACTTCAAAGACAACAGTGCTAAGATCAAAAGATAACCTCTTGGGAATCTCCTCTTAAAGGATAAAGATCACCCCACCTTCAAACAAAAGAAACAAAATAAGGTCTCGAATGGACATCTAATATTGAAAACTAAACCAAAATAGGCGAGCTCAAAGAGTAAGATTGGTCGGCATCTACGAGCTCACAAATCTTAGATAGTCAAAAGAAGAATGAGATTACTAAAAAATAGAACAAAAAATGAAAAAGAAGAAAAAATAAAAAAGGGGGAGAATATTGCATCACATGTTGAAATTAGGAGGATTGACTTAGTCTCATCTTGATGTATTATTGAACAAGAAAGACCACCCAAAGGGTAAGTACCAGTTATCATCTGCAGGTGTATAAACCTTGCAAATTGAGATTAAGAAGCATATGAGATATTAAAGCCAAAGTCAAAAAAACAACTAACCAATAGAACATCATCGCCAAAAAAAAGATTCTAAAGAAAATATTGCCTAGGGAAAAGGTATAAGAGGAGGTTGATTGATGACGTATTACCTTTGGAGACTAAAATAATCCTTAAACTTTAATAGACCAAATCAAGCAAGAGGCCTCATTACATACTAGGTGTGGGACCTATTGAACAACTATTTGCACCAAAGCGGTATTCCACCTCTTCATCTTTCCCATTTTGGAGACCGATAAAGAAACCAACAGTGAGTACTACTTTCTTCCCTTCTTTCCGGTTAAGGGTTGGGATTCGATTGGAAGGTATTTTTCCTATTCGTATTGTAGCGGTTTATCTAGTTTCGAGTGTTGGGCTATTGTGTGAGGATACTCGTCTGAACCATAGGGAACTTGCTGTTACCTTCTGGAGCCATTCCACCTACGGAGGAGAGGTGCTTGGTTAGTGACGTAGCAACAAGAGTGGTAGACGAGGAAAACACCATTGCCTGTGTTAAGAACTCCTTGAATCCATAAGGAAGAGAGAAAATTCACTAAAGTAGAACTTTATTGAGAATAAAAGTTGTTCTCCCATCCATAGGGCTCAAGGCCTATTTATACAAATACCAGAAGTCCAATTTGAGTAAGTTTCTAGCTTCCCAAGTCCTAAACTGAATACAACTCAGCTTGAACCCATTAATTGGGTTGATAGAAGTTCTAAATAAGTTAACCTACGAAAATAAAATCCTAAATAAGGATTCATCCTTCCCAAGTCCTAAACTGAATAGGATTCAACCCAAAATTAGTCTTGGGTTAGTGGAATCCAAAAATAAGACCTAAGACATCATAATGAAGAGAATTTAAACATAGAAAGATACTAAGTAAGGTAAATCCTAACTTTAAGTAAAGGAGTGAATCAAATCATTTGTCATGGCCCCTTAACTTCTGAATTAGCTCCTTTTGATATTTCTGAACTTCCTTTGAGCGTCCTACATCAGTGTCCCCTTCTTGTAAAGAACTCGTCCTCGAGTTATTTTATCGTAACTTGCAGTCCTCAGGTGCATAGTAGTCAAACAAATCTTGAATATTAAAAGTGTTTGAGATTCCTAAATCCTTTGGGAGGTCGATGACATAGGCATTGCTATTTATCTTTCTTAGTATCTTCAGTGGCCCAATTTTCTTCTGTTTCAGTTTGTTGTAAGTTCCAGCTAGAAACCGTTCCTTCCTCAAGTGCACCATCACCAGATCTCCTTCTTGAAACTCTTTTGGATGCTTATGAATGTCCGCTTTAATTTTGTATTTGGCATTGGATTCTTCTAATTTCTTCTTTACCTCAGTATGCACTTCAATAATTCTCTCCACCATATTGTCTGCAACTATGCTTGTTCCTGGCAATTTGGGCAACACCACCAAATCCAGCGGGTGCTTTGGGGTTCTTCCATTGACAATTTCAAATGGTGATTTTCCTGTGGACCTGTTCTTCATGTTATTGAAAGCGAATTCAGCTTGTGCGAGTGCATAATCCCACTGCTTTGGTTTGTCTCTTGCAAGACACTGAATGATGTTTACAAGTGTTTGATTTACCACTTCAGTTTGTCCATCTGTTTGTGAATGATAAGCACTGCTAAATTGTAGAGACGTATCAAATCGCCTCCACAATGTCTTCCAAAAGTGACTTAGAAATTTTGTGTCGCGATCAGAAGTGATAGTCTTTGGTACTCCATGTAGCCTTACAATCTCTTGAAAGAATAGATTAGCCAACCCTTGTTGCATCTGCTGTCTTCTTACATGGAATGAAGTGTGCCATCTTGGAAAATCTGTCGACAACAACAAATACTGAATCTAAGCCTCGTTGAGTCCTGGGGAGGCCCAAAACAAAATCCATCAATAGATCGTCCCATGGGGCATTTAGCACAGGCAATGGGGTATAAAGGCTAGTGTTTTGAGAGCTTCCTTTGGCTGTTTGGCATACATAGCACCTTTGTACAAAATGACCGACATCCCTTTTAAGTTGTGGCCAGTAGTAGCGCTCTTCAACTAGTGCAATGCTCTTGGCACGCCCAAGATGCCCTGCTAGGCCACTGCTATGCAACTCTTTCACCACCTTTTCTCTTAAGGAGCACCTTGGAATGCAAAGACGAGAACCCTTAAAGAGAAAGCCTTCATGGAGATATAAATCACTTCTTTGTCCTGCTTGGCACTTTCTAAACTCCTCTTTAAAATCTTCATCTTCAGCATACAATTCCTTCAAATAATCAAACCCTTCAACTTCGTTGCTTATAGTTACCATCAAGGCTGCCCTGCGGCTCAAAGCATCTGCCACCTTATTTTTTTGTCCAGATTTGTGTTTTAAAACATAGGTGTATTGCTGTAAGAATGACGACCATCGACCATGCATGCGATTCAAGTCCTTCTGGCTATCAATGAATTTCAAAGCTTGGTGGTCAGTATATAGAATGAACTCTCGTTGAATTAGATAGTGCTTCCAATGACGAACTGCTTGTACAACCGCATAAAATTTCAGCTCATATGTTGACCACTTCTTTCGAGCTTTGCTCAACTTTTTGCTATAGAAAGCTATTGGTCTTCCTTCCTGAGATAGAACGGCTCCAATGCCTATGTACGAAGCATCACAGTCTACCTCGAATAACTTCTCGAAGCTGGGCAATGACAAAATAGGTGCAGTAGATAACTTCTCCTTGATTAATTCGAAGCATCTATTAGCTTCTTGAGTCTAGGAGAACTTGCATTGCTTTAAACATTCAGTTATTGGTGCCATAATGGAACTAAAGTTTTTGACAAACCTCCGATAGAATGTTGCCAGACCATGGAAGCTTCTAACTTCTGATACACTTCTGGGTATCGGCCATTCCTTAATAGCTTTTACCTTTTCTTCATCAACATGAATGCCTTCAGCACTTACAACGAAACCCAAGAACACCAAGTGGTCAGTCATAAAATGGCATTTCTTTGAGTTGATGTACAACTTCTCCTTCTTCAGCACAGTAAGTACTTCTGTTAGATGCCTTTTATGTTCTTCTTCATTATGACTGTACACCAGGATATCATCAAAGTAAACAACAACAAAATGACCAATGAAAGGTTTGAGTACCGATTGATCAATCGCATGAAGGTACTTGGTGCATTTGAGAGTCCAAAAGGCATAACAAGCCACTCATAAAGTCCTTCTTTTGTTTTGAAAGCGGTTTTCCATTCATCACCGGGTCTAATTCTAATTTGATGGTATCCACTCCTCAAATCTATCTTGGAGAACACTTTTGACCCTTCCAACATGTCCAACATGTCCTCTAAGTGAGAAATTGGGAATCTATACTTTACCATGATTCGGTTGATAGCTAGACTATCTACACACATCCGCCAACTTCCATCTTTCTTAGGTGTCAATAAGGCTGGAACTGCACATGGGCTCATGCTGACTCTGACCATTCCTTTTCTGATCAACTCTTCAACCTTGTCTTGTAAAATTTGTGACTCTTTTGGACTCATTCTGTAGTGGGGAAGATTTGGTAAACTTGCTCCAGGAACAAGGTCAATGTGGTGCTAAATATCTCTCATTGGGGGTAGTTCATCAGGAAGATCATCCGGCATGATTTCCTTGAATTCATCTAGGAAGGGTTGCAAGCCTTTTGGAACTTCAGTGGGCATTGTCTCCATTCCTTTCTCAATCACAACAAATATTTGAGATGTCTCTCTAGCCTCATTTATAAAATTTTGCACAATCAGGAAGGAGTGACCCTCCTCTTGTAAACTTTTGGGTCGACACTTTTCACCAATGGGGGTAAGGATAATTTTGTTTCCATCTTTGAAGAAGATGTAGCGATTGTCTCGCCCCCGATGTGTAGAATCTCTATCAAATTGCCAAGGTCTGCCAAGAAGAATATGACATGCATCCATCTCCATAACATCACAGGTTACCTCATCCTTGTAGAATTTTCCAATGGAAAAATAAATTTGACACCGTTCAGTTACCTTGGTTTCACCAACCTTTTTAATCCAGCCGATCTTGTAGGGAGAGGGATGTGATTTCGTTTTCAATTGAAGCTTGTCAACCATAGTCTTAGACAAGATGTTTTCACTGCTTCCCCCATCAATAATCATGTCACAGATCTTGCCATTTACTGTACATCGAGTGCGGAAGATATTGTGACGTTGTAGGTTTTCCTCTTACTTTGGGATATACATCAGATTTCGAACTACTAAAGATGACCTTTCACCATCAGGCTCGTCAAATATTCCATCTTCATAGTTTTCTTGATCACAAGCTAGGTCATCATCTTTTGAGTCATGTAAATTGTCAGCCACAAAATTATCTTCAATAGCCAAGTTCACAGGTTGTCTTGCTGGATAAACATTAGAATGATGTCCAGGTTTTCCACAGCAATAGCACTTTAGATCAGGATTTGAACTTGGGTTCTTTGCTGATGTGGTGTTTCCTGATGGCCTTGTAGGTCTAGCTTCAAGACTCATTTGTGTGGGAGGTCGAGGAGGTTGTGTAGCTTCACCTCTATTAGGAATAAATTGTGCACCTTTTGAATTCTCACCAATGGTTCTCCCCACTTGATTTCTGATGACAGGTCGCTCCAATTGGGACTCCACACGAGTTGCACTCCTCACAACCTCATTAACCGTCCAAATAGGTTGCAAAGAAATCCTATCTTGGATGGTTGTGCATAGCCCACTGATGAATCTTGCCACTTGATGAGATTCAGTCTCTATTAGATTATTAAATGCTGATAGGCGATAGAACTTCTCAGCATATGCCTTCACACTGTGATTACCCTGTCGACAATTTTGATATTGCTGAAAGAGTACCTAGTCATAATCTATGGGAAGGAATTGCTTTTCGAGAAGAGCCTTCATCCGTATCCATGCTCGAATTGGAGCTTTATTTTGGTGTGTCCTTTCCAACTGGATGCGTTCCCACCATGCTGATGCACCCCCCTTTAGTCGGTAAACAACAAGCTTCACTTTCTTCGAATCTAGAATCTCCATGTAGTCAAAGAACCGTTCCACTTCAGCAAGCCAATCGAGAAAATCTTCAATCTGAAGTTGGCCATTGAAAGATGGGAAATCAATCTTCAAGCGAAAATCATGACATCTATCATGCTCAGAAACTGGTCGATGAAGGATGTCTTCAATTTCTTCATTGCTGGAGTTTTCAAGGATTTGTAAACCCTTTGGATTCACTTGCGGAGCCTTTCCTTGACCAATTGGATCGCGAGTCACTTTATCGATCTATCGACGTGGTTGATTCAGGACTTCATGTTGATCCATCCTCAGCATTAACCTTGCAAGTGAGTTTTGGATTACCTCCATGGTTGAATCAAAATACTCACGACTGATATGATTTACCCATAGGAGCACCGTCCCTAGGGTTGCTGCTGGTTGCGTCGTCGTTAGACATTAAGAAAGGAGAGCCTCGCTCTGATACCACTTGACATAGCAACAAGAGTGGTAAACGAGGAAAATACCGTTGCCTCTGTTAAGAACTCCTTGAATCCATAAGGAAGAGAGAAAATTCACTAAAGTAGAACTTTATTGAGAATAAAAGTTGTTCTCTCGTCCATAGGGCTCAAGGCCTATTTATACAAATACCAGAAGTCCAATTTGAGTAAATTTCTAGCTTCCCAAGTCCTAAACTGAATACAACTCAACTTGAACCCATTAATTGAGTTGATAGAAGTTATAAATAAGTTAACCTATGAAAATAAAATCCTAAATAAGGATTCATCCTTCCCAAGTCCTAAACTGAATAGGATTCAGTCCAAAATTAGTCTTGGGTTAGTGGAATCCGAAAATAAGACCTAAGACATTATAATGAAGAGAATTTAAACATAGAAAGGTACTAAGTAAGGTAAATCCTAACTTTAAATAAAGGAGTGAATCAAATCATTTGTCATGACCCCTTGACTTCTGAATTAGCTCCTTTTGATATTTCTGAATTTCTTTTGAACGTCCTACATCAGTTAGTCAGACCAAGTAGTCACAAATCCATGTAGATTATTGCGCCCTCAACATAGTCACTGTCAATAACAAGTACCCTTGTTCGATCGGGCGAAGTACTTCACGAAGCGGGATCAAGTCTGGATTGCGAAAGGAGATGAAGCAAAGACAACATGTGTAAGGTCTTACACATTTCTTTCTTGTTATGCCGTGGTGACTCTATGCCCCGATATTAGTCCTTATGCGACGAAAGATGATTATGATGTGGACTCTTTCTAAAATAAGTGGGGTTCTAGTCCTGCATTTGATGCCGATCATAGCATGTCCCGTTTGATGCCGATCATAGCATGTCCCGCTACTAGACAGTGGATCTAGAAATTCTATCTCAATCAAAGTGGGAAACCTCCTCTGGTAGTGTGTCAACTGTCGTGTCTATCCGAACGGGACCCTCTTGTGCATGGATCACTACTAGGGGCACTCTTTGAAGAAAGGTACAACATCTCGGCCTGGTTAGGAATCCTTTTCGAAAGCTTCAGAGACCATGTGAATGAAAGATTCAGAAGTTAGAAAACTCTCATTTTTGGAAGCAAAGCATAGTGCAACACCGAGTGAGAAAGGTCTCCTCTTTCGGTTTATTCACAGATCTTAACTTAGCACTTGTTTTCTTATTGATTCCTGGGGCTAGGTGTTCGTAGAATAAGTCAGTCTATCCAAATCGAAGACGCACTTCTCAGATCAGTGACGGCCTCTCCAGTGGAGCTGGGCAGATGCGCTAGCGATCGGCACATTAGGGGAGTGCTTACCTGGGTTTCTCGGCCTGGTATCCTGCACCTCGCATTCATGATATCTACATTCAACTGTGCCCCCGGAGACAGGGTCGAAGCACGCCTGCCCAGTGTGCTTCTTTCATGACATGCTCAAGTCCCAGGTGTCTTCCTGTGGTCTTAATGTGTTAGAAGAAGTCATGTCCATCCCGGACATCTGCAACGTCCTCCCACGCCTTTGATTTTTGAGAAATATGGGATAAAGATCAGGAAAAGCAGTTGACAAGAAAAAGCCGGACCCATTCAGTGACTTTCGCGGTTGCCTGCCATAACAAGTGATGATCTCTGTACTAAAGGCCAGCTAATTGTGAAGAACCTACAGCCGGGAATACTGTTTGAAAGAACGGGAAATTAGTGAAAGGAGTTTAATATGGTTGAGGCAACCAACCGAATCTGACGCTTGACTAGGAAAGCGTAGGGCTCAATCCAAGAGGCATACAGTGGTCTTGTGACTTCTCAAAAGGATCAAGTTGCGAATAGAATCCGTTCTTTATCTTCCTTCCCATTTTTAGTCCCTCTACCCGCTTTCCTAGGTTTAGGCCCGAGCCCGTCCGTTCTTCTCTTCGCTTCTATTCTGGCCTTACCAGGTTTTCTGGCTTAAGGAATGGAGGCTGCCCGTAAGCCACCCCTTTCGATTCGATCAAGCTCCCCAACCTATTGAACTTTGAAGCTCACTTTGCCCTTTCTTTTGAACTTTTACTGAACCTGCTGAGTTAGAACGTAGGAGCTATTTGATGCCCGCCAATCACCTATCTTGGTCTTTGCTTTCCCGATAAAAGATATGAGACGTATAGTACCTAACCAATGAGTCATACTACTTACGAAGGCATGGGACAGCTTCTCTCAAACGTATGCTATTTCGCCGGTTACATGGGAGAAAATCCAATACCGAACTATGCTTCTGCCGGTTCAATAGGTATTTTCTTTTATGGTTCATATTCTGGGTTGGGTTTATCTCTGTAGCGATCGGATGAACAGGATTTTAGACATGAAAAAGTCAGAACTAAGAGGGTTGAAAATCAGAAAGCCAAGCCCGGCAAGCATCCTTCTCTTCGTTAGCTAGCCGCAAAGCCAAGTCTAGAACCTTCCCTCGAACTGCCTTCTTGGACAACGACTAGCCAAGAGGTCGGTGGAATTTCCGACAGTTCTTTTTTTTTGGAATGAAGTTACATGACACACACAGTTCTTAAGCAAAGTGAACACTTCGCTCGGTGACGTAAAGAGATGTTAGTCATTCCACGAAAGATAATATGGGAAAGCTGGGAACGGCGGAACGTCATGCTAATGCAGCTAAATCAGTACTATCATCCCTCCCCCTGAGTCCGATTTTGACACTGATTGATCTCAGAAGCTTGGTTTTGATCTTCGTACAAGTTCTGATCTTCGTACTAACTCTGATAGTCCGTCCTACACCACTAGAAGATAAAGGATACATCACCTATCTACGAAAGTATTTTTGAAATAATAAATCTCTAGAAAATTCTAATTTTAAAGAATATACATACAAACACATATGTTTTGCATCATTCTTCCAACATCATAATCAAAGTAAAAAAAATAAAAAAGGAGAGAATGTCACTTTATAAGGTTACTTCTCTTAAAGCACATGCAATAGTTCTCTTCCAAACATACATGATGATGTCAGGGCATATTTCCTGAGCATCCATCATGAATGCTCAACCGAACATTAAGTCTATCCTCTCATAAAAGAAGATGGTAAGGGTAAATTCAAGTCCTCTCTCATTCAAATACTTAAAAAAGGCATGTTTTTATAGCATTTGGAGTGGACAACCAATCCATCAGATTAATACCACACGAGATCTTCATTTCCCACCATCAAGAGGTTGTCAAAAAGAAAATCAACATTCTGTCATCAAAGTCTCACAAATGGAGCATATAGTTGAGACTTCAAAATACAAAAAGGTGATCAGGGGGTTCTTCCCTCATCCTAAAATACTAGGGATAAGTGGAATTATCTTCTCTAATATTTAAGAGACATCTATCATCATAATATTCAAAGGAAAAATATCATATATAATATTTTTTATTGCTTCTACAATCAATATATAATATTTTTTATTGCTTCTACAATCAATATATCAAGTCAAAATTCATAAAATCCTTGACAAAGAATTCAAATAGGCCACTTATATAGTGGTAAAATCAAACATACTACTCTAAAGTGGCAAAACAAAGACCTCCAATATGGTGAAATTAAGCTTATCATTTCCAATATAGTGAAGTCAAGCTCATTACCTCCAAGATGGCAAAAATCAAGCTTATCACCTCCAATTTGGTGAAATCAAGCTTATCACTTTCAAAATGGTGAATTCGAGCTCATCACCTCTAAGGTGGTAAAATCAAATTCTT
Organism: Trichopus zeylanicus subsp. travancoricus; assembly: GCA_005019695.1. Lineage (NCBI taxonomy): Eukaryota > Viridiplantae > Streptophyta > Magnoliopsida > Dioscoreales > Dioscoreaceae > Trichopus > Trichopus zeylanicus. The sequence continues at coordinate 229,871 of RXID01014379.1, forward strand.
CCTCTATGAGGATTGCAAGTCAAACATGTTACCTCTTTCATCGCAAAATCAAAGTAGCAACTTTGGAAACTAGCCAAATAAAATTCATTTTGCATGGTGATCAAGTCTGCATTCACATGGCAAACTAAGTCCATTTTGCATAGCGATCAAGCTCGCATTTATATAGAAAATTAAGTTCAACCTATTGTGCAAATCAAATCAACTTTCATTTGGTAAATCAAGTCCACTTTTCACATGGCAAATCTAATCCACTTTCACATCATAAACTAAATAAGCTCACTTCTACGTAGCAAATCAAGTCCATTTTACATGACGATTAAGCCCATATGGTGAATCAAGTCTACTTTCATGTGGCAAACCAAGTCTATATTATGTGGCAATTAAGTCCATAGCTATATGATGAATTAAGCTCACTCCATGTGGCAATTCAGGTCCACTTCTACATAGCAACTTAAGTTCACTTCTATTTGGCAAAATAAGTCCACTTTCACATGGCAACTTAAGTCCACTTCCACATGAAAATTAAGTCTACTTCTACATGACAAACCAAGTCTACTTTGATGTGGCAAATCAAGTCCATATTACGTTGCGATTAAGCCCATATCTACATAGTGAATTAAGTTCACTTTTTTGTGGCAAGTCAAATCCACTTTTTGTGACAAATAAAATCCACTTCTTGTGGCAAACTTAAATCCACTCCTTATGGCAGCTCAAGTCCACTCATTGTGTCTAGTCAAGTTTTCTCATTGCGACCAATCAAGTCCACTCCTTGTGGCAACACAAGTCTATTTTCACATGACAAACTAAGTCCATTTTGCATAGCGATCAAGCTTGTATTTATATGAAAATCAAGTCCACTCTCATATAGCATGTTAGTCCCTTTTGCAAGGCAATTAAGTTTCCATCCACATGGCAAAGTAAATCCATTCCCATGAGGTAAATAAATCCATTTTGAGTGACAATTAAGTCCTCATTTAATTCACAAATTAAGCCCACTCTTATATAGTAAATTGAAGTCCATCTTATGTGGCAATAAAGCCCTCATTTACATAGCAAATTAAGTTTACTTTCATGTGGCAAAATAAAGTCCATCTTGTGTGACAATTAAATCCATATTTACATAGCAAATTAAGTTAATTTTGTGTAGCAGTCAAGCTCACATTTATATGTCAATTCATATGTACTTCTATGTGGCAAATCAAGTCCATATTAAATGGTGATTAAACTTGCACCTACTGGTGAAACAAGTCCATTTTCACATGGTAAATTAAGCCCACTTCTACGTGGCAAATTAAATCCATTTTCACATGATAAATTAAACCCACTTCTATATGGCAAATTAAATCCACTTTCATGTGGCAAATTAAAGTCCATCTTGCATGGCGATCAAGCTCGCATTTACATGGCAAACTAAGCCCACTTTCATGTGGCAAATTAAAGTCCATTTTATATTGCGATCAAGCCTATATTTACATGGAAAACTAAGTCCTTGTTATATAGTGATCAAACTCACATTTATATGGCAATCAAGTCCAGTTCCATGTGGCAATCAAGTTCACTTATTACATGACATACCAAGTCCATTTCCTCATAGTAAACTAAGTCCATGTTGTGTAGTGATCAAGCTTGCATTTATATGGAAATCAAGTCCACTTCCATGTGGCAATCTGTTATAATATCAGGTGTGATGAATTAGCCCCACATCGGATATTGGATAGATAGAGTCCAATAGATATAGTGAAAAAGACCCATATCCCATGAGTTTGAGCTTTTGGGATGGTTTGGTGTCCGGCTCACTATATGGATCTGTTTTGACACTCTTGTGGCTTCCAACAAATGGTATCAGAGCTTTAAGTTCAAAGCTATGCAAACTCTTAAGACCAAAAATTACCGCGATGATGCGACTGAATCGAGTCACTTGTTAGTCTCATGGCAAAGACCGGCGAGAGGACGCGAGCGCGAGGCCGGCAAGGGCGTGAGTGCAGGCCCAAGGGCTCGGGCACTCGCATGAGGTCGGCTTGAGGCCAGAGAGAGGGTGCATGCGTTGGCGCCAGGATGGCGAGCCCACAAGTGTGGGCGCTAGAAGCTGACGCAAGGGCGCGGGCACTAGAGGCCGGTGCGAGGACATGGGTCACATGGTAGAAGTGGTCGAATAAAAGAGTTCTTGATTAAAAGTGTTAAATTAATGTGGTCAAATCACACTTGAAGGGGGAGATTGTTATAATATCAGGTGTGATAAATTAGTCCCACATCGGATATTCGATAGATAGAGTCCAATAGATATAGTGAAAAAGACCCATATCCCATGAGCTTGAGCTTTTGGGATGGTTTGGTGTCTGGCTCACTATATGGATCTGGTTTGACACTCTTGTGGCTCCCCAACAACAATTAAGTTCACTTCTATGTGACAAACCAAGTCCACTTCCTCATAGTAAACTAAGTCCATGTTGTGTAGTGATCAAGCTTGCATTTATATGTAAATCAAGTTACTTCCATGCAGCAAATTAAAGCCCATTTTGTGTGGCTAATTTAAGTATGCATTTATGTGGCAAATTAAACTCACCTCTATGTGGTGAATCAAGTCCATATTGTGTGCCAATTGAGCCTACATTCATATGACAAATTCAATCCACTCCTGCATAGCAATCATACTTGCTTTTATGTAGTCAATCGAATTCCACTTTTGTGTAGAGAATCAAGTCCACCTTGTGTGACAATGAAGCCCACATTCGTATGGCAAATTCGGTCCACTTTGCACAGCGATCAAGCCTACATCCACATAGCAATTCAAGTCCACTCTATGTGGCAAAGCAAGTCCTATATGTCATAAAATAAATCCATTTTGCATGGTAATCAAGCTTATATTTACATGGCAACTCAAGTTCACTTCCACATGGTAAATCAAGTTCACTCCCATGTGGCATGCTAAGCCCATTTTGCATGGCAATTAAGTTCGCATACACATGGCAAAGTAAATTTGCTCTCACATGATGAATAAAGTCCATTTGTTGTGATAATCAAGTCCACATTTACATGACAAATTAAGGTGAGTCCATCATGCATGATGATCAAACCTATATCTACATGGTAGATCTAGTCCATTTTTGTGAGGCAATTAAGCCTACATCTCCATGGTGAACCAAGCCTATATCCATGTGGCAAACTCAATCTGCTTTCCTATGGTAAACCAAATCTACTTTCACATGGTAAATTAAGCTCACCTGGCATAGCAAATTAAGCCTATTTTCACATGGTAATTCAAGTCCACTTCCATATGGCAAATCAAGCTCACTCTCGATGGTAGTTCAAACCCATATAGTCAACTCTTGAAATGTTGATCCAGGGACAAGTACTTGAAAATTATTCGTACCCTCTTTTCTTATCAAAACTCAAGAAGAGATTGAGAAGGGGTAATTTGTTTGAGGTGATTTTTGCCATAATCAAATTTAATTGAAATATGATCAAAACTGAAACTTGTATGTTACTAAATTATGGCTCAAGTATGGGTCTCAATTGAATCTAAATCACGGTCAATTTTGACCAAAAATTGAGTTTAATTCAGGCTTGAATTCTTAGAAAATTCAAGCTCAAGCTAAAGTTGGCTAAGTGGGTTAGATATCTAAACCAAAATTGGGTTCAAAATTTATCCAAAGTCTAGGCTAAAATGAAAAAAATACAAAAAAGTTATAATTGGTCCCTGAATTGAATAAATTCTTATGAAAAGACATCTAGCTGGATTTTTCTTATGAAAGGGTCTCTGGGATGGAAACTTTGCGGAAAAGTCTAATAAAATCCTAAAATTATAAACAATCCTGCAAAATTTAAGATTTATAAATAAACCTCTCAAATAATTAGTAATTACAATTTGATCCTTATGAAATTTAGGATTTAGAATAAACCCCTCTAGAATTCTATATTTGTAAATAAAGCTCTAAAATCCTAGTTTTTTTTACAAATGAGTCCCTATAAATTTTTATTTATAAATAAGTCCAAATTTTATTCAAAAAGGATCCTAACAGTTTCAAAATTTTATAAATAAGTCCTTTTTATAAAATCCCCTCGAATGCATAAAATTATAATTTAATCCAAATTTTCAAAGAAATAGTGCAAATAGCCCCCTTATAAGTGTCATGGGAAATGCCTTGCACATGGTGGAGTCCCATGCACCCTGTAAAATCATGGCATTCTGAAATGTGCTAAGATGATCTATCAGGTCTTTCAAGCCATCATATGTCTCATATGGAGGCTACCAAAACTTTGCCTGAATGGGAGAATATGTAATCATGGGGATTAGAGGAATTTTGTACCTCATATGGCTTGGATGACCTGGGGCTCTAGATCTCTTGTGAGTTGCATATGCCATAGCCATTCCCCAGTCATCATAGGCCTCCCTATCTGATACATGAGTAGCATGTGAAAATTATGTGGCTTCATCAACTGGATCATAGGTGGGGTCACACTCATGGGTCATGGGTAGTCCTTTGAGGGGATGTATTGAAGGGAAAATGTTACTGATATGTTACAGTAGCTTAGGTGTTGTTGCACACTAAGGTAAGGCTGGCTTGCAGTGTGATGTCATGTCTTATGTGTTTGATTCAGTGTGCACCTTGGATTGGAGCAAGGTTTTGTTGTTGAGTTTGCAGTGTCTATATAGCTTACTCTTGAACCTTCAGTAATTGTGTAATCTGTTATACAATGATGGCCATGATTTGAAATTCCTACCGGCTCACTCCACTTGTAGGTTCCGGGGGTACTTCGAGTATCATTTGTAGAGGAGCCTCATGAGGATGTGGGGGTGGTCTGGATATTGAAGTGGCTTGTTTAATCGGTGTGCTTGGCCTATTTGATGAGTAATGAGATTCCACTAGTGTGGCAACCACCTACCCCCCAAGAAAATTCTTTGATGACACTGGTTGTGTTGCCTTGGGTGGTATAATCGAAAGATTGTAAAAGATCCTTTGATTAGCTAAAAAGAGAAGTGGAGTAGAACTCAATGAAGCACCAATTTGTTAATAGAGACCAGTTGTTCACCAATCTTGGTTTAAGAGGCTCCTCGAGATCAATCTGCTAGGCCTCTCTCTCACTAATCTGCAATAAGAGAAAAAGTGAGGAGGAACTCTTTGGTGATAGCCATTCTAATGCTCAAGTCAATTAGGAGCATATAGAGTATATTGTTGAGAGGAGAGAGATATTAGTTCTTACCTTTCAAGAGGTGATAGTATTTTATAGATTATGGAGTGTATACAAATCCCCCAATTCAAGGGTTGAAATCTCTCTGGATTACTTGTGATAGATTGTCATAGATTCTCAATTTATTATGGTTCCTTTCTAGATAGAAGTCCATAATAATTCATACTCTGGTCTGCTCATACCGAGGTATCCGAAGTTAATGGATACTCGGTGTAATTTATTTATAGAACCTTTAGCTGAGGATATCAAGCTCCTTATGCTTCACAATTGGTCGAGGTTTGGTTTTCATTGACCCTTTAACCTAATCTGTTCAATTTGGTATATCATCAATATATATATATAGATACATATCGAAAACAACTATGAAATTTTTGGTTAAAAGACTGATCAACTAGTTCTTCCCCAAAGTGATACGACAACAATTTTGACCTTTACCGATGATTTACTTATGGTAGTTAGAGAAACATCAGGAAAAATCTTGTGTTTTTAAATTAAAAACACTAGATTGTTCCTCTTAAAACCCTACCCTACTCCCTCTCCCATGATCCCATTCTTGATCTGTGACAAGTGTGACCTACCCGTGCTTGCACTGCTCTACTCTTGCCCACGCCCTCATCACTGCATAGGTACTGCTATATCTTCTATTTAAGGTATGATTCAGTTAAATTTTACATTTTGAATTAGGGTTTTATAGATTAGATTAGGACTTAGGGTTTTTGATTTTTTATTAGGGTTTTGTAGTTTGGTATAGGGTTACGGTTTTGTAGATTGGATTAGTGTGAGGGTAGATGAAAAGGGTTAATAGTGATGATCAAATGTTTAGGTTTTTATATTTTTGGTATTTTGGTTTTGATTAGGGTTTTTGTAGCTAAATGATCTTTTGTCCAATTTGAGGATTTGCGAGTAGCTCATATTGAAGAGTTTGTTCAGAGAAAGGTTAAAGCATTTGTAGAAGAAAGGATTGATAGCATCTTGGAGGAGAAGGTGGCTCTCCTTTCTTATCATGTGCTGCAAAAAATGAATGGAGAGATGGGTGAAATGATGCTTTGTTTTAAGTTGATGAGTGTAGTTTTTTTAATTGTCTATGCTAGTGTTAGAGGTATTATGTGATGAATTTTTTGACAAATATGCTGAATGTACTAGATTTGTAATGCAAATGCTTAAACAAAGATAAACTAATTGTCTTTGAAATTCAGATCTAATTGTCACATGCAATTCATATTGTCATAGCAAATAGAATTTGTCATAGAAAACTAAGGCACGCAGTTTCTACAAAATTCAATTACAATAAACCTATAGAATTTAATTGCAATGAACTTGTAGAATTGAAATAGTGTATAAATAGAATCTATTTACAATGAATCTATAGAACATGTAGAATTCAATTAGAATTTACAAAACTGGTATAACATATAAAAATCTATACAATCTAATGGACATAGAAGTTGAACATCTGTGACAAGTTCTGTTAGTGCGGTATTGCCAAACTTGGTTCTAAAACTTTTTCTGTTTTCCACACTCAACATACTTCAACATGATTTCAAACAATTGAAATTTTTCTTTGTATACTATTGGTAAAAAATATCACTTGTTTCTGTGTGTTGAATCTTATTTTGGGTTTTGAATTTATACTTCATGAATGTTTGGGTTGATTTTGGCTAAAATTAAATCTAACCAAAATTTAGTCAAGATAGAGGCTTGAATATCACTAAAATATAGCTCAAACATACTAAACTAGTAGACTGTTTGGTAAACTGAATGTTTGGTTCTAGTCTACTAGTCATCAGTTCTAAAGAACTAGGACCGGTGGGAGCTTGTTGTCTATCATCCAATTTCTTAACTAGTCATCTGATTATGATAAATTAGTATTGGCAGAAGCTCTCGGCTAGTCAACTAGTTCCTCAACTATGCATCCGATTTCGCTTAGGGTCAAAAGAAACTAGTTATCTGATGAGCCAATTACAAAAAATTTTTTTACAAAATGATCCTTGAAATTTATAAAATTATAATTTGATCCAAATTTTTGGAAAATTTACAAATAACTCCCTTGTAAATTTGATATCACAAGTGGGTACAATTCTCATTGACAATAAACAAATCATCCCCATTCAATTTAAGCATATCCTCAACCAATCAACAATTCAAATTTCAAAAAAAAGATCATGATCTTTAGTTTGTATATGAACATTTTTATTTTTTATTTTTTAAGATATTTAAAATAGTGTTTGTAGACGGTTGTATCCGTAGGAAGAAATAAACTTAAGTATGTATATTATAAATTTATTTTTTTATTTTTTTGGAATATTTGAAACGATATTTATAGACAGTTATGACTGTTTGAAAATGCAAACTTAAGTTCATGTATTGGAAATTTAATTTTTTATTTTTTTTATTATATGGAATTTTATTGACTAATAGTTTAGTCTATCTAGAAATGCAAATATAAGTCTATGTATTAAAATTTTATTTCTTATTTTTTAGATTTTTTGAAATAGTGTTTATAGATAGTCATTTCTGTCTTGAAAAGTGAACTTAAGTTTATATATTTAAAATTTTATTTTTTACTTCTTTGGACTATTTGAAATTGTGTTTATAGATAGTTATATCTATCTAGAAAAGTAAACATATGCCTGTGTTTTTTTAATTTTATTTTTTATATTTGAAACTATTTAAAGTGCTAGTTATAAACAGTTATACATGTGTAGAAAAGCAAACTTAAAATATGTGTATTTCAAATTTTTTACTTTTTAAAATATTTAAAATAATATTTATAGATTGTTCTATCTATCATGGAAAGTGAATATAAGTTTGTATATTTAAAATTTTATTTTTTTTAATTTTTCAAATATTTAAAATGGTGTTTATCGATAGTTGTGTGTATCTAAAAATATAAACTTAAAGTCTTTATATTTAAAATTATATATATTTTTAATTTTTTAGAATATTTTAAATGATGTATACAAATAATTATGTCTATTTAAAAAATGAACTAATGCCTGCTTGTTTAAAATTTTAATTTTAAAATTTTAAACAAGCAGGCATCAGTTCATTTTTTAAATAGACATAATTTTTCAAATATTTTAATGCTATTTATATATAGTTGCATCTGTGTCAAAAAGTAAAACTATATCTGTATATTTAAAATTTTATTTTTTATTTTTCTAGAATATTTGAGATAGTATTTACAAATAGTTGTTTCTGTCCAAAAAATAAACTTAAGTCTATGAATTTAAAATTTTATTTTTTTTTCCTTTCTGAAATATTTGAGATATTATTCACGATAGTTGCATCTATTTAGAAAAGTAAATTTGAGTCTATATATTTAGAATTTTTATTTTTTAAAAAAATATTTAAAATAGTGTTTATAAACTGTTGCTTCCATTTGAAAAAACAAACTTAAGTCTATATATTCAAAATTTTATTTTTTTATAATATTTGACATAGTGTTTATAGACAATTACATTTATTTGGAAAACTAAACTTAAATTTGTGCATTTAAAAGTTTATTTTTTATTTTTTTAAATATTCAAAATAGTATTCACCTAGAAAAGCAAACTTAAGTTTGTTTATTAAAAAATTTATTTTTTTTATTTTTTTAAGAAATATTTAATCAGTATTTATAGATAGTTGCATTTGTCCAAGAACTTGAACTTAAGTTTTTGTATTTAAAATTTTATAATTTTAGAAATATTTAAAATATAGTCTAGAGATAGTTGCATCTCTTTAGAAATGTGAACTTAAGTTTGTCTTTAAATTTTTTTATTTTCTCAAAAAATTCAAAGTGGTATTTACACATATTTTTGTCTAAGAAAACTTAGATCTATGCATTTAAAAATTTATTTTTTTTACTTTTTTGAAAATTTTAGACAATGTTTGCAAATAGTTGCATCTATCAGAGAAAGTGAACATAAGTTTATATATTTAAAATTTTATTTTTTTTATTCCAAATACTTGAAATGGTATTCATAGATAGTTGCCTCTACCTAGAAGAGTAAACTTAAATATGTACATTTAAAATTTTATTTCTTACTTTTTTTGAACATTTCAAATGGTGCTCAAAGATAGTTACACTTGTTTATAAAAATAAAATTAGGTTTGTGTATTTACAATTTTAGCTTTTATTTTTTAGAATATTTAAAATGATGTTCACAAATAGTTTCCTATATCTAGAAAAATAAATTTAATTATATGTATTTAAAATTTTATTTTAGTTTTTTGAATATTTGAAATGATGTTTACAAATAGCTGCATGTGTGTAGATAATTGAACTTTAGTCTGTGCATTTAAAATTTTATTTTTTTACTTTCTTTATTGTTTGAAATATTATTGATAGATAGTTTTATCTATATGAAAATACAAACATAGGTTTGTGTATTTATAATTTTTTTGTTTTATTTTTTTGGATATTCAAAATAGTATTAACAGACAGTTGTGTCTATATGGAACAACAAACTTATGCCTCCAAATTTAATTTTATTTTTATTTTTTAAAATATTTAAAATGGTATTTATAAATAGTTGCATCTATTTGAAAAGTGAACTTAAGATTATATATTGAAATTTTTATTTTTTATTTTTTTTATTTGAAATATTATTGAGAGATAGTTCTATCTGTCTAAAAATGCAAACATAATTCTATGTAGAAAATTTCATTTTTTAAATTTTTAAAAATTTTAGATAGTGTTTACAGATAGTTATGTCTATCTAAAAAGCGTACTTAAAGTGTGTGCACTTAAAATTTTATTTTTATATTTTTGAAATATTTAAGATTGTGTTTGCAAATAGTTGCATTTGTTTGAAAAACCAAACTTATGTCTGTGTGTTTAAAATATTATGTCTTACTTTGAAGCTATTTAAAGCAGTGTTTAGAAATAGTCACATCTGTGTAGAAAATTAAACTTAAGTCTATGTATTTAAAATTTTATTTTTTTTTCTTTTTAGAATATATGAGATAGTGTTTAGAGATAGTTACATTTGTCGAGGAAAGCAAATGTAAGTTTTTATATTTAGAATTTTATTTTTTTTAATTTTTAAAATATTTGAAATGGTCCTTATAGATAGTTGCATTTATTTGAAAAAGTGAACTTAAGCTTGTATATTTTAAATTTTATTTTTGCTTTTTAAAAAATATTTAAAATGATGTTTATACATAGTTGCACCTATCTTGGAAGGGAAGCTCAAGTCTGTGTATTTAAAATTTGATTTTTTATTTTTTACTATATTTAAAATAGAGTTTATCGAGAATTGTGTCTATTTAGAAAAGCGATGTTAAGTCTATGTATTGAAAATTTTATTTTTTTTGAATATGCGAAATGTTATTCATAGACAATTACATTAGTCTATAAAAGCAAACTTAAGTTTATGTATTTAAATTTTTTTTCTATCTTTTTGAATATTTGAAATAGTGTTTACATATAGTTATGTGTGTTTGAAAATGCGAACTTATATTTGTGTATTAAAAAATTATTTTCTATTATTTAAAATATTTGAATGGGTGTTTTCAAACAATTACGTCTATTAAAAAAACAAACTCAAGTATGTGTTTTAAAATTTTATTTTTTTATTTTTTAAAAATATTTGAAAGGGTGTTTATAGAAAGTTGTCTATCCAAATAAGTGAACTTAAGTTTATGTATTTAGAATTTATTTTTTATTTTTTTGGAATATTTGAAATAATATTTATGGATAGTTGTATTTGTTTTAAAAAAATAAACTTAAGTCCAGGTATGTAATTTTTTGTTTGAAATATTTGAAATAGTATTTATTGATAGTTGTATCTATATGGTAAAGCAAAATTAAGTTTGTGTATTTACTTTTTTTTATTTTTTGATTATTTGAAAAGGTGTTTATGATAGTTGTATCTGTTTGACAAGCGAACTTAAGTCTGTATATTAAAGATTTTATTTTTCATTTTTTAATTATTTTATAGGGTATTTATAAACAATTGTAGTTATCAAGAAAAGTGAATGTAAGTTTTTATATTTGAAAGTTTATTTTTTATCTTTTTGGATATTTAAAATGGCGTTTATGAACAGTTGAGTCCATCTGGAAAAGTAAATTTAAGTGTTTATAGTTAGTTACATCTGTTTAGAAGAATGACCTTAAGTCTGTGTATTTAAAATTTTGTATTTTTACTATTTTGAATATTTGAGACATTGTTCATAGACAGTTGCATTTGTTTGAAAAGTTAATTTAAGTCAATGTATTTAGAATTTAATTTTTTTATTTTTCAGAATATTTAAAATACTATTTATATTTAGTTCTATTTATTTGAAAAAGTAAACTTAAGTTTGTGTATTTAAAATTTTATTTTTATTTTTTTGGAATATTTGTAATGGTGTTTGTAGACAGTTGCATGTGTCTAAAAAATAAACTTGAGTATATTTATTTAAAATTTTATTTTTCAGAATATTTGAAATAGTATTTACTAACACTTGCATCTGTCTAAAAAATTAAACTTAAGTCTATTATCTAAAATTTTATTTTTTATTTTTTAAATAGTTAAATCAATTTTAGACATAGTTGTGCCTCTTCAGGAAAGCAAACCTAACTCAGTGTATTGAAAGTTTTATTTTTATTTTTTTGAATATAAGTCGGTATATTTAAAATTTTATTATTTTATTTTTTTTTAGAATATTTGAGACATATAGTTAAGTTTATCTAAAAAAGCAAGCTTATGTTTGTGCATTAAAAGTTTCTTTTTATTTTTTAGAATGTTAGAAAAGGTGTTTATAGACAAGAGAAAATAAATTTGTGTATTTAAAGTTTTATTTTAAATTTTCAGAGGCTTGAGATGGTGTTTATAGATAGTTGTGTCTATCTAAGAAAGTAAAATAAAGTTTATATATTTAAAGCTTTATTTTTTTACTTTTTTTGAAATATTTGAAAAGGTGATGACAAACAGTTCACCTATATGGAAAAGTGAACTTAGGCTTGTGTAGTTACATTTTTTTTTACATTTTAAAAATATTTAAAATTTTGTTCATAGATAGTTATGTCTATTTGGAAAAATAAACTTAAATTTGGGTATTAAAATTTTATTTATAATTTTTTTTGATATTTGAAATAGTATTTATAGATAGTTATGTGTGTTGAAAAAAGCAAACTGAAGTGTATTTATTGAAAATTCTATTTGTGTCTTTTGAATATTTGATATGGTGTCTATTTAAAATTTATTTTTGATAATTTTGAAATATTTGAAGTCATTCTTATAGATAATTACATATATCTAATAAAGCAAAGTAGAGTATGTGTATTAAAAATTATATTTTTATTTTTTAAAAAATATTTGAAATGGTGTTCATAGATAGTTGCATTTGTTTAGAAGAGTAAGCTTATGTCTCTATATTTTTATTTTTTTTAATTTTTTAAAATATTTGAAATGGCATTCATAAATAGTTGTGTATGTCTGAAAAAGCTAACTTAAGTTTGTGTATTAAAAATTTTATTTTTTATTATTTTATTATTTAAAATGGTGTTGATAAATAATTTTTCCTTTCTCGAAATGCAAATACAAGTTTTTATATTTAAAATTTTATTTTTTATTTTTTCAAAATTTTTGAAATGATATTTATAAATAGTTGTGTCTATCGATAAAAGCAAACTTAGTCCTATATATTTAGAATTTTATTTTTCTCTTTTCTAGAATATTTGAAAAGATATTTATATATAGTTGCATGTGCGTAGGAAAGTAAACTTATGTTTGTGCATTTAAAGTTTTTTTTTACTTCTTCCAAATATGTGAGATGGTATTTAGAGGTAGTTGCGTTTGTTTAGAAAAATAAACTTAAGTCCATGTATTTAAAATTTTATTTTTTACTTTTTGGAATATTTGAGATGATGTTCAGAGACAACTTCATCTACCTGCATAAGCCAACTTAAGTCTATGTATTTAGAATTTTACCTTTTAACATTTTCATAATATTTGAAATGGTGTTTACAGGCAGTTGTGCCTATCTAGAAAAACAAACTTAAGTCTATATATTTAAAACATTATTTTTTTACTTTTTTAGAATATTTGAAACCATATCTGCAAATAGTTGTCTATGTTTGGAAAAGTGAATTTAAGTATATTTATTGAATTTTTATTTTTTTATTTTTTGAATATTCGAAATGGTATTTATGGACAGTTGTGTTTATTTGAAAGACCAAACTTAAGGCTATGTGTTTGATTCAGTGTATTGAATGTTTTATTTTTATTTTTTTGAACATAAGTCGGTATATTTCAAATTTTATTTTTTTTATTTTTTTAGAATATTTGAGACATATAGTTAAGTTTATCTTAAAAAGCAAGCTTATGTTTGTGTTTTTTTTATTTTGTAGAATGTTAGAAATGGTGTTTATAGACAAGAGAACATAAATTTGTGTATTTAAAATTTTATTTTAAATTTTTGGAGGCTTGAGATGGTGTTTATAGATAGTTGTGTCTATCTAGAAAAGTAAAATAAAGTTTAAATATTTAAAGTTTTATTTTTTACTTTTTTGAAATATTTGAAAAGGTGTTGACAGACAGTTCACCTATATGGAAAAGTGAACTTAGGTTTGTGTAGTTACATTTTTATTTTTCCATATTTTAGAAATATTTAAAATTTTGTTCATAGATAGTTATGTCTATTTGGAAAAATACACTTAAATTTGGGTATTTAAAATTTTATTTATATTTTTTTTTCATATTTGAAATAGTATTTATAGATAGTTATGTGTGTCGAAAAAAGCAAACTGAAGTGTATTTATTGAAAATTCTATTTGTGTCTTTTGAATATTTGATATGGTGTCTATTTAAAAGTTTTCTTTTTTATTTTTTAGAAGGTTAGAAATGGTGTTTATAGACAAGAGAACATAAATTTGTGTATTTAAAATTTTATTTTAAATTTTTGGAGGATTGAGATGGTGTTTATAGATAGTTGTGTCTATCTAGAAAAGTAGAATAAAGTTTATATATTTAAAGCTTTATTTTTTTTACTTTTTGAAATATTTAAAAGGTGTTGATAGACAGTTCACCTATATGGAAAAGTGAACTTAGGCTTGTGTAGTTACATTTTAAAAATATTTACAATTTTGTTCATAGATAGTTATGTCTATTTGGAAAAATAAACTTAAATTTGGGTATTTACAATTTTATTTATAATTTTTTTTGATATTTAAAATAGTATTTATAGATAGTTATGTGTGCCGAAAAAAGCAAACTGAAGTGTATTTATTGAAAATTCTATTTGTGTCTTTTGAATATTTGATATGGTGTCTATTTAAAATTTATTTTTAATAATTTTGAAATATTTGAAGTGATTCTTATGGATAATTACATATATCTAATAAAGCAAAATAGAGTATGCGTATTAGAAATTATATTTTTATTTTTTAAAAAATATTTGAAATGGCGTTCATAGATAGTTGCATTTGTTTAGAAGAGTAAGCTTATGTCTCTGTATTTTAAATTTTTTAAAATTTTTAAAATATTCGAAATGGCATTAATAAATAGTTGTGTGTGTCTGAAAAAGCTAACTTAAGTATGTGTATTAAAAATTTTATTTTTTATTATTTTATTATTTAAAATGGTGTTCATAAACAATTTTGCCTTTCTCGAAATGCAAATACAAGTTTTTGTATTTAAAATTTTATTTTTTCCAAATTTTTGAAATAATATTTATAAATAGTTGTGTCTATCGATAAAAGCAAACTTAGTCTTATATATTTAGAATTTTATTTTTCTCTTTTTTGGAATATTTGGAAAGGTATTTATATATATTTGCATGTGTGTAGGAAAGTAAACTTAAGTTTTTGCATTTAAAGTTTTTTTTTTACTTCTTTGAAATATGTGAGATGGTATTTAGAGGTAGTTGCGTCTGCTTAGCAAAATTAACTTAAGTCTATGTGTTTAAAATTTTATTTTTTACTTTTTGGAATATTTGAGATGATGTTCTGAGACTGCTTCATCTACCTCAATAAGCCAACTTAAGTCTATGTATTTAGAATTTTACCTTTTAACGTTTTCATAATATTTGAAATGGTGTTTACATGCAGTTGTGCCTATCTGGAAAAACAAACATTTGTCTATATATTTAAAACATTATTTTTTAATTTTTTAGAATATTTGAAACCATGTCTGCAAATAGTTGTCTATGTTTGGAAAAGTGAGTTTCAGTATATTTATTGAAATTTTATTTTTTATTTTTTGAATATTTGAAATGGTATTTATGGACTGTTGTGTTTATTTGAAAGACCAAACTTAAGGCTATGTGTTTGATTCAGTGTATTGAATGTTTTATTTTTATTTTTTTGAATATAAGTCGGTATATTTAAAATTTTATTTTATTTTTTTTTTTAGAATACTTGAGACATATAGTTAAGTTTATCTAAAAAAGCAAGCTTATGTTTGTGCATCAAAAATTTTTTTTATTTTTTAGAATGTTACAAATGGTGTTTATAGATAAGAGAACATAAATTTGTGTATTTTAAATTTTATTTTAAATTTTTGGAGGCTTGAGATGGTGTTTATAGATAGTTGTGTCTATCTAGAAAAGTAGAATAAAGTTTATATATTTAAAGCTTTATTTTTTTTACTTTTTTGACATGTTGGAAAAGGTGTTGACAAACAGTTCACATATATGGAAAAGTGAACTTAGGCTTGTGTAGTTACATTTTAGAAATATTTAAAATTTTGTTCATAGATAGTTATGTCTATTTGGAAAATAAACTTAAATTTGGGTATTTAAAATTTTATTTACAATTTTTTTTGATATTTGAAATAGTATTTATAGATAGTTATGTGTGGGGAAAAAAGCAAACTGAAGTGTATTTATTGAAAATTCTATTTGTGTCTTTTGAATATTTGATATGGTGTCTATTTAATATTTATTTCTAATAATTTTGAAATATTTGAAGTGATTCTTATGGATAATTACATATATCTAATAAAGCAAAATAAAGTATGTACATTAAAAATTATATTTTTATTTTTTAAAAAATATTTGAAATGGTGTTCATAGATAGTTGCATTTGTTTAGAAGAGTAAGCTTATGTCTCTCTATTTTAAATTTTTTTAAATTTTTTAAAATATTTGAAATGGCATTCATAAATAGTTGTGTGTGTCTGAAAAAGCTAACTTAAATATGTGTATTAAAAATTTTGTTTTTTATTATTTTATTATTTAAAATGGTGTTCATAAACAATTTTGCCTTTCTCGAAATGCAAATACAATTTTTTGTATTTAAAATTTTATTTTTTCCAAATTTTTGAAATGATATTTATAAATAGTTGTGTCTACCGATAAAAGCAAACTTAGTCCTATATATTTAGAATTTTATTTTTCTCTTTTTTGGAATATTTGAAAAGGTATTTATATATCTTTGCAAGGGTGTAGGAAAGTAAACTTAAGTTTGTGCATTTAAAGTTTTTTTTTTTTACTTCTTCCAAATATGTGAGATGGTATTTAGAGGTAGTTGCGTCTGCTTAGAAAAATTAACTTAAGTCTATGTCTTTAAAATTTTATTTTTTACTTTTTGGAATATTTGAGATGATGTTCAGAGACAGCTTCATCTACCTGGATAAGCCAACTTAAGTCTATGTATTTAGAATTTTACCTTTTAACATTTTCATAATATTTGAAATGGTGTTTACATGCAGTTGTGCCTATCTGGAAAAACAAACTTATGTCTATATATTTAAAACATTATTTTTTAATTTTTTAGAATATTTGAAACCATGTCTACAAATAGTTGTCTATGTTTGGAAAAGTGAGTTTCAGTATATTTATTGAAATTTTATTTTTTATTTTTTGAATATTTGAAATGGTATTTATGGACTGTTGTGTTTATTTGAAAGACCAAACTTAAGGCTATGTATCTAAAATTTTATCTTTTAATTTTTTAAATATTTGACATAGAGTTTAGAGACAATTACATGTTTTTGGAAAAGTAAAAGTTAAGTCTGTTTATTTCAATTTTTGTTTTTTATTTTTTGTAATATTTGAAATAGTGTATACAGATACTTGCGTTTGTTTGAGAAATTTAAGATCAGTTTATCTATCTAAAATTTTATTTTTTATTTTTTTAAAATATTTGAAATAGTGTTTAGAAATAGTTGTGCCTTTTTGGAAAGGTGAACTTAAGTCTGTGTATTTAAAACTGTATTCTTTACTTTATTGGATTGTTTAAAATGATGTTTGCAGATACTTGTATTTGTCTAGAAAAGCATAATTCAGTCTGTATATTTAAAATGTTATTTTTTATTTTTCAGAATATTTGTATTGACATTTACAGAATGTTACCCCTATCTAAAAAATGAAACTTAAGTCTCTATATTTAAAGTTTCATCTTTTATTTTTTCAGAATATTTAAAATAATATTTAGAGATAGTTGCATCTATCATGGAAAGCAAACTTAACTTTGTGTATTTAAAATTTTATTTTTTTTGTTCTTCATAATATTCGAAATAGTATTTACAAAGAGTTATGTCTATCTAGACAATATATTAAAAATTTTACTTTTTATTTTTTTTGAATATGTGAAATAATATTTATAGATAATTACATTTGTCTACAAAAGCAAATTTAAGTTTGTGTATTCAGAATTTTATTTTTCACATTTTTTGAATATTTAAAATGGACTTTGTAGATAGTTATGTGTATTTGAACAAGTGAACTTATGTCTTTGTATTGAAAACTTATTTTTTATTTTTTTAAGACATTTGAAATGGAGGTTGTAGATAGCTATGTCAGTACAAAAAAGCAAACTAGTTTCAAATTTTATTTTTTATTTTTTTTCAGATTATTTGAAGGGTTTTTACAAGCAGTTGTGTCTATCCAAAAATGTAAACTTACGCCTATGTATAGAAATTTTACATTTTATTTCTTTAAAATATTTAAAATAGTGTTTGTAGATAGTTGTGTGTGTCTAGAAAGGTAAACATTGTTGTCCTATGTAGTTTTAATAATAACCAAACCATATATTTGATGAATTCTTGAGCATGTGTTGGTTGTAGTCAAGCTGAGTTTTAAATGAGAATCAAGCCCATTTGGAAACCTCAAGTGTGGATGAATATGAAGACAATATTGAAAATGAGGCATGATGGTGGATCAATAGAAGGAACTTGAAGATTTGAAGATGGCTTGAAGAAGGATCAAGATGTCAAAGTTGGCTCGGTAGGTTTAGAATTTTCATTTGTTGTTTGCGTTGAAGATATAATTTTTGAATACTTAGTTTAGAGTTTTGGTTAACACTCAAACTCATCTTGTAATGTCTTCACCAGCTTATTATTTATCCAAGGTTAGTTTAAAAAGATGTCTAACATAGAATTGAAGTCAAAGTAAAATAGTAGGCTTTCTATTAACTTTAGATGCCCAGACTCTAAGTTCAGATGTCGGATGTCCTATTCGGATGTCTGATACTGTAGTGATACTATAGCAACACTATAGCTTTAGGTGTTTGAACCTTACGAGTGGGTGTCCAAACTTGTGGCATTTTTTATAATGGTTAGTTTATTTGTGACCATTAGGAGGTTTAGACATCCGAACTTTACAATGTCGGATATCTGAACGCGATAGAGCTTTAACATGCATTGGCTAGCTCTCTTCTCACTAATAAGCATATAAGGGCTTGGAGCTTATTTAATTGTGAACTTTTACATCTCTGATTATTTCTAAGAGATAGAAATAAGCTTTGCCAAGCCTCTAGCCTTCAACTTGCTCTATACTTTGATCTTTAACATTCATATCATCTTACCCTTATACTCATCTTGAGAGGCTATTGCACAGAGGTAATTTGTACTTTATTTTTTTATCCTTTTTATGTATAAATCACTCCAAGGTGTTTGGAGTGTTTGATAGATCAAATCTCCAATTTAGGTGTTGAATTTTGCTGATAGGAATAAGAGTTGTGTGGGCACAACTTCACTCGAAGGAAGCAACACTCCAATTTGGAGTTTGGCGTAAAGGCTTGGTTTTACTTCAAAAAGTGATGACTCTAGTGGAGAGCCCAAGTCCTCAAGACCGAGGCAAGGACTGTGAAGTAGGCATTGTTGGTTGTCAAACTACATAAAAATCACGGTGTGTTCTTCTCCTTGTCTATTTACTTTATTGCATTCATGATTTAATTTCTAGCTTGTGGACTTTTGGTTTTGTCTTTAGGTTGTAAATTGATTTTGATAAGTTATCATTATTCTTTTTAAACCTAATTCAACCCCCCCCCTTTTGGTTGCCATATTTACTTTCAATTGGTATTGGAGTCCGATGCTTGGATTTTTGGTTTAACAACCTCATGTTTTTTATTAATTTCTAGTATGGTAATTTTTTATAATTTACCTTATTTTTGAAAGGGTCAATATATTTTTCATCCTCCTTACTTTAATTAAATGAACTTTAGTATTTGAAAGTTTTTTTTTAAGGTTTTCATCAAGAACATTGACTTTGATTTTTAGCACTTGATAGAGAATGGGTACTCTCCACCCACTAAGAAAATTGATGGTGTGGAAGTTCCTAAATTGGATCAAGAGTAGACTAGAAATGAGAGAAATCTAGAGCCCACAAATGCCAAAGTCATGAATATACTTTATTGTGCTTTAAAGGAAATTGATTTTAAAAGAACTTCATCTTTGGAAATTGCTCATGCTATATGGAATAGTTTATTACTTATTCATGAAGGGATTGACAATGTAAAAGATTTAGAAATCTTATTTCTCGTAAATAAACTTGAGTCTTTCAAAATGTATTTTTTTGAATCCATATTGGATATGCTTTCCCATTTTATGGAGATTTTGAACGGCCTATATTCACTAGGCAAAGTTTATACTAATGAAGAAGTTGTGAGAAAGATTCTTAGGTCATTGCCAAACTCATGGGAGCCAAAATTCAGGCCTTTTAAGAAACAAAGGACCTAAAGATGCTCCCACTTGAAGAACTCATAGGTTCTTTATTAACCTAAGAGATGCACATCAAAGAATTGGGAATGGATGATGATAAAGAGGAAAAGAAGATGGAAAAGAGAAAAGCCTCAAGAAATAAGAAAATAGGAATAAGAGAGCCATTCTCTCAAGCTTAAGGGAAGAAGAAGATGATGATGAAAAGAAAAGAAAAGAAAAGTCCACATGATGATGACTCCAAAAAGCACAACATCAATCTTTGCCTTATGGACAATTACGAAAGTAATGAGGATGAGATGAGTGATTTAAATTTCAAAGAATTAGAAGAAGCATTTGAGGATCTATATGCTAGACATGAGAAATTGCTTCATAAATACTCTTCTTTGAAAAATAAATTGCTTTTGCTTGAAATTGAATTTGATACCTTGAAACTATCTACTAGTTCTTGTGATCACAAGAAGGACTTAGAATGTCTTGAAAAGGAAAATCATGCCTTGAAATCATCTAGAATTTCTTGTGATTGCAAAATGAGTATTGATAGACTTCAAGAGGAAAACTTGGATTTGAGAAAAACTCTTAAACATTCCTTTCATGGAAATGATATTTTGAATAAGGTTATGAAAAACCAATTGAATGTTTTGAATAAATCCATACTTGGTTTTATCTCATCTTCAAAATCCATGGGAATAAAACTTACTTTTGTAAAAGCTTCAAATGCAAAATTTTTGAAATTGAAATGTCCTTATTGTAGCCTTCACAGACATGTTTTCACTTATTGCCCAGTCCAGAAGAGCGCTACTCTTAAGCAAATTTGGGTACCAAAGAGCATGATTCCTAAAAATGTGGAACTCAAACAAGTTTGGGTTCCAAAATCTTCTACTACTTAAGCTATCTTTATTAGCTAGGGATGGCAATTTCTTTTAAAGCTTCATTTTTAATCATCCTCTAACTTAGTTAGCTTAAAGAAAGGCTTTCACTTTTGTTTAATTTTTTTTTGTAATATTCCATAACTTCTATCTATGATAATATACTATGCTACTAATTCTCTTTACATAAATAGAAATATTTGTTTTATAGGTTGTGAAGACAGAGTTAGATTGGATGACATCCCCATAAGCACTAAAGGGTATTTTAATCACAATAGGTTGTCCAATCACTTCCAACTCTTTTAACTTCCCTTCAATGTAATGATCTTCACATGATATTTCTCATTTTATATGCTATGGTTGGATATGATGCCTCAGATATTATAGGAAGGGGGAGTGTTCATATATATTTTGATGATGTTATTGTATCTTGTAGATTTTTATTGTGCTTCATTATATGTGGATGCACCTATCTTTTGCTATGCTTTAAACCTCGAAATAAGTATATATCCATGATATGCCTTGTTTGTATCCTTTTTGTTGATGACAAAAGGGGAGAGTAATATAAAAAGGGGGAGTTTTCTATAATAAAGGGGAGAATAACATAGTAAGGGGGAGTATTACATTTATGCTTAAAAATATAGTTAAAATTTATAGATTCTTATTTATTATATTCTTAATTATTCTTAGTTACTATATTCTTATTTTCTATCCATGTTATGCACTATTCTAGTCATTAAATTGCATTAAAATTTAAAAATTATCTTTCACAAGCTGGGTTATGTATTTTATATTGGTGAGGGTTTGTCATCATCAAAAAGAGGGAGATTGTTGTCCTTTATAGTTTTGATGATGACTAAACCATGTATTTGATGAATTCTTGAGCATGTATAGCTTGTAGCTAAACCGAGTTCCAAATGAAGATCAAGACCATTCAGAAGCCTCAAGTATGGATGGACATAAAGACAATATTAAAAATAAGACGTGATGGTAGATCAATAGATGGAACTTGAAGATTTAAAGATGGCTTGAAGAAGGCTCAAGATGTCAAATTTGGCTCACTAGGTTAGAATTTTCATTTGCTGTTTAACTCAAAGATATGATTTTTGAATAGTTAGTTTAGAACTTCGGCTAACACTCAAACTCATCTTGGAATGCTTTCACCGACTTATTATTTATCCAATGTTGTTTGAGAAGATGTCTAACATGGAACTAAAGTCATAGTAAAATAGTAATTTGTCTGTTAACTTCGGATGCCCAAACTCTAAGGTTCGGACAATTGAATCTATCAGAAATAACTCTTAAGGATACTAATTGGTTATGATGCTTGAATCTCAAAATCGGACACCTAAAGTTAACAAGATATAACTTCTAGATTTTTCATATACAAAGTTTGGATGTCTGACATTATATCTTCGGGCATCTAAATCTTACGGGCAGGCATCTAAACCTATGACATTTTTTTATAATAACTAGTTTATTTGTGACATTGGGAGGTTTGAATGTCTGAACTCTGCATGTTAGACATCCGAACATGGCAGAGATAACATGTAATGGCTAGCTCTATCACCAATGGGAATATAAGGTCTTGGAGCTTGCTTAGTTGTGAAGTTTTACATCTTTGACTATTTCTAAGAGATGGAAACAAGCTTTTCCAAGCCTCTACCCTTCAACTTGCTCTATACTTTGATCTTTAACTTTCATATCATCTTGCCCTTGTATTCATCTTGAGAGGCTATTGCAGAGAGGCAATTTGTACTTTAATTTTTATCTTTTTCACATGTAAATCACCCCAAGGGTGTTTGGAGTGTTTGAGAGATCAAATATCTAGTGTAGGAGTTGACTCTTGTTGGTTGCACTAAGAGTTGTGTGGGTGTGGCTTCACCAGAAGAAAGCAACACTCCAATTTCGAGTTTAGTGTAAAAGTAGTGGAGAGTTTAAATCGTCAAGATTAAGGCAAGGGTCATGGAATAGGTAAGGTTGGTCGACAAACCACATAAAAATTGCTGTGCATGCTTCTCCTTGTCAATTTACTTTATTGCATTCATGATTTAATTTCTAGCTTGTGGACTTAAGTCTATGTATTTAAAATTTTATCTCTTATTTTTTTGAAATATTTGAAACATAGTTTAAAGACAGTTGTGTCTCTTTAGAAAAGCAAACTTAAGTTTATGTATTTAAATTTTTTTATTTTTTTCAAAATATTTGAAATGGTGTTTACATAGATTTGCATCTATCTGCAAAGAAAACTTAAGCTTGTACATTTAAACTTTTATTTTTTACTATTTTGGAATATTTGAAATGGGATTTATAGATAGTTGCCTATTGAAAAAAGTAATGTGAGTCTATGTATTGAACATTTTTTATTTTGGAATATTGGAGACCGTGTTCACAGATAGTTATATTTATATAGAAAATTAAACTTAAATTTATATATTTAAATTTTTTTGAATATTTAAAATAGTATTTACAGATAATTACGTTTGTCTAAAAAATAAACTTAAGTTTTTGTATTAAAATTATTTTTTAAAAAATATTTGAAATGATTTTTACAAATAGTTGCATCAATCTAGAACAATAAACTTATGTCTCTATATTGAAAATTTTATTTTCAATTTTTAGAATATATGAAATAGTGTTTATAGATAGTTACATTTGTCTGAAAAAATAAACCTAAGATTGTGTGCTAAAACTTTTTTTTTATTTTTTATTATTTGAAACATTGTTGACATACTATTCTATCTATCTAAAAATACAAATACAAGTCTATGTATTAAAATTTATTTTTTATTTTTTAAAATTTTTGAAACAGTATTTATAGATAGTTGTGTCTATCTAAAGAAAAATAATTCAGTGTGTGTATTTAAAATTTTATTTTTTACTTGTTTTGAAAATTTAAAACTATGTTTACAGATAGTTGTGTTTGTCTGGAAAAGCAAACATATAGCTGTATATTTACAATTTTATGTTTTGTCTTTGAAACTATTTGAAGTGGTGTTTATAGATAGTTGCATTTATGTAGAAAAGTAAACTTAAGCCTGTGTATTTAAAATTTTATTTTTTACTTTTTAAAATATTTGAAATGATATTTATAGATAGTTACATTTGTTGAAAAAAGTGAACATATGTTTATATATTTAAAATTTTATTGTTTTATTTTTTGGAAGATTAAAAAGGTGTTTATAGATAATTACATCTATTAAAATGAACTTAAGTCTATATATTTAAAATGTTATTTTTTTTATTTCTAACTATTTGAAATGTTATTGACAGATAGTTTCATCTATTTGGAAATGCAAAAGTAAGTCTGTGTTTTGAAATTTTATATTTTATTTTCTCAATATTTTTAAAATAATGTTTATAGATAGTTGTGTCTATCTAGAAAAGCATACTTAAGGTTGTGTATTAAAAATTTTATTTTTTACTTCCATTGAATATTTGAAATTGAGTTTACAGATAATTGCATCTATTTGTCAAGGTAAATTTATATCTATGTGTTTAAAATCTTATTTTCAATCATTAAACTATTTAAAGTGATGTTTTTGGACAGTTGTGCCTATGCAGAAAAGTGAACTTAAGTGTATGTATTTAGAATTTTATCTTTTATTTTTTTTGAAATTTTTGAATGGTGTTTACAAAGAGTTGTGCCTCTCTAGAAAAGTGAAGTTAAGTCAGTGTATTAAAAATTTTACTTTTTATCTTTTAGACCATATGAAATAGTATTTATAAACAATTGCATCTGTCTACAAAAGAAAATTTAAGTTAGAGTATTCAAAATTTCATTTTATTTGTTTTTTTGAATATTTGAAATGGACTTTTCAGACAATTGCATGTATTTGAAAAAGCAAACTTAAGTCTATATATTAAAATTTTATTTTTTATTTTTCTTAGAATATTTAAAATGGGGTTTATAGATAGTTCGTCAATGTGGAAAATCAAACTCAAGTCTATGTATTTAAACTTTTATATTTTATTTTTCAAAATATTTGAAATGCAATTTACAAAATGTTGTGTCTTATGGAAAAGCAATAAAATTTTATTTATTTTTTTTAGACTATTTCAAATGGTGTTTATATAGATTTGGATCTATCTAGAAATGGAACTTAAGTTAGTGCATTTAAAACTTTAGTTTTTACTCTTTTGGAATATTTTAAATGGAGTTTATGGATAGTTTCATTTGTTGAAAAAAAACTAATTTAAGTCTGTGTATTTAAAGTTTTTTATTTTAGAATATTGAGATGGTGTTCATAGATAGTTGTGTTTATCTAGATGATGCAGCGGGGAGAGGGGGCACGAGGGGTAGGAAGAAGATCACCGTCTTCTTTTTGATGCAGCGACGGAGAGCACGAGGGGTATGAAGAAGATCACCGTCTTCTCTCCATTATAAATCCTCTTGATGTAGCGCGGGAGGGCACGAGAGATATGAAGAAGATCACCGTCTTCTCACCATGATAGATCCTTGAATCCACAAGGAAGATAGAAAGGGAACAAACCCAAAATAAGAGAATATTATTGATAGAAAATATTTTTTTTTGTTAATAAGATACTTGTAGAAATTTATCTCAGCTTTCCAACAGAGAGTTATTTATTAGATTTGGATCAATATCTTAAGAGATATGGCCTTCAGACTATAGCTGTACGAATCTTGACGGATCCTAATTGGAGTTGGAATTCAACTTGGATTGGATCTCTAATTTTACTATGAAAAAGGATGTAGTTGTCCTACATCAGACCCCTCCACTTTTAAAAGACTTGGCCTCAAGTCAAAGATTTGAGTCTCCATTGGTGTAGTTGTGCTCCTCTTGAACTCTTGATGCAGTGAGGGAGGGCACGAGGGGTAGGAAGAAGATCACCGTCTTCTACTTGATGCAGCGAGGGAGGGCACAAGGGGTACGAAGAAAATCACCGTCTTCTCTCCATGATAGATCCTCTTGATGTAGCGGGAGAGGGCATGAGAGGTAGGAAGAAGATCACCATCTTCTCACCACGATAGATCCTTGAATCTACAAGGAAGATAGAAAGGGAATAAATCCAAAACAAGAGAATATTATTTATAGAAAAGCTTCTTCTTTCTTTGTCACAATCTTGGGCTGTATATATAGCCATCTAATAAACTTAGAGTTCTACTTGATGTAGACTAAAAATAGGACTTAGACTCCACTAAGAGTTCTAGTTAACATTTCTTAAATAAAAATATCTAAATCCTATTCCTTATTGGTCTAGGACTGTTATTGACTCGGACTGATAAATAAACTCTAATTATGAATAAGAAGAAATCCGAATTATCCAAAATAGTAAACACAAAACTTATAGGAATCGATCTCAGCTTTCCAATGAATAGTTATTTGCTATATTTGGATGAATATTTTAGGAGATATGGCCTTTATACTGTAGCTATACGAATCTTGATGGATTCTAATTGGAGTTCGAATTCAACTTGGAATGAATCTCTAATTTTACTGTAAAAAAGATGTATTTGTCCTACATCACTAGAAAAGCAAAGTTAAGTTTGTTTATTTAAAATTTTTTTTTAGAATATTTGAAATAGTGTTTATAGATAATTACATCTGTCTAGAAAAACAAACTTAAGTTTGTATATTAAATTTTTTTTTATTTTTTAGAATATTTAAAATAATATTTACAAATAATTGCATGTCTAGAATAGTGAACTTACATCTCTACATTAGAAATTTTATTTTTAATTTTTTAAAATATATGAAATAGTGTCTATAGATACTTGCGTTTGTCTAGAAAAACAAACATAAAACTGTGTACTAAAAATTCTAATTTTTAGTTTTTTATTTAAAATGCTATTGACAGATAGTTCAATCTATCTAGAAATAAGAACAAAAGACTATGTATTAAAATTTATTTTTTTCAGAATTTTTGAAATGACATTTGTAGGTAGTTGTGCCTGTTTGAGAAAACATAATTTAGTTCATGTACTAAAAATTTTATTTTTTTAGTTCTTTGGAATATTTGAAACTATATTGATAGATAGTTATGTTCATCTAAAAAAATAAATTTATGTTTGTACATTTAAAAGTTTATTTTTTGTCTTTGAAACTATTTAAAGAAGTAAACAGTTGCATCCATGTAGAAAAGTGAACTTAAAAGTGAATGACATTTATAGATAGTTGCTTTTGTCAGAAAAAGTGAAATTTTTTTGTTTTATTTTTTGAAAGATTTAAAACAGTGTTTATAGACAATTGTGTCTGTTAAAGTAAACTTAAGTCTATATATTTAAAATTTTATTTTTATTTTTTTAAAATGTTTGAAATAGTGCATAGAGATAGTTGTGTCTATCTGAAAAAATAAACTAAAGTCTAAGCATTTAATTTTTAATTTTTATTTTTTAAAAAACATTTAAAATAATATTTACAAATATACATCAGTCTAGACAAGAAAATTTTAGTATGCACATTTATCTAGAAAAGAAAATTTAGGTATTTGTATTCAAAATTTATTTTTTATTTTTTTTAAATATTTCAAATGGTGTTTACAGAGAGTTGTGTCAATTTAATAAAGCAAACTTTATTCTATGTTTTTAAAATTTTATTTTTTATTTTTTAGAATATTTGAAATGGAGTTTGCAGATAGTTGCATCTATTTAAAAAATAAACTTAAGTTTGTGTATTAAAAATTTTTTTTTTAGAATATTTGAAATGGTATTTACAAATAGTTACATCTGTCTAAAATAGTAAACTTATGTCTCAAAATTTAATTTTAAATTTTTTATTTTTTAAAATATTTGGAATTGTGTCAACTATAGTTGTATTTGTCTAGAAAAGCAAACCTAAGTTTGCATATTAAAAATTTTATTTTTTATTTTTTAATTATTTAAAATATTATTGATAGACAGTTTCATCTATTTGGAAATGCAAAAGTAAGTCTATATATTAAAATTTTATTTTTTATTTTCTTAAAATTTTTAAAATAGTGTTTATAGATATTAGTGTATGTCTGAAAAAGTATACTAAAGTTTATGTATTAAAAATTTTATTTTTTACTTTTGTGGAATATTTAAAACTGAGTTTATAGATAGTTGCATTTTTTTTTGTAAAAGTGAATTGATGTTTGTGAGTTTAAAAAAATTTTTTATCACTAAAGTTATTTAAAGAGGTTTTTATAAATAGTTATGTTTGTATAGAAAAGAAAACTTAAATCTATATATTTAGAATTTTACTTCTTTACATTTTTAGAATATTTAAAATGATGTTGACATAAAGTTACGCCTATATGGAAAAGCAAATTTAAGTTTATATATTTAAAATATTATTTTTCATTTGTTTGAAATATTGAAAACTATGTTTATAGATAGTTGTGTGTGTGTAGAAAACGGTTTGTTTTTCATTTTTTTTGGAATATATAAAAAGGTGTTTATAGATAGTTTCATCTGCCTGACAAATTGAACTTAACTTTATGTATTTGAAATTTTATCTTTCAATTTTTTTTGGAAAAGTTGAAACAAAGTTCAGTGATAGTGGTGTCTATGAGTAAAAGCGAACTGAACTCTGTGCATTTAAAATTTTATTTTTTTTCTTTTTTAGAATATTTGAAATTATGTTCACAAGCAATTGCGTCTGTAAGAAAAATCAAACTTAAGTCCATGTATATTTTATTTTTATAATATTTGAAATGGTATTTAGAGATGGTTATGTCTACCTAAAAATGTAAACAAAAGTCTATTTGTTTAAAAAAAATTTATTTTTTTGAAATATTTATTATGGTGTTCATAGATAGTTGCATTTATCAAGAAAACTAAACTCCAGTCTATGTATTTAAATTTTTTTAGAATATTTAAAATAATATTTATAGAGAGTTGTGTCTATTCAAAAAACTAAACTTAAGCTTGTACATTTAAAATTTATTTTTTATTTTCTTGAAATATTTGAAACGATTTTATAAATAGTTTTGCTCGTTTAAAAAAGTAAACTTAAGCTTGTATACTTAAAATTTTATTTTTTTTAAATATTTGAAATAGTGGTTATAAATAGTTGTATCTATTTGGAAAAGCCAACTTAAACCTATGTATTTAAAATTTATTCTTTATTTTTTTGAATATAAGAAAGGGTTTTTATAGACAATTGTGTCTATCTAAGAAAGAAAACTTAAGTTTGTGTATTGAAATTATATTTTAAATTTTTTGAAATATTTGACATGTTATTTATAAACAGTTGTATTTATTTGAAAAAGTAAACATAAGTTTTTGTATTTGAAGTTCTATTTTTTATTTGTTTCAATATTTGAAATGTAACTTACAGATAATTTCTTCTATCTAGAAAAGCAAACTTAAGTGTTTGTATTTAAAATATTTTTTATAATTTTGAAATATTTGAAATATTATTTACAGATAGTCGCATATGTCTAGAATAGTGAACTTAAGTCTGTGTCTTTAAATTTTTATTTTTCAACCTTTTGGAATATTTTAGACATTATTCATAGATAGTTGCTTCTGACTAGAAAGGTTTATTTAAGTCAGTACACTCAAAATTTTATTTTTTTACTATTTCAGAGTATTTGAATTAGTGTTTATAGATAGTTGTATTTGCATAAAAAAGCAACCTTAAGTTTGTATATTAAAAATTTTATTTTTTTATTTTTTAAATATTTTGATATGGTATTTACAAAGAGTTGCATTTGTCAAAAATAGCAAACATGAGCCTCCATATTCAAAATTTTTATATTTACAACTATGTTTAGAGATAGTTGTATTTTTCTAGAAAAGCAAACTTAAGTCTATTGATCGAATATTTTTTTTTTTATTTTTTTATTATTTGAATTGTATTGATAGCTAGTTCCATCTGTTTAGAAAAGTGAGCATTAGTTTGTATATTTAAAATTTATTTCTTATTTTTAAAATATTTAAAATGGTGTTTACATAGAGTTCCATCAGTCTCACAAAGCAAACTTTAGCTTGTGTATTAAAAATCTATTTTTTATTTTTTATTTTTCAAAATATTTGAAATGGTATTTATAGATAATTGTATCTTTTTGAAAAAGCTAACTTAATCTATGTATAAAAAAATTAATTTTTTAGTTTTTTAGAATATTTGAAGTAGTATTTATAGATAATTGCATCTGTCTAGAATAGCAAACTTATGTCTCTATATTTAAAATTTTATTTTTTATTTTTTGAAAAATATTTAAAATGGTATTTATATATGGTTGCATCTCTCTAGAAAAATCAACTTATGATTGTGTAATAAATTTTTTTATTTTTTTATTACTTGAAATGTTATTCACAGATAGTTCTATCGGTCTAAAAAGCTGACCATAGATCTATGTATCAAAGTGTTATTTTTTAATTTTTTAGAATTTTTGAAACAGTGTTTATAGATAGTTGTGTCTATTTAGAAAAGCAAACTTAAGTTTGTATATGTAAAATTTTATATTTTCACTTTCTTGGAATATTTGAAACTATGTTTATAGATAGTTGCATTTATTTAGAAAAGTAAACTTATGTTTGTATATTTATTTTTCTATTTTTAAAACTTTTTAAAACTGTGTTTATAGATAGTTATGTCTATATAGAAAATGAACACAAGAATGTGTATTTAAATTGTTTTTGCTTTCTTAATATTTGAGATGGTATTTACAGACTGTTGTATTTGTTAGAAAAAGTAAGCATAAGTTTGTACAATTCAAATTTTATTTTTTATTTTTAAAATATTTAAAATTGTGTTTATAAATAATTGTATCTATTTTTAAAAGCAAACTTAGGACTATGTATTTAAAATTTTATTTTTTAATTTTTGATATATTTAAAGCATTGTTTACTGATATTTGCATCTATGTTAAAAATCAAACTTAAGTTTGTATATTTAAATTTTTTATACTTTTTATAATATTTTAGATGGTGTTTATAGATAGTTAAGTTTGTCTGGAGAAATAAACTTAAATTTATATATTTAAACTTTTATTTTTTTACTTTTTTGAAATATTTGAGATATTGTCCACGACAGTTGTATCTATTTAGAAAAGCATACTTTAATCTATGTATTTAGAATTTTATTATTTTGACTTTTTAAAAATTTTTGAAACCATGTATACATATAGTTGCACCTATCTAAAAAAGTGAACTTAAGTCTATGTATTTAAATTTTTTTTTTTTTTTTAGAATTTTTGAAATGATTTTTAGAGGTAGTTTTATGTGTCTACAAAAGTAAAATCAAATCTACTTATTAAAAATTTTATTTTTAATTCTTTTATTATTTGAAATAGTATTGGCATATAGTTTCATCTTTCTTGAGATGTGAACATAGGTATGTATATTTAAAATTTTATTTATTTTTTAAAACTTTTTGAAATGGTGTTTACCAATAGTTGTGTTTATTTGGAAATATAAACTTAAGTATATGCATTTAAAATTTTATATTTTTACCTTTTTGGAATATTTGAAAGGGTGTTTCTACATAGTTGTGTCTATGTATAAGAGCGAACTTATATTTGTGTATTTAAAATTTTATTTTTTATTTTTTTGGAATATTTGATATACTGTTTACAGATAGTTGCATCTATTTGAAAAAATAAACTCAAGTCTGTATTTTTTAAATTTTTTATTTTAATTTTTTAGTATATTTGAGATATTGTTCATAGACAGCTATGCTTGTATGAAAAAGTAAACTTAAGTTTGTGTATTTAAAAATTTATTTTTTATTTTCGTGAAATATTTAAATCCATGTTTATAAAGAATTGTGTATTTGAAAGAGCTAACTTAAGTCTATTTATTTAATACTTTACTTTTTAATTTTCTAGAATATTTGAAACTGTGTTTATAAACAATTGCATCTATCTGAAAAATTGAACTTAAGTCTATGTTTCTAAAGTTTTATCTTTTATTTTTTTGAGAAAATTTGAAACAAAGTTTAGAGAGAACTACATCTATCTAGAAAAGTATTTATTTAAAATTTTATTTTTTATATTCTGAAATATTTAAGATGTTGTTTACAAAGAGTTATGGTTGTTTAAAAAATTAAACTTATGTCTATGTATCTAAAATTTTATCTTTTATTTTTTCAAAATATTTGAAATGGTGTTTGAAGACAATTGCCTCTATCCAAAGTCCATGTATTAATTTTTTTTTTTTACTTTTTAGTATGCTTGAAATGATGTTTATAGATAGTTGCTTTTGTCAGAAAATCGAACTCAAGTCCATGTATTTAATTTTTTTTATTTTTTGGAATATCTACAATGGTGTTTAGAGAAAGTTGTGTCTATCCAAACAAGTGAATTAAAGCTTGTGTATTTAAAATTTTTTTTTCTCAGAATATTTGAAATACTGTTTAGAGATAGTTGCATTTGTCTAAAAGAATAAACTTAAGTTAGTGCATTTAAAAAAAAATTTCCTATTTTTCAGATTATCTAAAATAGTCTTTATAGATAGTTGCATATGTCTAGAATAATGAACTTATGTCTCTTTATTTAAAATTTTTTCAAAATAATTGGAATAATGCTTAGATACAGTTACATTTGTCTGAAAAGTAAACTTAAGTTTGGGTGTTAAATATTTTAGTTTATTTTTTTGAAATGTTATTGATAAATAGTCCCATCTATTTAGAAATCCGAACATAAGTCTATGCATTAAAATTTTATTTTTTATTTTTTAGAATTTTTGAAACTATATTTATAAATAGTTGTGTCTATCTAGAAAAACAAACTTAAGTTAGTGTATTTAAAATTTTATTTTTTACTCTTCTAGAATATTTGAAATTGTGTCTGTAGACAATTACATCTGTCTAAAAAAGCAAACTTATGTCTTTCTTTTTAAATTTTTAATTTTTGAAACTATTTAAAGTGGTATTTATAGATAGTTTTATCTATATAAAAAAGCAAACTTAAGTCTATATATTTAAAATTTTACTTTTTTACTTCTTGAAATATTTGAGATGGTATTTACAAATAGTTGCATTTGTCGAAAAAGTGAACATAATTTTGTGTATTTGAAATTTTATTTTTGATTTTTTAAAAAATTTGAAATGGTGTTTATGGTCAGTTGTATCTGTATAGAAAAGCAAACTTAAGTATATATTTAATATTTTATTATTTAAGTTTTTTGAATATTTTAAATAGTGTTTAAATATAGTTACATCTATTTGAAAAGGCAAACTTAAGTTTACATTTTTAAAATTTTTTTTTAATTTTTGAAATATTTAAAATATTGGTTGCAGATAATTACGTGTGTCAAAAATCAAACTTAAGTTGGTATATTTAAAATTTTATATTTTACTTTTTTAGAATATTTGAGATAGTGTTCATAGACTGTTGCATCTATCTAAAGAAATGAAATCAAGTCTTTGTATTTAAAATTTTATTTTTTTCATTTTTTTAAATATTTGAGACATTGCTCATAATAGTTATATCTATCTAGAAAAGTGAATTTAGGTTTATATATGTAAAATTTATTTTTTACTTTTTTTAGAATATTTAAAACTATGTTTACATACTGTCGTGTCTAGAGAAGCGAACTAAAAGCTATATGTTTAAAATTTTATTTCTTTTAAGAATTTTCAAAATAGTTTTTATAGATAGTTGCATGTGTCTAGAAAAGTAAACTTAAGTCTGTTTATTGAAAATTTTATTTTTTATTTTTTTGAAATATTTAGAATGGTGCTTATAGATAGTTGCATCTATTTAAAAATTAAATTTAAGTCTATATATCTAAAATTTTATCTTTTATTTTTTTTGTAATCTTTGAAATGGTATTTATAGATAGTTGTGCCTATTTGAAAAAACAAACCAAAGTCTGTGTATTTAAACTTTTATTTTTATTTTTTAGAATATTTGAAATAGTTTTGATAGATAGTTGTATCTATCTAGAAAGCCAAACTTAAATCTATCTATCTAAAATTATATCTATTTTTTTATAATATTTGAAATAGTATTTAGAGATAATTACATTTGTTCCAAAAGGTGAACTTAAGTCTATATATCTAAAAATTTAGTTTTTACTTCTTTGCAATATTTGAAATGGTGTTTACAGATACATAAATTTGTTTGAAAATGAAAATTTCAGTATATGTATTTAAAAAAATTTTATTACTTCTAAATATTTGAAATAGTGTTATGGATAGTTGTGTCCATCTAAGAAAGTAAAGTAAAGTCTCGATATTTAAACTTTCATTTTTATTTTTTTAAATATTTGAAATTATGTTTAGAGATAGTTGCATCTATCTGAGAAAATAAACTTAAGTCTATGTATTTAAAATTTTAGTTTTTATTTTTTTCATAACATTTGAAATAGTGTTTATAAAGAGTTATGGCTATCTGGAATAGTGAAGATAAGTCTATGTATTGAAAATTTTATTTTTTATTTTTTCAGAAAATGAGAAATGGTGCTTAATGATGTCAGTCTTTCAAAGCAAAAATAAGCCTATGTGTTCAAAATTTTATTTTATATTTTGAATATTTGGAATAGTGTCTATAGATAGTTGCATGCATTTGAAAATGCAAACTTCAGTTTATGTATATACAATTCATTTTTTATTTATTTAAAATATTTGAAATGGTGTTTTTAGATAATTACGTCTATTGAGAAAAGCAAACTCAGGTCTGTGTGTTTCAAATTTTATTTTTTTCTGAATATTTGAAAGGGTGTTTATAGAAAGTTATGTTTGTCAAAAGCGAGCTTAGGCTTGTGTATTTAAAATTTATTTTTGATTTTTTAGAATATTTAAAATGATATTTATACATAGTTGCATTTGTTCAAAAAAGTAAATTTAAGTCTATGTATTTAAAATTCTTTTGAAATAATTGGAATAGTGTTTATACATAGTTGCATCTATTTTGAAAAGTAAATTTAGGTCTATGTATTTAAAATTTATTTTTTATTTTTTCAGAATATTTGAAAAGGAGTTTACAGGTAGTTGTATTTTGTTGGGGAGCCGCAAGAGTGTCAAACTTGATCCATATAATGTGTCAGATATCAAACCATCCCAAAAGCTCAAGCTCATGGGATATGTGTCTTTTTCACTATATCTATTGGACTCTATCTATCCAATATCCGATGTAGGACTAATTCATCACACCTGACATTATAACAATCTACCCCTTCAGATGTGATTTGACCACATCAATTTAACACTCTTAATCAAGAACTCTTTTACTCGACCATTTTCACCATGCGACTCATATCCTCGCATCGGCCTTTGATGCCCACGCCTTTGCTGGCCTTGCGCTTGCGCCCTTGCACCAGCCTCTGGCACCTGCGCATGCACCCTCTCTCTGGCCTCATGCCGGCGCTCGAGCCCTTGGGCTAGCGCCCGCACCCTTTTGCTCATCTTTGTCATAAGACTAACATGTGACTCAATTCAGTCACATTATCGTGATAATTTTGGTCTTAAGAGTTTGCACAGCTTCAAACCTGAAGCTCTGATATCACTTGTTGGGGAGCTGCAAGAGTGTCAAACCAGATCCATATAATGAGCCGAACACCAAACCATCCCAAAAGCTCAAGCTCATGGGATATGGGTCTTTTTAGTGCTTCTCGGTGGTCTCTCGTGGTGTTCCTCGTGGTGCTCTCTTGGAGATTCTCTCTGAAGGTAGAGGCATTGCTGAGGTTTAGTGAAAGAGTTTAGTTGAGTAAAAAAGAGTGAAGTCTTTCTTGTAGACTCTTGTAAAAATATTTTCTTTTGATAGTGGATCTCTCGTTGCCTTATCTTGTTATTTTCTTTTATCTTGTATTACTTCTCGTTTCTTGTATTGTTTGGGAACAAGATGATTCATGAACCTTCCGCTGCGAATCCCAACTTAGCAGTATTTGTCTAAAGAAATAAATTTAACTCTATATATTGAAAACTTAATTTTAAATTTTTTGGAATATTTGAAATGCTATTTACAGATAGTTATGTTCACTTGGAAAAGCGAACTTCAGTGTATTATTTAAATTTTCTTAATTTTCAAATATTTAAAATAGTGTTTATAGCTAGTTTTATTTGTCTAGATAAGCAAACTTAAATCTATCTATTTAAAATTTTATTTTTTACCTATTTAAAATATTTTAGATACTATTCACAAATAGATGTATCTATCTAGAAAACTAAATTTATGTTAGTATATTTAGGATTTTATTTTTTTTATATTTTTAGAATATTTAAAATGGTGTTTAGAGATAGTGGTGTTTGCTTGAAAAAGTAAACTTAATTCTGTGTATTTTAAACTTTTATTTTTTATATTTTTAGAATATTTGTAATAATGTTCATAAACAGTTGTGTCCATTTGGAAAAATGAACATTTGCCTCTATATTTAAAAGTTTCCTTCTATTTTTCAAAATATTTGATGTGGTGCTTAGTGATAGTTGCATTTATTTGGAAAAGTAAACTTAAGTCTATTTATTGAAATTTTTTTATTTTTTTGATTATTTAAAATGGTATTGATAGATAGTTTCGTCTATTTGGAAAAGCAAATGTAAGTTTATGTATTTTAAATTTGTTTTTGAAAATTTTTGAAATGACATTTACTGATAGATATAGCTATCTAAAAAAGTGAACTTAAGTTTGTCTATTTAAAATTTTATTTTTTACATTTTTAGAATTTTTAATATACTATTTATAGGCTATTACATCTATCTAGAAAAGAGAAATTAAATTAATGTGTTTAAAACTTTATTTTTATTTTTTAAATATTTAAAGTGATATTTATAGATAGTTACATCTATGTAGATAAGTGAATATAAATTTGTGCATCTAAAATTTTATCTTTTATTTTCTTAGAATATTTTAAATAGTGTTTACAAATAATTGTGCCTGTTTGAAAAAATAAACTTAAGTCTATGTTTTTAAAATATTTGATTTTAATTTTTTGGAATATTGGAGAAGGTGTTCATAGACAACTATGTCTGTCTAACAAAGTGAACTTAAGTTTGTATATTTAAAATTTTGTTTTTTTAAATTTTTTGAAATATTTAACATCCTGTATCTAGACATTTGTGTGTTTAGAAAATAGGACTTAAATTTGTTCATTGAAAATTTTATTTCTCAATTTTTTAAATATTTAAAAATATGTTTATATACAATTGTGTCTATCTAAAAAAGTAAACTTAAGTCTATTTTTTGAAAATTTTTTATTTTATTTGTTCAAAAAATTTTGGAACAAAAGTTTAGAGATTTGCTACATCTATCTAGAAAAGTGAATTTAAATCTATGTATTTAAATTTTATTTTTTATTTTTTGAAATATTTGAAATTATATTTATAGAGAGTTATGTCTATCAGAAATATCAAGTTTAAGTCTATATATCAAAAATTTTATTTTTTTAAATTTTTTTAGAATATTTGAAATGGTATTTTGGGATAGTTGCATCTATCTAAAGTTTGTGTATTAAAAAATTTTTTACTTTTCAAAATATTTGAAATGATGTTTATAGATAGATACATTTGTCGAAAAAACCATACTCAAGTATGTGTATTTAAATTTTTTATTTTTTTGAATATTTGAAATGGTATTTAAAGAAAGCCTGTGTATTTAAAATGTATTTTTAAATTTTTTTCAGAATATTGAAAATAGTGTTTAGAGACTATTGCATTGATTTGAAAAAATAAACTTAAGTCTATGTATTCAAAAGTTTGTTTTCTATTTTTTAAAAAATATTTGAACTAGTATTTATAGATAGTTACATCTATCTAGAATAATAAACTTATGTGTCTATATTTAAAATTTTATTTTTTATTTTTTTAAAATAATTGATATAGTGCTTACATGCAGTTGTGTTTGTCCAAAATGTAAGCTTAAGTTTGTGTATTAATAATTTTATTTTTTTTATTATTTGAATGTTATTGATTGATAGTTTTGTCTGTCTAGAAATCCAAGTAGATGTCTATATATAAAATTTTATTTTTTATTTTTTAGAATTTTTGAAACTGTATTTATAAATAATTATGTTTAATTGAAAAGGTAAACTTAAGTTTATGTATTTAAACTTTTATATTTTTCTTTCCTGGAATATTTGAAGATGTGTTTGCAGACAGTTACATCTATTCGAAAAAATAAGCTTATGTCTGTGTGTTTAAATTTTTTTATTTTTAAAACAATTTAAAGTGGTGTTTATAGATAGTTTCATCTATGTAGAAAAGCAAACTAATGTATGTATTTTTTAATTTTATTTTTTACTTTTTAAAATATTTGAGATAATGTTTATAGATAGTTGTGTTTGTCAGAAATATGAACATAAATTTGTGTATTTAAAATTTTATTTTTATTTTTTTAAAATGTTTGAAATGGTGCTTACAATAAGTTCCATCTGTATGAAAAAGCAAACTTAAGTTTATACATTTAAAATTTTATTTTTTATGTTTTTAAAATATTTTAAATGGTTTCTAAATATAATTACATCTATCCAAAAAAGCAAACTTAAGTTTGTATCTTTAAAATTTTATTTTTTTATTTGAAAATATCTAAAATATTGTTTATAGATAATTGTGTTTGTATCAAAAATCAAACTTAAGTAGGTATATTTAAATTTTTGACTTTGAGTATTTAACATAGTGTTCATAGACAATTACGTCTGTGTGGAGAAATAAAATTAAGTCCATATTTTTGAAATTTTCTTTTTATTTTTTTGGATATTTGCGATATTATTCATGATTGTTGTATTTTTATAGAAAAGCAAATTTAAGTTTATATATGTAAAATTTTATTTTTTACTTTTTTAGAATATTTGAAACTGTGTTTACATACAGTTATGCCTATCTAGAAAAGAGAAATTAAGTATGTGTATTTAAAATTTGAGTTTTTACTTTTAGAATTTTTGAAATAGTATTTAGAAACAGTTGCATGTCTTGAAAAGCAAACATAAGTCTATTTATTGAACTTCTTTTTTTGAATTTTGGAATAGTTCTTATAGATAATTGCATCTGTCTAAAAGTCAAACTTAAGTCTATGTATTCAAAATTTTATTTTTTTTTTGTAATATTTGAAAGTGTATTTAGTGACAGTTGTATTTATCTATAAAAGTAAACTAATGTTTTTGAGTTTAAAATTTAATTTTTTCAGAATATTTGAAATAGTTTTTATTGATAGTTGCATCTACCTAAAAAATCAAACTTAAGTCTATCTATCTAAAATTTTATCTCCTAATTACTTGAAATATTTGAAATAGTATTTAGAGATTGTTGCATCAGTCTGAAAAAAAATAAACTTAAGTTTGTGCATTTAAAAGTTTATTTTTTACTTTTTTAGAATATTTAAAATGGTATTTACAGACACATGCATTTGTCTAAAAAAGTAAACTTTAGTTTGTATATTTAAAATTTTATTTTCTATTTCTTCTGAATATTTGAAACAATATTTATAGATAGTTGCATCTATCTAAAAAAGTAAAGTTAAGTTTCTATATTTAAACATCTATTTTTTATTTTTTAGAATATTTGAAATGATGTTTAGACAAAGTTACATTTTTTGAAAAAATGAGCATAAGCCTGTGCATTCAAAATTTTAGTTTTTATTTTTTTTATAATATTTGAAATAGTATTTATAGACAGTTACTTATGCTTAGAATGGTGAAGATAAGTCTATGCATTGAAATTTTTTTTTTTAGAATATGAGAAATGGTGCTTATAGACATTTACGTTAGTCCACAAATGCAAAAAAAAGTCTATGTACTCAAAATTTTATTTTATCTTTTTGAATATTTAAAACACTATTTACATATGTTGCATGTGTTTGAAAATGCAAACTTTAAGTTGCATACTGAAAATTCATTTTTTTATTTTTTTGAAATACTTTAAATAGTTTTTTCAGATAATTACATCTATCGAGAAAAACAAACTCTAATCTGTATATTTAAATTTTTATTTTATTTTTTTTTAATATTTGAAAGCGTGTTTATAGAAAGTTACATCTGTCTAAAAAAATGGGCCTAAGTCTATGCATTTAAATTTAAATTTTTTATTTTTTTAGAATATTCTAAAATGGTGTTTACAAACAGTTGCATCTGTTTAAAAGAATAAATTTAAGTTTGTGTATTTAAAATTTTATATTTTTGAGATATTTGAAATAGTATTTACAAATAGTTATATCTATTTGAAAAAAGTAAATTTAAGACTAAGTGTTTAAAATTTATTTTTTATTTTTTTAGAATATTTGAAAGGGAGTTTATTGATAGTTGTGTTTACCTGAAAAAATGTACTTAAGCCTATGTATTGAAAACTTACTTTTTAATTTGTTGGAACATTTGACATAATATTTACACATAATTGTGTTTGTTAGGAAAAGTGAATGCAGGTTTGTTTATTTGATATTTTATTGAAATATTTGAAATTGTGTTTACAGACAATTGTATCTGCTTGAAAAGTAAATTTAAGTGTGTGTATTTAAATTTTTAAATTTTTAAAATATTTAAAATAGTGTTTATAGATAATAGTTGCATTTGTCTAGAAAAATGAACCTAAGGTTGTGTGTTTAAAATTTTATTTTTTACCTTTTTAGATTATTTTTAATGTTATTCACAAATAGATGCATCTATCTAGAAAAGTGAATTTAAGTCAATGTTACTAGAGTTTTATTTTTTTACTTTTTCAGAATATTTGAAATGGTGCTTATAAATAGTTGCATTTGCTTGAAAAAAGTGTACTTAAGTTTGTGTATTAAAAAATTTTATTTTTATTTTTTAAATATTTGTAATAATGTTTCGAAGTAGTTGTATCTATTTGCAAGAGTGAACATAAGCCTCAATATTTAAAAGTTTTCTTTTATTGTTTCAAAATATTTAAAATAGTGTTTAGAGATAATTGTATTTGTCTGAAAAAAATCTGAAGTTTGTCTATTGAAAATTTTATTTTTATTTTTTGAATTATTTGAAATAGTATTGACAGACATTTCCATCTATTTAGAAAAGTGAACTTAAGTTTGTATATTTGAAATTTTTTTTTACTTTTCTAGATTATTTAAAATACTATTTATATAGTGTTGCATCTGTCTGAAAAAGTAAACTTAAATCAGTGTGTTTAAAATTTTATTTTTTATTTTTAAGATATTTCAGGTCATGTTTATGGATAGTTGCATCTATGTAGACAAGTGAATTGAAGTCTATGCAGTCAAAATTTTATTTTTTTACTTTATCAGAATATTTTAGATGGTGTTTACAAATAGTTACATCTATCTAAAAAAAAATACTAAAGTTTGTATATTTAAAATTTTATTTTTCACATTTTAGATTATTTGAGATGGTGTTCACAAATAGTATATCTGTCTAGAAAAGTGAACTTAAGTTTGTGTATTTAGAGTTTTATTCTTTTAATTTTTTAGAACATTTGATATGGTGTTTGCATGTAGTTTTGCTTATCTAGAAAAGAGAACTAAAGTCTATATATTTAATTTTTTATTTTTTATTTTTTCAGAATATTTGAAATGGTGTTTATAAAAATTTGCATCTATCTTATAAGTCTATGTCTCTAGAAATTTATTTTTCATTTTTTTGAAATTTTTGAAATGATATTTATAGATAGTGCATCTATCTGGAAAAATTTGAGACTGTGCAATTAAAATTTTATGTTTTATTTTTTTGAAACATTTGAAATACTGTTTAGAAATAGTTGTGCCTATCTAGAAAAAGTGAATTTAAGTCTGTGCACTTAAAATTTAATTTTTTTTATTTTTTTAGAATGTTTGAAATAGTGTTGATCGATAATTGTGTTTGTCTGAAAAGGTGAACTTAATTCTAGGCATTTAAATTTTTTTTATTTTTTTGACATATGTGAAATAGTGTTTTCAGATACATCTATCTAAAAAGGTAAACTTAAGTTTGTATATTTAAAATTTTATTTTTATTTTTTGAAATATTTGATGTTGTGTTTACAAACAGTTGTAACTTTCTGATAGAGCAAACTCAAGTCTGTGTATTAATAATTCTATTTTTTATTTTTCGAAAATATTTGAAATAGTGTTTATAGATAGTTACATATATTTAAAATTGCAAACTTATGTCTCTATATTTGAAATTTTTGAAAAAAATATTTAGAATGATGTTTACAGATGGTTACATATGTTTGAAAAAGTTAATTTAAGTCTATGTATTAAAATTAATTTTTTTAATTTTTTTTTATTTGAAATGGTTTTGAGAGATAGTTTCATCTTTCTTAAAATATAAACATAAGCCTATTTATTTAGAATTTTATTCTTTACTTTTTTAGAATCTTTAAAATTATTTTTATAGATATTTCTATCTTTCTAGAAACTAAACTTAAGCTTGTATATTTGAAATCTTATTTTTTTTTACTTTTTTGAAATATTTGAAATGGTGTTTACACAGAGTTATGTTTGCATAGAAAAGCAAATTTATTTTTTATATTTAAATTTTATTTTTAACTTTTTGGAATATTTGAGATGGTGTCCATAGCTAGTTGTGTCTATTAAGAAAAATGAACATAAATCTATATATTTAAAATTTTATATTTTACCTTTTCAGAATATTTGTGATGGTATTCATAGAGAGTTGTGCTTGTCTAAAAAGGCAAACTTAAGTTTATGTATTTTAGAATTTTATTTTTTTACTTTTTAAGAATATTTGAAATGGTATTTCATATATTTTGCCAGTCTAGAAAAGCAAACTTAAGTCTATATATTTAAAATTTTATTATATATTTTTTTGAATATTCAAAACCATCTTTACAGGCTATTGTGTGGGTCTAAAAAATTAAATTTAATTCTATTTATTAAATTTTTTCTTTTGTGGGAATATTTGAATAATTCTTTAAAAATAGTTGCATCTGTATGAAAAATCAAACTTAAGTCTATGTATCTAAAATTTTATGTTTTATTTTTTTTGGAATACTTGAAATAGAATTTAAAGATAGTTGTGTCTATTTGGATAAGCTAATTTAAGTCAGTGTATTTAAAAGTTTAACTTTTTATTTTTTTAGAATATTGGAAATAGTATTTAAAGTTAGTTGTACATGTCTAAAAAATTAAACTTAAGTCTATGTATCTAAAATTTGATCTTTTATTTTTTCAAAATACTTGAAATAGCATTTAGTGATAGTTGCATCTTTCTAAAATTATGAACTAAAGTTCGTGTATTTAAAATTATTTTTTTATTTTTTGAAATGTTTGAAATGGCATTTATAGACAGTTGCATTTTTCAAAAAGATCAAACTCAAGTCTTTGTATTTTAATTTTTTTATTTTTTCAGAATATTTGAAATGGTATTTACAGATAGTTGGCCTATCTAACAAAGTAACTTAAGTCTCTTTATTTAAAGTTTTATCTTTTATTTTTTCACAATATTTGAATTATTGTTCGGGGAAAGTTGCATTTGTTTAAAAAAATTGAGCTTAAATTTTTTTATTGAATAATTTATTTTTTATTATTTCATAATATTTCAA
Source organism: Trichopus zeylanicus subsp. travancoricus (assembly GCA_005019695.1). NCBI lineage: Eukaryota > Viridiplantae > Streptophyta > Magnoliopsida > Dioscoreales > Dioscoreaceae > Trichopus > Trichopus zeylanicus. Next base: position 273,094 of record RXID01014379.1, read on the forward strand.
ACTGCAATAACAAAGGGTTGTATTTGTCTAGAAAAGCAAAAAGTTGGTGTATTAAATTTTTTTTTTATTTTTTAGATTATGTGAAATGGTGTTTACAGATAATTACATCTTTTTGCAAACATAAACTTAAGTCTACATATTTCAAATTTTATTTTTTATTTTTTTAAATATTTGAAATGGACTTATAGACAGCTACATGTATTTGAAAATCTGAACTTAATTTTGTGTATTAAAAATTTTAATTTTTTATAATATTTAAAATAGTGTCTAAGACATTGACCTAGACCCGAAAAAGTGAACAAGAGTCTTGTATTTTAAATCTATTTTTTATTTTACAAATAATTAAAATGGTATTTATAAATAGCTATATCTGTCTAGACAAGCAAACTCAAACTTATGTATTTTAAATTTTTTTTTTTGAAATATTTGAAAGCATGTTGATTGACAGTTGCATCTATCCAAAAATATGAATTTCAGCCTATGTATTTAAATTTTATCTTTTATTTTTTCAAATTATTTTGAGCGGTGTTTTCAAACAATTACATGTGTCTAGAAATGTAAACTTAAGTCTATTTATTAAAAACTTTCTTTTTTTATTTTTTCAGAATATTTGAAATAGTATTCATAGATATTTATAGTTTTTTAAAAGTTCAAATATAAATATATGAATTTTATTTTATTTTTTTTATTTTTTTGAAATATTTGAAACATTGTTTAGACACAGTTGCATCTCTCTAGAAAAGTAAACTTAAATTTGTGTATTTAGAAATTTATTTTTTGTTTTTTAAAAAATTTTAAATGGTGTTTACACATATTTATATCTATTTGTAAAAGCAAACTTAAGTCTATATATTTAAAACTTTAATTTTTACTCTTTTAAAAAAATTCAAATGGTATTTATTGATAGTTACATCTATTGAAAAAAGCAAACAAAAGAATGTGTATTTGAAATATTATATTTTTTTATTTCAGAATACTTGACCTGGTGTTCACAGATTGTTGCATTTATTGAGAAGAACAAACTTAAGTTTCTATATTTAAAATTTTATTTTCTACTTTTCTGAAAAATTTGAATGGTGTTCAAGGTTAGTTACATTTGTTTGGAGAAATGAAATTAGGTATTTGTCCTTATAATTTTATTTTTTAATTTTTAAAATATTTAAAATGGTATTTATAGATAATTGTGCCTATCTAGAAAAGTGAACTTAATTCTATGCATTTAAAATTTTATTTTCTCTTTTCTTTGAATATTTGAATTGGTGTTTATAGATAGTTTTGTTTATCTAGAAAATAAAACTGAAGTCCGTTTATTTAAAATTTTATTCTTATTTTTCTGAGAATTTGGAATGATGTCTGTAGACAATCGCATATGTCTTGAAAAGTGAACTTCTATCTATATGTTTAAAATTTATTTTTTTTCAAAATATTTGACACATTATTTATAGATAGTTGCATCTATATGAAAAAGAAACTTAATTCTATTATTTAAAATATTATTTTTATTTTCTAAAATATTTAAAATGATATTTAAAAATAGTTGCATCTAATTAAAAAAGTAAGCTCAAGTTTGTATATTGAAAATTTTATTTTTTATTTTTTATTTGAAATATTGTTAGCGGCAATTCTCTCTGTCTAGAAATGCAAATGTAAGCCTACATACTAAAATTTTACTTTTTTATTTTTTTTTAGAATTTTGAAATATTGTTTATAGATAGTTGTATCCATACGTAATGTGAACTTCAGTTTATGTATTTAAAAATTTATTTTTTATTTTTTAAAAATATTTAAAATGATGCTTGCACATAATTATGCTTGTGTAGAAAAGCAAATTGAAGTTTACATATTTAAAATTTTATTTTTTATTTTTTAAAATATTTGAGATGACATTTAGAGACAATTGTGTTTATCTAGAAGAATAAACTATAGTATGTATATTCAAAATTGTATTTTTTTTACACTTTAGAATATTTCAAATGATATTCATGGATAACTGTGTCTATCTGGAAAAGCAAACTTAAGTCTATGTACTCAAAATTTTAGTTTTTTTACTTTTTTAGAATATTTGAAATGGTGTTTATGTACAGTTGTATTTATATGAAAAAATAAACTTAAGCTTATGTATTTAAAATTATATTTTTTATTATTTAAAATATTTATAACTGTGTTTACAGATAATTCTATGGCTCTAAAAATTAAACTTAAGTTTATTTATTAAATTTTTTCTTTTCTAAGATATTGGAACAGATGTTTATAGATAGTTGTGTTTGTTTGAAGAATCAAACTTAATTTTTTGTATCTAAAATTTTTTTTTAGAATATTTGAAAAAACGGTTAGAGACAATTGCATCTATCTGAAAAAGTGAACATAATTCATTGTATTTAAAATTTTATTTTTTATTTTTTAGAATATTTGAAATAGTATTTATAGACAATTATGTCTCTTTGGAAAATCAAATTTAAGTCTATGTACCTAAAATTTTATCTTTTATTTATTCAAAATATTTGAAATGATATTTAAAGATAGTTACATCTATTTGAAAGAATAAACTAAAGTTTGTGTATCTAAAATTTTTATCTTTTTACTTTTTTGAAATGTTTGAAACAATGTTTACAAAAATTTGCATTTGCTAAGAAAATTGAAAGCAAGTCTATGTATTAAATTTTTTTATTTTTTGAGAATATTTAAAATAGTGTTTACAAATAGGTGCCTGGTCTAAAAAGGCAAACTTTAGTCTTGGTATTGAAAGTTTTATTTTTTAGTTTTTTTAAAATATTTAAAATGATAGTTAGGGATAGTTGCGTTAGTCTAGAAAAGTGAACCTAAATCTGTGTATTAAAAATTTTATTATTTATTTTTTTCATAATATTTAAAATGGTGGTTACAGAGAGTTGTGTATGTCTTGAAATATGCAAAATAATATTTACAAACAATTCTATCTGTCTATAAAAGCAAAAATTAAATTTCTATATTCAAAATTTTATTTTTATATTTTTTCTAAATATTTGAAATGGGCTTTATTGATAGTTACATGTATTTAAAAAATGTGAACTAAAGTTTGTGTATTAAAATTTTTATTTTTTATTTTTGTAGAATATTTAAAATGGTATCTATAGATAGTGACATTTGTCTGAAAATGCAAACTTAAGTATGTGTATTTAATTTTTTTTAAATATTTGAAATGGTGTTTGTAAATAATTATATCTCTCCGGAAAATAAAATTTAGGTCTATGTATTTATAATTTTATTTTTTATTTTTTTAGAATATTTGAAATGGTGTTTGTGGATAGTTGCATGCATCTAGAAAAGTGAACTTAAATCTGTTTATTGAAAATGTTATCTTTTATTTTTTAAACTATTTGAAATGGTAGTTACAAGCACTTGTATTTGTCTAAAAGCTCAAACTTATGTCTTTGTACTTAAACTTTTATCTTATATTTTTTCAAAATATTTAAAATATAGTCTAATGTTAGTTGTGTTTCTCTGAAAAAGCAAACTTCAACTTTCGTATCGAAAATTTTATTTTTTATTTTTTAAAAATATCTCAAACAATGTTTACACATATTTGTGCTTTTCTGGAAAAGCAAACATTATTTTTAGAATATTTTTAGAATCTTTTTAGAATATAGTCTAATGGTAGTTGTGTCTACTAATTTATAACATTATTTTTTTTCTCTTTTGGAAAATTTGAAATAGTGTTTATAGATAATTGCATCTATTGGGAAAAACGAATATAAGATTTTGTGTTTAAAGTTTATTTTTTTTATTTTGGAATACTTGAGACTGTGCTCACAGATAGTTGTGTGTGTATAGAAAAGTAAATTTAAGTTTATGTATTTAAAATTTTATTTCTTACTTTCTTTGAGAATTTGAAATTATATTCGAAGATAGTTGCATCTATCTAGAAAAGAGAAATTAAGTTTATGTACCCACAATTTATTTTTTAATTTTTTAGAATATTTGAAATAGTGTTCATAGATAGTTGTGTCTGTCAAAACAATAAAATTTAAGTCTATGTATTTAAAATTTTACTTTTTTTCTAAATATTTAAAATGTTATTTGTAGACAATTGTGTGTGTTTAGAAAAGTGAACTAAGTTTGTTTATTGAAAATTTTATTTTTTATTTTTTTCTGAAAATTTGAAATGGTATCTACAAATAGTTATATATGTTTAAAAAGGTAAACTTAAGTTTGTGTATTTAAAATTTATTTTTTTGAATTCTTTAAAATGTTCTTTACAAATAGTTGTGTCTGTCAAAAAAATCAAACATAGCTCTATTTAATAAAAATATCATTTTTTTTATATTTTGAAACATTTAAAATAGTGTTTGCAGACAGTTGCATTTATCTAAAAAATGAGCTTCAATTTGTGTATTTAAAATTTTATTATATTATTTTTTTGAAATATTCAAAATAGTGTTTAGAGATAGTTGTGTCTGTCTAGAAAATGAACAAAAGTCTATATATTTAAAATTTTATTTTTTATTTTTTCTGAATATTTGAAATGGTGTTTATAGAAATTTACTTTTGTCAAAATATTGAATTCAAGTCTGTGTATTTAGTTTTTTTTATTTTTTAGAATATTTAAAATAGTGTTTATAAATAGTTGCCATTGCCTAGAAAAGGAACTTATGTATGTACATTTAAAATTTTATTTTCAATTTTTGGCATATTTTAAATAAAGTTTATAGATAGTTACCTCAGTCTGATTAAGTGAACATTTATCTATTTATTTAGAATTTAATTTTTCATTTTTAAAAAATATTGGAAGTGATGTTTACATATAGTTGTGTCTATCTAAAAAAAACTTAGTTCTGTGTATTTAATTTTTTTTTTAATATTTGGAATGGTGTTTGTAGATAGTTACATTTGTTTGCAATAGTACACTTATGCCTCAATATTTAAAATTCTATTTTTTAAATTTTTTAGAATACTTGAAATAGTATTTAGAGATAGTCACATATGTCTAAAAAAGTAAGCTTAAGTCTATGTATTAAAAGTTTTATTTTTTATTTTTTATTATTTGGAATGTTACTGATAAATAATTCTATCTTTTGGAAATGAAAATGTAAGTGTGCATATTAAAATTTATTTTTAAAATTTTTTTGAAATGGTGTTTATAAATAGTTGTGCCTGTCTTAAAAAACAAATTTAGGTTTGTGGACTTCAAATTTTATTTTTTACTTTTTAAAATATTTAAAATTATATTTATAGATAGTTCGATCCACCTTGAAAGGTAAATTTATGCTTGTATATTGACAATTTTATTTTTTATTTCGAAACCATCTAAAATGGTCTTCATAGATAGTTGCATCAATGTAGAAAAGTAAACATAGGTTTATATGTCTAATATTTTTTTTTTTTTTGAATATTTGAAATGGTATTTACAGATAGTTGTATTTATCAAGGAAAGCAAATGTAAGTTTCTGCATTTCAAATTTTATTTTTTAATTTTTTAAAATTATATTATTAATTTTTTAGAATACATTAAATGGTGTATACAAATAGTTGCATCTATCTAAAAGAGTGAACTTAAGTTTACTTTTCTAGATCAACATATCTATCTATAAGCACTATTTCAAATATTCTAAACTAAAAAAAATAAAATATTAAATATAGAGAATTAAGTTCATTTTTGTAGATAGATGCAACTATCTGTGAACACCATTTCAAATATTCAAAAGAAATAGAAAAAAGTAAATCCAAAGTAAACACCATTTTGAATATTCTAAAAAATAAAAAAATAAAACTTTAAATGCACATACTTAAGCTCACATTTCATGATAGATGTAATAGTCATTAAACACTAGTTTGGATATTCTAAAAAAAGTAACATTTAAAATACACGGACTTACTTTCACTCTTCCAAATAGACATAATTATCTATTAACACCATTTTAAATATTATAAAAAATAAAAAATAAATTTTAAATACACAAACTTAAGTTCACTTTTCCAGATAGATGCAACTATCTCTAAACACTATTTTAAATGCTCTAAAAATATAGAAAAAATACTTTAAATACAGAGACTTAAGTTCATATTTTAGATAAATACAATTATCTGTGAACACCATATCAAATAATCCAAAAAAAAAAATTAGAAATAAATTTTTAAATATACAGACTTAAATTTTATTTTTTAGACAAATGTAACAGTATGTAAACACAATTTCAAATATTTTGGAAAGATAAAAAATAAACTATTATATATACAAACTTAATTTTTCTTTCTCAGATAGATATAAACATCTATAAACACTGCCTAAAATATTTCACAAAAATTTTAAAAATATTTTAAAGACACAGATATAAGTTTATTTTTCTAGACAGATGTACCCTTCAATAAACTCTATTTCAAATATTTTAAAAATGTGAAATATGAAATTTTAAATGCATAGATTTTAGCTAACTTTTTTAGACAGATGCAACAATATATAAACACCATTTCAAATATTTGAAAAAAAATAAAATAAAATAATTAATGCATAGACTATAGTTTAGTTTTTCAGACAGACATAGCTATTTGTAAACATCACCTTAAATATTACAAAAAATAAAAAATAAAATTTTCAACACAAAGACTAAATTTTACTTTTTAGACAGACACAAGAGTTTATAAACTATGTTTCAAATATTTTGAAAAATAAAAAATAAAACTTTAAACACACAGACATAAATTTGCTTTTTGAGATAGATGCAATAGTTTGTAAATATTATTTCAAATATTTCAAGAAGATAGAAAATAAAATATTAAATACAAATACTCAATTTTGCCTTTTCGAATAGAAATAATTATTTGCAAACACTATTTCACATATACTAAAAAAATAATAAAATTTTTAATACAAAACTTAAATTTGTTTTTTTAATAGAAGCGATTATTCGTAAATATAATTTCATATATTTAAAAAAAATTTAAATATGCATACTTAAGTTCCTTCATCTAGATTGACATACCTATCCCTAAACACCATTTTAAATCTCTAAAAAATAAAAATTTAAAATTTAAAATACATATGCCTAAGTTTGCCTTCCTAGATAGACATAACTATCCATATACACTATTTCAAATATTTTTTAAAAATAAAACTAAAATATTAAATATACATACTTAACTTTGCTTTTTTAGATAGACATAACTGTCTATAGACACCATTTCAAATATTATAAAAAATTTTAAAAAAAAATTTAATGCACAAACATAAGTAAGCATTTCGCAATAAATGCAACTCTCTATAAACATCATTTCAAATATTTCACAAAAGAAAAAATAAAATTTTGAATACACAAACCTAAGTTTATCTTTCCAGTCCGATGTAACTGCTTGTAAGCATAGTTTCAAATATATCAAGAAAAATAAGAGGATAAAATTTAAAATACGCATACTTAAGTTTACTTTTGGGTAGATGCAACAGTCTTTAAACACCATTCTAGATATCACACAAAAGTAAAATTTTAACTATACATACTTAGTTTCACTTTCCCTAACGAATGCAATTATCTATAAATATTGTTTCAAATATCCTTAACAAATAGAACAAATGATTTCAAATACATAGACATAAGTTCTCATTTCCAAACAGACCAACTATTTGTAAATAATGTTTCAAATACTCCAAAAATATAAAAAATAAAATTTTCAACATAGACACTTAAGCTCCCTTTTCAAATAGACATACCTAACTATGAACACCATTACAAAAATTTTAAAAATATAAAAAAATAAATTTTTAAATACCTAGACTTAAGTTTAATTTTTTAGACAAACACAACTCTCCATAAATACCATTTCAAATATTTGAAAAAAAATAAAACATAAAATTTTAAATATGCAAAATAAGTCGCTTTTATAGATAGATGCAACTATCTGTAAATAACATTTTTGATATTCTAAAAAATAAATAATAAAATTTTAAACATAAAAAATTATGTTCACTATTCCAAATAGACACTGCTATTTGTAGACACCATTTTAAGTATTCCAAAAAAGTAAAATATAAATTTTTAAATACACTGACTTTAGTTTATTTTTTTCAAAAATGCTGCAACAGTTTGTAAACACTAATTCAAATATTCTAAAAAAATAAAACTTTAATACACAGACTTAAGCTTATTTTAATAGATAGATGCAACTTTCTCTAAATATTATTTCAAATATTTTAAAAAATAAAAAATAAAATTTTGAATGTAAAGACTTAATTTCTTTTTCTAGATAGATGCAAGAGTTTATAAATACCATTTCAAATTTTTTTCAAAAAAAAAAAAATTTTGAAGACAAAGACTTAAGTTTGCTTCTCCTGATACATATGACTGTCCATAAACACCAATTTGAATATTCTAAAAAAAAAAATTTTAAATACATATATTTAATTTTATTTTTCTATATAAAAATAATAATCTATAAATACAAATTAAAATATTTTTAAAAATAGAAAATAAAATATTAAATACATAGAGTCAATTTTACTTTTTCAGATCAATGTAATTATTTGTAACACGATTCCAGATATACCAAAAAAATAAATAATAGAATTTTAAATATAATACTTAAATTTATTATTTTGGACATATGCAATTATTGGTAAATACTATTTCAAATAGATCAAAAAAAAAATTTCAAATATGAAGCTTAAGTTCACCTTTTCAGATAGACATAACTCTCTATAAATATAGTTTCAAATATTTTTTGAAAATAAAAATCATATTTTAAATGCACATATTTAAGTCTACCTTTTTAGGAATATGTAACTATCTGTAAATACATCTCATATATTCTAAAAGATAAATAATAAAATATGTAATTTATAGAATTAGGTTTTCTTTTTCGTACAGAAGGAATAGTTTGTAAGCACCATCTAAAATATTTCAAAAAAATAAAACATAAAAATTTTAAATATAGAGACCAAAGTTCACCCTTCTAGATGGACGCAACAGTCAACAAACATCATTTCCAATATTTGAAGAAAAAATAGAAAAAAATTTAATAGATAGACTTTAGTTAGCTTTTTAAAATAAATGTAACTCTTCATAACACTATTTCAAAGATTCTGAAAAGAAAAAATAAAATTTTAAATACACATACTTAAATATACTTTTTTGGAAAAATGCAACTTTCTATAAACACAGCTTCAAATATTTTGAACCAATAAAAAATAAAATTTTCAATACACATACTTAAGTTTGCTTCTCTAAATAAGCATAACTACCTATAGACATCATTTTAAATATTCTAAAAAAGTAAAAAATAAAATTTTAAACACACAAACCTAAGTAAGCTTTTCTCAACAGATGTAACTATCTATAAATAACATTTCAAATATTTGCAGAAAGTAAGAAATAAAATTTTCAATACACAAACTTAAATTTGCTTTTCCCAATAAACACATCTATCTATAAATACCATTTTAAATATTCTAAGAAAATATTTCAAATACACAAACTTAAGTTCACCCTATAAATGGATGCAACTATTTGTGAACAATATTTCAAATATTCTGAAAATGAAAAACTAAATACACATACTTAAGTTTACTTTTCTAAATCGATGTAACTATTTATAAGCACCATTTCAAATATTCTAAAATAATAAAAAATAAAATGTTAAATATGGATACTTAAGTTCACCTTTCTAAATAGATCCAACTATTTATGAACACCATTTCAAATATTTGAAAGAAATAGAAAAAATTTAAATGCAAAAATTTAAGTTTATTTTTAGACAGATGTAATTATGCATAAACACCATTTTGAATATTCTAAAAATAAAAAAATAAAACTTGAAACACACATACTTAAGCTCGCATTTCATGATAGATGTAATAGTCCTCAAACACTAGTTTGCATATTCTAAAAAAATAACATTTAAAATACATGAACTTACTTTCGCTTTTCCAAATGGACATAATTATCTATCAACACCATTTCAAATATTCTAAAAAATAAAAAATAAAACTTTAAATACACAAACTTATGTTCACTTTTCTAGATCACAACTATCTATAAACACTATTTTAAATGATACAAAAATATAGAAAAAAGACTTTAAATACAAATACTTAAGTTCATTTTTTAGACAAATACAACTATCTGTGAACACTATTTCAAATATTCCAAAAAAGAAAAAAATTTGAAAGATAATTTTTTAAATATACAAATTTAAGTTTCATTTTTTAGACAAATGCAATAGTTTTTCAACACTATTTCAAATATTTTAGAAAGATAAAAAATAAAATATTAGATATACAAACTTAATTTTGCTTTCTCACACAGATATAAACATCAATAGATACTACCTAAAATATTTCAAAAAAATAGAAAATAAAATTTTTGAGACATAGACATAAGTTTGTTTTTCAAAACAAACATACCTCCCTATAAACTCCATTTCAAATATTTTAAAAATGTGAAATATGAAATTTTAAATTCACAGACTTAGCTCACTTTTTTAGACAATGCAACAGTCTATAAGCACCATTTCAAATATTTGGAAAAAATAAAATAAAATTATTAATGCACACAATGTAGTTTGGTTTTCAGATAGATGTTGCTATTTTTAAACATCATTTTAAATATTAAAAAAATAAAAAATAAAATTTTCAACGTAGAGGCTTAATTTTATTTTCTAGACAGACACAATAGTTTTCAAATATCTTAAAAAATAAAAATAAAATTTAAATACACAAACATAAGTTTGCGTTTCTAGATAGATGCAATAGTTTGTAAATATTATTTTAAATATTTAAAAAATAAAAAATAAAATATTAAATGCATATACTCAATTTTGTCTTTTCAAATAGATGTAATTATCAGCAAAGACTATTTCATACATACTAAAAAACTAATATAATTTTTAATGCAAAACTTAAATTTGTTTTTTCTAACAGAAGTAAATGTTCATAAATACCATTTCATATATTTGAAAAAAAAATAAAATTTAAAATATACATACTTAAGTTCATTTATCAAGATAGACATAACTATCTCTAAACACCATTTTAAATATTTTAAAAAATAAAAAATTAAAAATTAAAAATATATGCCTATGTCTACCTTTCTAGATAGACATAACTATCCATATACACTACTTCAAATATTTGGAAAAAATGACAAATAAAATTGTAAATATACAAACATAGACTTTCTTTTCCAAACAGATGTAATTATGTATAAACACCATTTCAAATCTTACAAAAAATAAAAAATAAATATGAAATACGTAGACTTGATTTTACTTTTATAAATAGATGCAAGAGTCTGTAAACATCATTTTAAATATTTTATAAAAATATTTTAAATATAGAGACCTAAGTTTTCTTTTCCTAAGGATATAACTGCCCATTAATACTACTTCAAATATTCCAGGAAAAATAAAAAATAAAATTTTAAATATACAAACCTAAGGTCATCTAGCAAGATAGATGTAACAAGATACAAATACCATTTCAAGTACTCTAAAAACGTAGAAAATAAAGTATTAAATATACATACTTAATTTTGGTTTTCTAAATAGCTACAATTATATGTAAACACTATTTCAAACATGACAAAAAAGAAATAATAAAATGTAAAATATGACTCAAAATTATCTTTTTAGAAACAAGCAACTATTGGTAAATATTATTTCAACTATTTGAAAAGAAAGAAATAAAAATTTAAATACATAGAATTAAGTTTTCTTTTTGAGACAGATATAATTATCTATAAACACCAGTTTAAATACTTTAACAAATAAAAAAATAAAATTTTAAATATACATGCTTAAGTTTACTTTACCTGACAAACGTGACTATTTTTAAACACCACTTAAAATATTTTGAGAATATAAAATAAAAATTTAAATGCACAGACTTAAGCTTGATTTTCCATACAAATGCAACTCTCAGTAGATATTATTTCAAATATTTGGAAAACATAAAAAATAAAATTTTGGATACAAAGGTTTAAATTTATTTTTTTTAGACAGATACAGCCATCTGTAAATACTGTTTCCAAAATTACAAAAGATAGAAATTAAAATTTTAGATACACAAACTTAAGTTTCTTTTTTAGATAGATGTAACTATCTGTAAACACTATTTCAAATATTTTTAAAAAATAAAAATAAAATTTTATATACACATACTTAAGTTTACTTTTCTAGATAGATGTAACTATCTAAGACACTATTTCAAATATTCTAGAAATTTAAAAATAAAATTTTTAATGCATAAACTTAAGTAAGCATTTCTCAGCAAATGCAACTCTCTGTAAACATCATTTCAAATATTTCAGAAAATTAAAAATAAAATTTTGAATACACAAACCTAAGTTTCTTTTACCAGACTGATGTAACTGTCTATAAGCATAGCTTCAAATATTTCAAGAAAATAAAATGTACAACTTTAAATGCACATACTTAAGTTCACTTTTCATGTAGATGCAATAGTCTTTAAATAGTATTTTAGATATCACACATAAGTAAAATTTTAACTACACATACTTATTTTCACTTTTCCTACCCGATGCAATTATTTGTAAATATTATTTCAAATATTATAAAAAATAAAACAAAAGATTTCAAAAACATAGACATAATTTCTCTTTTCTAGATAGACCAACTATTTGTAAATAATATTTCAAATACTCCAAAAATAGAAAAAATAGAATTTTCAACATAGACACTTTAGTTTGCTTTTTAGACAGATGTACCTAACTATGAACACCATTACAAAAATTTCAAAATAAAAAAAATAAAATTTTAAAACACAGACTTATGTTTGATTTTTTAAACAAATACAACTATCCGTAATATTGTTTCAAATATTTGGAAAAAATAAAAAATATAATCTAAAATATGTAAAATTAAGTTTACTTTTCTAGACAGATGTAATTATCTATAAATACTATTTTTGATATTATAAAAATAGCTAATAAAATTTTAAACACAAAGAATTAAGTTTATTGTTTTAGATAGACATTGCTATTTGTAGACACCATTTTAAATATTCCAAAAAAGTACAATATAAAATTTTAAATACACGGACTTTAGTTCATTTATTTCAAATAGGCTACAACAGTTTGTAAACATTGATTCAAATATTTTAAAAAAATTAACCTTAATACACAGACTTAAGCTTCTTTTTCTAGATAGACACAACTTTCTGTGAACATCATTTCTTTTAAAGACATAGACTTAAGTTTGCTTTTCATGTAGATGTAATAGTCTTTTCTAGATAGACACAACTTAGGTTTTCTTGATAGATGCATATTTAAGTTCACTTTTCATGTAGATGCAATAGTCTTTAAACACTATTTTAGATATCACAAAAAAGTAAAATTTTAACTATACAGACGTAGTTGTACTTTTCCTAACAGATGCAACTATCTGTAAATATTATTTTAAATATCCTAAAAGAGGAAGAAAAGATTTCAAATACATAGACATAAGTTCTATTTTTCAGACATACCAACTATTTGTAAACAATATTTCAAATACCCTAAAAATATAAAAAATAGAATTTTCAACATAAACACTTTAGTTTGCCTTTTAGACGAACATACCTAACTATGAACAACATTACAAAAATTTCAAAAAAAAAAAAAAAAAAATTTTTAAATTCATAGACTTAAGTTTGATTTTTTCGACAAATACAACTAGTCATAAATAATAGTTTCATATATATGCAAGAAATAAAAAATAAAATTTTAAATATGCAAAATTAAGTTTGTTTTTCTAGACAGATGCAATTATCTATAGATACTATTTTTGATATTTTGAAAATAAGTAATAAAATTTTAAACACAGAGAATTAAGTTCACTATTCTTGACATACCTGCTATTTGTAAATACTATTTTAAATCTTCCAAAGAAGTAAAATATAAAATCTTCAACACACAGACTTTAGTTTATTTTTTTCAAATAGAAACTACAATTTGTGAATACTAATTTAAATATTCTAAAAAAATAAACTTTAATACATAGACTTAAGCTTACTTTTCTAGATCGATGTAACTTTCTGTGAACACCATTTCAAATATTCTAAAAAATAAAAAATAAAATTTTGAATATAAAGACTTAATTCTTTTTCTAGATAGACACAGGAGTTTATAAACATTATTTCAAATTTTTTTAAAAAAATAAAATTTTAAAGAGATAGACCTAAGTTTGCTTTTCTTGATAGATGCAACTATCCATAAACACTAATTTGAATATTCTAAAAAATGGAAAATAAAATTTTAAATACATAGACTTAAGTTTTATTTTCTAGATAGAAATAACAACCTGTAAACACTATTTTAAATATTTTAAAAAATACAAAATAAAATATTAAATACACAGAGTCAATTTCACTTTTCCAAATAGATGTAATGATTTGCAAATAAGATTCCAAATATAACAAGAAAATAATAATAATAATTTACATATAATACTTAAATTTATTTTTTTAGACTGACACTATTGTCGGTAAATAATATTTGAAATATAACAAAAAAATAAAATAAAAATTTAAATATGCATACTTAAGTTCACTTTTTAAAATAGGCATAACTCTCTATAAATACAGTTTCAAATATTTTTTAAAAAAATTTAAATTTTAAATGCACAAATTTAAGTTTACCTTTTAAGAAATATGTAACTATTTATAAATACATCTTAGATATTCTAAAAGATAAATAATAAAATTTGTAATACATTGAATTAGGTTTTCTTTTCCATATAGAAGTAACATTTTATAAGCACCATCTAAAATATTTCAAAAAAAAACATAAAAATTTTAATATATAAAGACTTAAGTTTGCCTTTTTAGATAAACACAATAGTCAGCAAACACTATTTCTAATATTTAAAAAAATAAAAAAAAAATTTTAAATAGACAGACTTTAGTTAGCTTTTCAAAACAAACATAACTCTCCATAACACTATTTCAAATATTCTCAAAAGAAAAAATAAAATTTTAAGTACATATACTTAAATTTGCTTTCTTTGACAAATGTAACTTTCTATAAACATAGCTTTAAATATTTTGAACCAATAAAAAAAATAAAATTTAAAATATACATACTTAAGTTTCCTTCTCTAGATAAGTTTCCTTCTCTAGATAAGCATAACTATCAGTAGACACCATTTTAAATATTCTAAAAAAGTAAAAAATAAAAATTTAAACATATAAACCTAAGTTTGCTTTTCTCAATAGATGCAACTATCTGTAAATAATATTTCAAATATTTTGAGCAAATAAAAAAAATAAAATTTTTAGTACACAGACTTAAATTTGTTTTTCCCAATAAATGCATCTATCTATAAATATTAATTTAAATATTATAAAAAAATAACATTTCAAATGCACATACTTAAGTTTGCCTTGTGAATGGATGTAACTATTTGTGAACAATATTTCAAATATTCTAAAAAAATAAAAAACTAAATATACAGACTTAAGTTTACTTTTTCTAGATTGATACAACTATCTATAAGCAATATTTCAAATATTCAAAAATAATAAAAAAATAAAATATTAGATATAGAGACTTAAGTTCACCTTTCTATAGAGATGCAACTATCTTTGAACATATTCAAAAGAAATAGGAAAAAGTTCAATGTAAATATTTAAGTTTATTTTGTTAGACAGATACAATTGTGCATAAACACCATTTCAAATATTCTAAAAAATAAAAAAATAAAACTTTAAATGCACATACCTAAGCTCGCATTTCATGATAGATGTAATAGTCTTGAAACACTAGTTTGGATATTCCCAAAAAAGTAACATTTAAAATACACAAACTTGCTTTCGCTTTTCCAAATAGACATAAAGACTTATGTTTGATTTTTTAGACAAATGCAAGAGTATGTAAAATTATTTCAAATATTTTGGAAAATGACAAATAAAATATTAGATACACAAACTTAATTTTACTTTCTTCACACAGATATAAACATCTATAAACACTGCTTGAAATATTTCAAAAAGATAAAAAATAAAATTTTATAGACACAAACATAAGTTTATTTTTCTAGATAGACATACCCTTTTGTAAACTCCATTTCAAATATTTTAAAAATATGAAATATGAAAATTTAAATACACAGACTTTAGCTCACTTTTTCAGATAGATGCAACAGTCTTTAAACACTATTTCAAATATTTTAAAAAAATAAATTAGAATTCTTAATGCACATATTGTAGTTTGGTTTTTCCGATAGATGTAGCTATTTATAAACATCATCTTAAATATTACAAAAAATAAAAAATAAAATTTTCAACACACAGACTTAATTTTATTTTCTAGATAGATGCACAGTTTATAAACTATATTTTATACAGATATAAGTTTGCTTTTTGACATAGATGCAACAATTTGTACACATTATTCAAATAGTTTTAAAAAATAGAAAATAAAATATTAAATACACAAACTCAATTTTGCCTTTTCAAACAGATGTAATTATCTATAAACACTATTTTATACATACTAAAAAAGAATAAAATTTTTAATGCACAACATAGATTTATTTTTCCAAACTGAAGCAATTGCTCCTAAATAGCATTTCATATATTTAAAAAAATAAAAAAAATTTAAATATATATACTTAAGTTTGGTTATCCAGATAGACATAACTATCTCAAAACACCATTTGAAATATTTTAAAAAAATAATATTTTAAATACATATGCCAAAGTCCACTTTTCTAGATTGACGTAACTATCCATAAACACTATTTCAAATATTTGAAAAAAATAAAAAATAAAATTTTAAATACACAAATTTAGACATACTTTTTTAAACAAATGTAATTATCTATAGACACCATTTCAAATCTTATAAAAAATAAAAAAATACATATTATATATATAGACTTAATTTTACTTTTATAGATAGATGTAAGAGTCTATAAATACTATTTCAAATATTTCACAAAAGTATTTTAAATATAGATACATAGGTTTCCTTTTCTTCAGCATATAACTGTTCATCAATACCATTCAAATATTCCAACAAAAATTAAAAAATCAAATTTTAAATACACAAACCTAAGGTCACTTTTCAAGATAGGTGTAACAGTCTATAAATACCATTTCAACTATTCTAAAAAAATAGAAAATAAGGTATTAAAACCATAGACTTAATTTTGTTTTTTTAAATAGTTGTAATTATTTGCAAACACTATTTCAAACATGACAAAAGAAGAAATAATAAAATATAAAATGCAAGACTCAAATTTGTCTCTTTAGAAATAAGCAACTATCAGTAACTACTATTTTAAATGTTTTAACAAAAGAAAAATAAAATTTTAAATATATAAACATAAGTTTACTTTTCCAGACAAATATAACAATCTATAAACACCACTTTAAATATTTAAAAAAATAAAAATTAAAATTTTAAATAGCATGCTTAAGTTTACTTTAATAGATAAATGTGACTTTTTGCAAACACCACTAAAAATATTTTAAAAGAATAAAAAAAAAAATTTTAAGTACATAGACTTAAGTTTGCTTTACTACATAGACACAACTCTACATAAATATCATTTCAAATATTTGAAAAAGATAAAAAATAAAA
The DNA here is from genome assembly GCA_005019695.1 of Trichopus zeylanicus subsp. travancoricus. Taxonomy (NCBI): domain Eukaryota; kingdom Viridiplantae; phylum Streptophyta; class Magnoliopsida; order Dioscoreales; family Dioscoreaceae; genus Trichopus; species Trichopus zeylanicus. Next base: position 290,637 of record RXID01014379.1, read on the forward strand.
TTTTCAATTCGGAGATTTAAATTTATTTTTTAGACAGATGCAGACATCTGTAAATACTGTTTCAAATATTTCAAAAGATAGAAATTAAAATTTTACATGGCACAAACTTAAGTTTATTTTTTAGATAGATGTAACTATCTTTAAACATTATTCAAATATTTTAAAACAATAAATATTAAATATTAAATACACATACTTAACACAACTATCAATAGACACCATTTCTAATATTTGAAAAAATTTTTAAAAAAATTTTTAATGCATAAACTTAAGTAAGCATTTCCCAACAAATGCACATACTTAAGTCCACTTTTGTATAGATACAACAGTCTTTAAACACCATTTTAGATATCACACAAAAGAAAAATTTTAACTACATAGACTTAGTTTTGCATTTCCTAACAGATGCAACTATATATAACAATTATTTCAAATATCCTAAAAAAAATAGAGCAAAAGATTTCAAATGCATAGACATAAGTTCCCATTTCCAGACATACCAATTATTTATAAACAATATTTCAAATACTCTAAAAATATAAAAAATAGAATTTTCAATACAGACACTTAGGTTCACTTTTCAGACAGACGTACCTAGCTATGAACACCATTACAAAAATTTCAAAAAATAAAAAAATAAGTTTTCAAATACATAGACTTAAGTTTAATTTTTTAGAAAAATACAACCATCTGCAAATACCATTACAAATATTAAAAAATAAAAAATAAAATTTTAAATATGTAAAATTAAATTTGCTTTTTTAGATAGACGCAACTATATACAAATACAGATTTCGATGTTGTAAAAAATAAATAATAAATTTTTAAACAGAAAGAATTAAGTTCACTGCTCCAAACAGAGACTTCTATTTGTAAACACCATTTTAAATATTCCAAAAAAGTAAAATATAAAATTTTAAAAACATGGCCTTTAGTTCATTTTTTCCAAACAAATGCAATAGTTTATAAACACTGATTCAAATATTCTAAAAAACTAAAACTTTAATACACAAACATAAGCTTATTTCTCTAGATAGACGCAACTTTTCGTGATACTATTTCAAATAGTCTAAAAATAAGAAATAAAATTTTGAATTTAAAGACTTAATTTCTTTTTCTAGATAAACACAAGAGTTTATAAACATAAATTCAAATTTTCTTTCAAATTTTCTTTAAAAAATAAAAATTTAAAGACATAGACTTAAGTTTGCTTTTCCTTATAGATGCAACTATTCATAAGCACCAATTTGAATATTCTAGAAAATAAAAAATAAAATTTTAAATACACAAACTTAAGTTTATCTTTTAGATAGAAACAACAATCTGTAAACACTATCTCAAATATTTTAAAAAAATAGAAAATAAAATATTAAATACATAGAGTCAATTTTACTTTTCTAGATAGATGTAATTATTTGCAAATACGCTTCCAAATATACCAAATAAAATAATAAAATTTTAAATATAATACTTAGATTTATTTTTTTAGATAGATGCAATTATCGATAAATACTATTTCAAATATATCAAATAAAAAATAAAATTATAAATACACATACTTAAGTTCACTTTTTCACATAGACAAGTAAATAAAATTTCAAATATTTTTTAAAAAATAAAAAATTAAATTTTAAATGCACATATTTAAGTCTACATTTTTAAAAATATATATCTATTTGTAAATACATCTTAGATATTCTAAAAGATAAATGATAAAATTTATAATACACATAGTTAGGTTTTCTTTTCCATACAGAAGTAAAAGTTTGTAAGTACCATCTAAAATATTTCAAAAAAATAAAATATAAAATTTCAAAAGTTAGAGACTTAAGTTCACCTTTGTAGATAGACAGGATAGTCAACAAACACCGTTTCCAATATTTAAAAAATAAAAAAATAAAATTTTATATAGATAGACTTTAGTTAGCTTTTCAAAATAGACATAACTCTTCATAACACTATTTCAAATATTCTAAGAAGAAAAAATAAAATTTTAAATATACTCACTTAATTTTGTGTTTTTTTTGTTATATGTAACTTTCTATAGACACAGCATCAAATATTTTGAACTAATAAAAAATAAATTTCTTAAATACACATACTTAAGTTTGCTTCTCTAGATAAGCATAACTGTCTATAGATACCATTTTAAATATTCTAAAAAAGTAAAAAATAAAATTTCAAATGTATAGACCTAAGTTGGCTTTTCTCAATAGATGCAACTATATGTAAATAATATTTCAAATATTTTAAGAAAGTAAAAAATAATTTTTTGTAATACACAGACTTAAATTTGCTTTTCCCAATAAATGCATCTATCTATAAATACCAGTTTAAATATTCTAAAAAGTAACATTTCAAATGTGTAGACTTAAGTATGCCTTGTAAATGGATGCAACTGTCTGTGAGTACTATTTCAAATATTCTAAAAAAAACTAAATACACATACTTAAGTTTACCTTCCTAGATCGACCTTTCTAGATATATGCAACTATCTGTGAATACCATTGCAAATATTCGAAAAAAATCGAAAATGTTAAATACAAAGTTTTAAGTTCATTTTTTCAAACAAATACAATTGTGTGTAAACAATATTTTGAATATTCTAAAAAATAAAAAAACAAAACTTTAAATGTACATACTTTAGCTCACATTTCACGATAGATGTAATAGTCCTTAAATACTGGTTTGGAAATTCTAAAAAAATTGGACATAATTTTAAAATACAAACTTACTTTCACTTTTCCAAATGGACATTATTGTCTATTAATAATATTTCAAATATTTAAAAAAAAAATTTAAAATACACAAACTTCAGTTCACTTTTCTTAAGAGACACAATTGCCTATAAACACTATATAGAAAAAAGTCTTTAAATATAGAGACTTAAGTTTATTTTTTAGACAAACTAAATTTAAAATATACAGACATAAGTTTGATTTTCCAAACAAATACAACTGTACATAAATACTATTTCAAATATTTTGAAAAGATAATAAATAAAATAATAGATACACAAACTTAATTTTGCTTTCTTGCACTAATATAAACATTTATAAACACTACCTGAAATACCTTAAGAAAATAAAAAACAAAATTTTAAAGACATTGACAAAAGTTTGTTTGTTTAGATAGACATCCCTTCTATAAACTCCATTTCAAAGGATTTAAAAATATAAATTATAAAATTTTAAATTCCTAGACTTTAGCTCACTTTTTAAATATTTTAAATTCACAATCTGTAAATACCATTTTAAATATTATAAAAAAATAAAATAAAATTATTAATGCATAGACTATAGTTTAATTTTTCAAACAGATGTAGCTATTTGTAAACATCATTTTAAATATTAGAAAAATAAAACTTTCAACACACAGACTTAATTTAACTTTTTAGATCTATATTTCAAATATTTTAAAAAATAAAAAATAAAAAATTAAATACATAGACATAAGTTTTCTTTTCAAAATAGATGTAATAGTTTGTAAATATTATTTTAAATATTTTAGAAAAATAAAAAATAAAATATTAAATACACATACTAAATTTTTCCTTTTGAAACATATGTAATTATCCATAAATACTATTTCATACATATTTACTTTTACAGATAAACACAAGAGTCTATAAAAATCATTTCAAATATTTCACAAAAATATTTTAAATATAAAGGCCTAGGTTTTCTTTTTCTGAGGATGTAGCTGTTCATCAATACCATTTAAAATATTCCTAGAAAAATAAAAAAATAAAATTTCAAATACACAGACCTAAGATCACTTTTCAAGATAGATGTAATAGTCTATAAATATCATTTCAAGCATTCCAAAAAAATAGAAAATAAAGTATTAAATATATAGACTTAATTTTGCTTTCCTAAACTACTATAATTACCTATAAGCACTATTTCAAATATGATGAAAAAGGAAATAATAAAATTTAAAATACAAGACTCAAATTTGTGCTTTTAGAAACAAGCAATTGTTAGTAAATACTATTTCAAATATTTTTAAAAAATAAATATAAAATTTTAAATATATAGATTTAAGTTTGCTTTTCTAGATTGATGTAACTATCTATAAACATCATTTTAAGTATTTAAAAAAATAAAATAAAAAATTTTAAATACACATGCTTAAGTTTACTTTACCAGACAGACGTAACTATTTGTAAGCGCCACTTAAAATATTTTAAAAGAATAAAAAATAAAATTTTAAATACATAGACTTAATTTTTTTTTCCACACAAATGTAAATATCATTTCAAATATTTGGAAAAGATAAAAATAAAATTTTGGATACATAGGATTAAAATTAATTTTTTAGACAAATATAGCCATATGTAAATATTGTTTCAAATATTTTAAAATATAGAAATTAAAATTTTAGACATGCAAACTTAGGTTTGTTTTCTAGATAGATGTAGTTGTTAATAAAGACCATTACAAATATTCCAAAACAATAAAAATCAAAACTCTAAATAGGTAGAACTAATTTTGCTTTTTCTAGGTGAACACAAATATGTATAAATATCCTCTCAAATGTTTCACAAAAAAAATTAATTTTATAGACTTATGTTCGCTTTATCAGATAGATGCAAATCTATAAATACCATTTAGATATTCCAAATAAAATAAAAATTAAAATTATAAATACAAAGACTTAAGTTCACTTTTCTAGACAAAGACAACTATCTGTAAACACCATTTAAAATAATTTGAAAAATAAAATTCTAAATATAGAGACTTAAATTCACATTTTTGGCAGTAACAACTGTCTACTAACAGCATTTCAAATATAGAATAAAAATAAAAAATAAAATTCTAAATACAGAGACTTGAGTTTACTTTTCCCAACAGATGCAACTGTCTATAAATACCATCTCAAATATTCTTAAAAATAAAACTTGAAGTACATAAGCCTAAGATTACTTTTCCAAGTAGACGTAATTATTTATAAATAGCATTTCAAATATTTTTTAAAAATACAAAATAAAAGTTTAAATACACAGACCTAAGTTTGCTTTTCTATGTAAATACAACTATTTATAAATACTATTTTAAATATTTCTAAAAAAGGAAAAAATAGAATTATAAAGGCACATATTTAAGTTTGCTTTTTGAATAGACGTAAATGTCTATAAACACTATTTAGGTTATTTTTAAAAAATAAAATTTAAATGTACATATTCAAGTTCTTTTTCCAGATAAGCATAACTTTCTATGAACATTGTTTCAAATATGTTAAAAAGGTAAAAAATTAAATTTAAAATATATAGACCTAAATTCAATTTTTCAGACAGATGTAATTACTTGTAAATTCTATTTCAAATATTTCAAAAAATAAAAAATAAAATTTTAAATACAAAGACTTGAGTTTATTTTTCTAGATAAACACAACTCTCTAAGTTCACTTTTCATGCAAATGCAACAATCTTTAAACACCATTTTAGATATCACACAAAAGCAAAAGTTTAACTACACAGACTTAGTTTTGCTTTTCCTAACGGATGCAACTATCTGTAAATATTATTTCAAATATCCTGAGAAAATAGAACAAAAGATTTCAAATATATAGACATAAGTTTCCTTTTCTAGACAGACCAACTGTTTATAAATTTTTTTTCCAATACTCTAAAAATATAAAATATAGAACATTTAACACTGACACATAAGTTCGCTTTTTAGACGAATGTACCTAAAAATTTCAGAAAAATAAAAAATAAATTTTAAATACACAAACTTAAGTTTAATCTTTTATACAATTACAACTATCTATAAATACCATTTCAAATATACAACAAAAATAAAAAATAAAATTGTAAATATGTAAAATTAATTTTGATTTTTTAGATAGACGCAACTATCTATAAATAATATTTTGATACTTTGAAAAATAAGTAATAAATTTTGAAAGCAAAGAATTAAGTTTACTATTCTAGACAAACACTGCTATTTGTAAACACCATTCTAAATATTTCAAAAAAATAAAATAAAAAATTTTATATACATGAACTTTAGTTTATTTTTTTCAAACAGACATAACAGTTTGTAAACATTGATTCAAATATTTAAAAAATAAAATTTTAATAACATACTTAAGCTTATTCTTCTAGATAGACACAATTTTCGGTACACACCATTTTAAATATTCTAAAAAATAAAAAATAAAATTTTAAATATAAAGACTTTTTTCCCCTAGATAGAAGCAAGAGTTTATAAACATCATTTCAAAATCTTAAAAAAATAAAATTTTAAAGACATAGACTTAAGTTTGCTTTTGCTGATAGACACAATTGTCCATAAACACCGATTCAAATATTATAAAAAATAAAAAAAATAAAATATTAAATATACAGAGTTAATTTTACTTTTTGAGATAAATGAAATTATTTGCAAATATGATTTCGGATATACCAAAAAAATGAATAATAAAATTTCAAATATAATACTTAAATGTATTGTTTCAAACACATGCAATTATCAGTAAATACTATTTCAAATATATCAAAAAATAAAATTTTAAATATACATACTTAAGTTCACTTTTGTATATAGACATAACTCTTTGTAAATATAGTTTCAAATATTTTAAAAAAAGAAAAAATAAATTTTAAACACACAGGTTTAATTTTACCTTTTTAGAAATATGTAGCTATTTATAAATACATCTTAGATATTTAAAAGATAGATAATAAAATTTGAAATACATAGAATTAGGTTTTCTTTTCCATATCGAAGTGATAGTTTATAAGCACCATCTAAAATATTTTCAAAAATAAAACATAAAAATTTAAAAATATAGAGATTTAAGTTTTCCTTTTTAGATGGATGCAACAGTCAGCAAATACCATTTCCAATATGTGACAAAATAAATAAATAAATTTTAAATAGATAGACTTTAGTTAGCTTTTCAAAATGGACATAACTCTCCATAACACTATTTCAAATATTCTAAAAAAAATAAAATTTTAAATACACATACATATATATGCTTTTTTTGACAAATATAAAGCTTCAAATATTTTGAACTAATAAAAAATAAATTTTTAAATACACATACTTAAGTTTGCTTCTCTAGACAAGCATAAGTATCTATAAACACCATTTTAAATATTCTAAAAAAGTAAAAATAAAATTTTAAATGTATAAACCTAAGTTGGCCTTTCTCAACTAATGTAACTATCTGTAAATAATATTTTAAATATTTTGAGAAAGTAAAAAAAATAAAATTTCTAATATATAGACTTAAATTTACTTTTCCCAATAAACACATCTATCTATAAATACCATTTTAAATATTCCAAAAAATAACATTTCAAATGCACCAACTTAAGTTTGCCTTGTAAATGGATGTAACTATTTATGAACACTATTTCAAATATTTTAAAAAATAAAATATTAAATATAGAGAGTTAAGTTTACTTTTTGAGATTGATGCAACTATATATAAGCACCATTTCAAATATTCTAAAATAATAAAAAAATATTAAATACTGAGACTTAAGTTTACTTTTCTAGATAGATGCAACTATCTATAATTACCATTTTAAATATTCGAAATAAATAGAAAAAGATAAAATACAAAGATTTAAGTTCATTTTTAGACAGATGCAATTATGCATAAACACCATTTTGAACAGTCTAAAAAATAAAAAAAATAAAACTTGAAATGCACATACTTAGGCATGAGGTTCATGATGATGTGATAGTTCTTAAACACTGGTTTGGATATTCCAAAAAATGTAATATTTAAAATACATGGACTTAATTTTGCTTTTACAAATGGACATAAATGTCTGTTAACACCATTTCAAATATTCCAAAAAAATAACAAATAAAATTTTAAATATACAAACTTATTAAGTTTACTTTTCTAGATAGACACAACTGCCTGTAAGCAATATTTTAAATGCTCCAAAAATATAAAAAAAGACCTCAAATGTAGAGACTTAAGTTTATTTTTCAGACAAACACAACTATTTGTGAACACCATTTCAAATATTCCAAAAAATTAAAAAAAAAATTGAAAAATAAAATTTTAAATATACCGATTTAAGTTTGATTTTTCAGACAAATGCAACAATATGTAAACACTATTTCAAATATTTTGAAAAGATAAAAAATAAAATATTAGATATAAGAACTTAATTTTGCTTTCTAGCACATATATAAATATCTATAAATACTGCCTGAAATACTTCAAAAAAATGAAAAATAAAATTTTAAAGACACATACAAAAGTTTATTTTTTTTTGATAGATGTACCCTTCTATAAACTCCATTTCAAATATTGTAGAAATGTGAAATATAAAATTTTAAATTCATAGACTTTAGCTCACATTTTCAAACACATGCAACAGTCTATAAATACTATTTCAAATATTTAGAAAAATAAAATTATTAATGCACAAACTGTAGTTTTATTTTTCAAACAAATGTAGTTATTCGTTTTAAATATTACAAAAAATGGAAAATAAAATTTTTAATACACAGACTTAATTTTGTTTTCTAGACAAACACAAGAGTTTATAAACTATATTCCAAATATTTTAAAAAATAAAAAATAAAATTTTAAATACATAGACATAAGTTTGCTTTTCGAGATAGATGCAATAGTTTGTATACATTATTTCAAATATTTTTAAAAAATAGAAAATAAAATATTAAATACACATACTCAATTTTGCCTTTTTGAACAGATGTAATTATCTACAAATACTATTTCATACATACTAAAAAATAAAATAAAATTTTTAACGCAAAATTTAGATATGTTTTTCTAGACAGTAGCAATTATTCATAAATACCATTTCATATATTTGAAAAAATAACAATAAAATTTTAAATATACATACTCAATTTTATTTATCTAGATAGACATAACTATCCCTAAACACTATTTTATATATTTAAAAAAAATAAAAAATAAAATTTTAAATACATATGCCTAAGTTCACCTTTCTACATAGACTAACAATCCATAGACATTGTTTGAAATATTTTAGAAAAATTAAAAATAAAATTTTAGATACACAAACTTTTCCAAATAGAAGTATTTGTTGATTAACATTATTTCAAATCTTGCAAAAAAAATTATTAAATACATAGACTTAATTTTACTTTTACACCTAGATACAAGAGTCTAAAAACAATATTTCAAATATTTCACAAAAAAATTTTAAATATAGAGACTTAGGTTTCTATTTCTCGAGGATGTAATTGCCCATCAATACCATTTCAAATATTCCAAGAAAAATAAAAAATAAAAAATAAAAAATTAATTTTAAATACACAAACCTAAGATTACTTTTCAAGATAGATGTAACAATCTATAAATACCATTTTAAGTATTCTAAAAATATAGAAAATAAAGTATTAAATATACAAACTTAATTTCACTTTTTTGAATAGCTACATTTCTTTGTAAACACTATTTCAAACATGATAGAAAAAGAAATAATAAAATTTAAAGTACAAGACTCAAATTTGTCTTTTTAAAAATAAGAAACTATAGGTAAATACTGTTTTAAATATTTTTAAAAAATAAAAATAAAATTTTAAATTCATAGACTTAAGTTTGCTTTTTCAAATAGATATAACTGTCTATAAACACCATTTTAGATATTTTAAAAAATAAAAAATAAAAGTTTAAATACACATGCTTAAGATGACTTTAACAGACAGATGTGATTATTTGTAAACACTACTTAAAATATTTTGAAAGAATAAAAAATAAAATTTTAAATACATAGACTTAAGTTTGGTTTTGCACACAAATGCAACTCTATATAAATATCATTTTAAATATTTGAAAAGATAAAAAAAATAAAATTTTGGATATAGAGGTTTAAATTTTTTTTTAGACAGATGCAATGATCTATAAATACTATTTCAAATATTTTCAAAGATAGAAATTAAAATTTTAGATACACAAACTTAAGTTTATTTTTTTAGATAGATGTAACTATTTGTAAACACTATTTCAAATTTTTAAAAAAATAAAAAAAATATTAAATACATATGCTTAAGTTCAATTTTCTAGATAGACATAAATATCTATAGATACCATTTCAAATACTTTGAAATTTTAAAAATAAAACTGTTAGTGCACAAACCTAAGTAAGAATTTCTCAACAAATGCAACTCTCTATAAATAGCATTTCAAATATTTCAAAAAATAAAAACAAAATTTTGAATACTCAAATCTAAGTTCATTTCTCTAGATTGATGTAACTGTCTATAAGCATAGTTTTAAATATTTCAAAAAAAAAAAAAAAACTTTAAATGCAAATATGTTAGGTTCACTTTTAGTGTAGATGCAATAGTTTTTAAATACCATTTTAGATATCACACAAAAATAAAATTTTAACTGCACAGACCTAGTTTCACTTTTCCTAATGAATGCAGCTATCTATAAAAATTATTTCAAATATCATAAAAAATAGAACAAAAAATTTTAAATACATGGACAAAAATTACTCTTTTCAAAACAGATCAATTATTTGTAAACAATGTTTTCAATACTCCAAAAAATTTTAAAAAAAAATTTTCAACATAGACACTTAAGTTTCCTTTTCAAATAGAAGTACCTAACTATGAACACCATTTCAAAAATTTCAAAAAAAATAAATAATAAATTTTTAAATACATAGACCTAAGTTTGATTTTTTTTTTAAATAAATACAACTATCTATAAATACCATTTCAAATATTTGAAAAAAAATAAAAAATAAAATTTTAAATATATAAAATTAAGTTTGCTTTTCTAGACACACGTAATTATTGGCAACTACTATTTTGATATTCTGAAAAACCAATAATAAAAGTTTAAATGCAAAGAATGAAGTTTACTATTCTAGATAGACACTGCTTTTTGTAAACACTATTTTAAATATTCCAAAAAAGTAAAATATAAAATTTTAAATACATGGACTTTTACTCTTCTAGATAGACGCAACTTTTAGAAAACACCATTTTAATTCTTCTAGAAAATAAAAAATAAAATTTTAAATATAAAGACTTAATTTTTCTATTCTAGATTGACACAAGAGTTTATAAACACCATTTGATTATTTTTTAAAAAATAAAATTTTCCAGACATAGACTTAAGTTTGCTTTTCTTGATAGAGGCAACGGTCCATAAAAAACAATTTGAATATCCGAAAAATAAAAAATAAAATTTTAAATACACAAGCTTAAGTTTACTTTTCTATATAGAAAAATAATTTATAAACACTATTTCAAATATTTTAAAAAATAAAATAAAATATTAAATACATAGTGTCAATTTCACTTTTTCAGATAGATAGATTATTTGCAAACACAATTTTAGATATACCAAAAAATAAATAATAGATTTTTAAATAAAATACTAAAATATATTTTTTAGATAGATGCAATTATCAGTAAATACTATTTCAAATATATCAAAAAAATAAAATTTTAAATACATATACTTAAGTTCACTTTTTCATATAGACATAACTCTCTGTAAATATAGTTTCAAATATTTTTAAAAAACAACAAATTAAGTTTTAAATACACAATTTAAGATTAATTTTTTTAGAAATATATAACTATTTGTAAATACATCTTAGATATTCTAAAAGATAAATAATAAAATTTGAAATATATAGAATTAGGTTTTCTTTTCCATACCAAAGCAATAGTTTGTAAGCACCATATAAAATATTTCAAAAAAATAAAATATAAAAATTTGAAATATAGAGACTTAAGTTTGCCTTTTTAGATGGATGTAATAGTTAGCAAACACCGTTTCCAATATTTGAAAAAAATAGAAAAAAAAAATTTTTTAATAGATAGATTTAGCTTTTCAAAATGGATGTAACTCTCCAAAACACTATTTTAAATATTCTAAAAATAAAAAATAAAATTTTAAATACACAAACTTAAGTTTGTTTTTCTAGATAGATACAACAATCATAAACAGTATTTCAAATATTCAAAAAAAATAGAAAAAAATATTAAATACACAGTGTTGATTTCACTTTTTCAGATAGATGAAATTGTTTGACAACATGATTTCAGATATACTAAAAAAATAAATAATATATTTTTAAATATAATACTTAAATTTATTTTTTCAGACAGACTCGATAAATACCATTTCAAATATATCAAAAAAATAAATTTTTAAATACACATACTTAAGTTCACTTTTTCATATAGACATAACTCTCTATAAATATAGTTTCAAATAGTTTTAAAAAATAAAAAAATAAATTTTAAATACACATATTTAAGTTTACATTTTTAGAAATATGTAACTATTTGTAAATACATCTTAGATATTCTAAAAGATAAATAAAAAATTTAAAATACATAGAATTAGGTTTCCTTTTCCATACTGAAGTAATAGTTTGTAAGCACCATCTAACATATTTTAAAAAAATAAAATATAAAAATTCTAAATATAGATATTTAAGTTCTCCTTTCTGGACAGACATAATTATTAGCAAACACCATTTCCAATATTTTAAAAAAATAGAAAAAAAAATTTAAAATAAATTAAGTTTAGTTAGCTTTTCAAAACCGACGTAGCTCTTCATAACACTATTTCAAATATTCTCAAAATAAAAAATGAAATTTTAAATGCACATACTTAAATCTACTTTTTTGGACAAATGTAACTTTTTATAAACAGAACTTTAAATATTTTACACCAATAAAAAATAAAATTTTAGATATACATACTTAAGTTTGTTTCTCTAGAAAAGTATAGTTGTCTATATATACCATTTTAAATATTCTAAAAAAGTAAAAAATAAAATTTTGAAAGTACAAACCTAAGTTAGCTTTTCTCAATAGATGCAACTATCTATAAATAACATTTCAAATATTTGCAAAAGGTAAAAAATAAAATTTTTAATACACAAACTTAAATTTTCTTTTCCCAATAAACACATTTATCTATAAATACCATTTTAAATATTCAAAAAAAATAATATTTCAAATGTGCAAACTTAAGTTTGCATTGTAAATGGATGCAACTATTTGTGAACACTATTTCAATTATTCTAAAAAATAAAATAATGAATACACAGACTCAAGCTTACTTTTCTAAATCGATGCAACTGTCTATATGCAAGATTTCAAATATTCTAAAATAATAAAAATTAAAATATTAAATACAAAGACTTAGGTTCACTTTTCTAGATAGATGCAACTATCTTTGAACACCATTTCAAACATTAGAAAAAATAGAAAAAGGTTAAATACAAATATTTAAGTTTATTTTTTAAGTAGATGTAATTGTGTGTAGACAACTTTTTGAATATTCTAAAAATAAAAAATTAAAGCTTTAAAAGCACACACTTAGGCTTGCATTTCATGACAGATGTAATAGTCCTTAAACACTAATTTGGATAATCCAAAAAAAGTAGCATTTAAAATATATGGACTTAATTTTGCTTCTACAAACAGAAATAATTGTTTGTTAACATCATTTCAAATATTCTGAAAAATTAAAAAAAATAAAATTTTAAATACACAAACTTAAGTTTGCTTTTCTAGACAGATGCAACTATCTGTAAACACTATTTTAAATGCTCCAATAATATAGAAAAAAGAGTTCAAATACAAAGACTTAAGTTCATTTTTCAAACAAACAAAACCATTTGTGAACACCTTTTCACATATTCCAAAAAATTTAAAAAAATTTGAAAAATAAATTTTTAAATATATATACTTAAATTTGATTTTTTTTTAGACAAATGCAATAGTTTATAGACATTATTTCAAATATTTTGGAAATATAACAAATAAAATAGTAGATACACAAACTTCATTTTGCTTTCTCATACAAATATAAACATGTATAAACACTACTTGAAATACTTTTTAAAAAATAAAAAATAAAATTTTAATGACATTGACATAAGTTTAATTTTTTAGACAGGCGTACCCTTCTGTAAACTCCATTTCAAATATTTTAAAAATGTGAAATATAAAATTTTAAATTCACATACTTTAGCTCACTTTTCTAGACAAATATAACAGTCTATGAACACCATTTCAAATATTTAAAGAAAAATAAAATAAAATTATTAATGCACTCACTATAGTTTTGTTTTTCAGATAGATGTAGCTATTTATAAATATTATTTCAAATATTACAAAAAGTAAAAAAATTAAAATTTTCAGCACCCAAACTTAATTTTATTTTCTAGATAGATGCAAGAATTTATAAATTATATTTTAAATATTTTAAAAAATAAAAAATAAAATTTTAAATACTCAGACATAAGTTTACTTTTCAAGATAGATGCAATGGTTTGTAAACATTACTTCAAAAAATTTAAAACAATATAAAATAAAATATTAAATACACATACTCAATTTTGCCATTTCAAATAGATGTAATTATCTGTAAACACTATTTTAGGAATAATAAAAAATATATATAATTTTTTATGCAAAAGTTAAATTTGTTTTTCCCAACAGAAGCAATTATTCATAAATACCATTTTATATGTTTGAAAAAAATAAAAAATAAAATTTTAAATATACATACTCTAGTTCATTTATCCAGATAGACATAACTATCCCTAAATAGCATTTTAAATATTTTAAAAATAAAAAATAAAATATTAAATACATATGCATAAGTCTGCCTTTCTGGATAGGCATAACAATCCATATACACTATTTCAAATATTTGAAAAAAATAAAAAATAAAATTTTAAATATACAGACGTAGACTTACATTTCCAAACAGATATAATTGTCAATAAATACCATTTCAAATCTTAAAAAAATAAAAAATAAATATTAAATGCATAGACTTAATTTTACTTTTATAGATAGATGCAAGAGTCTGTAAACACCATTTCAAATATTTCACAAAAATATTTTAAATATGGAAACATAGGTTTCCTTTTCTAGAGGATATAACTGTCCGTCAATACCATTTCAAATATTCCAAAAAAAATAAAAAATAAATTTTAAATACACAAACATAAGATCACTTTCAAGATAGATATTACAGTCTATAAATACCATTTCAAGTATTCTAAGAAAATCAAAATAAAGTATTAAATACACAAGTTTAATTTCACTTTTCTAAATAGCTCTAATTATTTGTAAATACTATTTCAAGCATGAAAAAAATGAAATAATAAATTTTAAAATACAAGACTCAAATTTGACTTTTTAGAAATAAGCAACTCTCGGTAAATATTATTTCAAATATTTTTTTAAAAAATAAAATTTTAAATATATAAACTTAGGTTTGCCTTTCAAGACAGATGTAACTATCTGTAAACACTATTTTAAATATTATAAAAAATAAAAAATAAAATTTTAAGTATACATGCTTAAGTTTACTTTAATAGATAGATGTGACTATTTATAAACACAACTTAAAATATTTTTAAAAAATAAAAAATAAAATTTTAAATATATAGACTTAAGTTTGATTTTTTACATACATGTAACTCTATGTAAATATCATTTCAAATATTTGAAAAAGATGAAAAATAAAATTTTTGATACAAAAGTTTAAATTTTTTTTCCAGACAGATGTAGCCATCTGTAAATACTATTTCAAATATTTCCAAAGAAAGAAATTAAAATTTTAGATACACAAACTTAAGTTTATTTTTTAGATAATGTAACTATCCATAAACTCTATTTTAAATATTTTTTAAAAATAAAAATAAAATATTAAATACACATACTTAAGTTTACTTTTCTATATAGAGGTAACTATCAATAGACACCATTTCAAATATTCTGAAAATTTAAAAATAAAATTTTTAATGCACAAACTTAAGTAAGCATTTCTCAACAAACACAAATCACTATAAACATCATTTCAAATATTTCAAAAAATAAAAAACAAAATTTTGAATACACAAACCTAAGTTCATTTTTCTAGATTGATGTAACTATCTATAAGCATTGTTTCAAATATTTTTAAAAAATAAAAAAATAAAACTTTAAATGCACATACTTAAGTTAACTTTTCATGTAGATGCAACAATCTTTAAATACTATTTTAGATATCACATGAAAGTAAAATTTTAACTACACAGACTTAGTTTCTCTTTTCCTAATGGATGGAACTATCTGTAAATATTATGTCAAATATCCAAAAAAAAATAGAACAACAAATTTTTAATACATAGACATAAGTTCCATTTTCTACATAGACCAATTATTTGTAAACAATGTTTTCAATACTCTAAAAATAAAAAAAATAGAATTTTTAACACAAACACTTAAGTTTGCTTTTTAGACTAATGTACCAAATTATGAACACCATTTCAAAAATTTCAAAAAAATAAAAAATAAAATTTTAGATATAGAGACCTAAGTTTGATTTTTCAAATAAATACAACTGTCTATAAAAAAAAAATTTTAAATATGCAAAATTAAGTTTGCTTTTCTAGACAGACATAACTATTTGTAAATACTATTTTTAATATTCTAAAAAATAAATAATAAAATTTTAAATATAAAGAATTAAGTTCACTATTTTAGACTAACACTTCTATTTGTAAACACCATTTTAAATATTTCCAAAAAGTAAAATATAAAATTTTAAATGCTTGGACTTTAGTTCATTTTTTTCAAGTAGAACAATAGTTTGTAAACATTGATTCAAATATTCTCAAAAAATAAAACTTTAACACAGAGATTGAAGCTTATTCTTCTAGATAGAAGCAACTTTCGGTAAACAACATTTTAATTATTCTAAAAAATAAAAAATAAAATTTTAAATATAAAGACATAATTTTTTTTTCTAGATAGATGCAAGAATTTATAAACACCATTTCAAATTTATTTTGGAAAAACAAAATTTTAAATATATAGACTTAAGTTTGCTTTTCCAGATAAATGCAATTGTCCATAAACACCAATTCAAATATTCTAAAACATAAAAATAAAATTCTAAATATATAGACTTAAGTTTACTTTTTTAGATAGAAATAACAATATGTAAACATTGTTTAAAATATTTGAAAAATATTGAATAAAATATTAAATATACAGTGCCAATTTCACTTTTTAGGTAGGTGTAATTGTTTGCAAACACGATTTTGGATATACCAAAAAAACAAATAATAGTTTTTTAAATATAATACATAAATTTATTTTTTCAGACAAATGTAATTATTGGTAAATATTATTTCAAATATACAAAAAATAAGAATAAAATTTTAAAAAGATATACTTAAGTTTACTTTTTCATATAGACATAACTCTCTACAAATACAGTATCAAATATTTAAAAAAATAAAATTTTAAATTTTAAATACATAGATTTAAGTTTACCTTTTCAGAAATATGTAACTATTTGTAAATACATCTTAGATATTATAAAAGATAAATAATAAAATTTGAAATAAACAGAATTAGGTTTTCTTTTCCGTATCGAAGTAATAATTTGTAAGCACCATCTAAAATATCTCAAAAAAATAAAATATAAAAATTCTAAATATAGAGACTTAAGTTCACCCTTCTAGACAGACGCAACAATCAACAAACACCATTTTCAATATTTAAAAAAAAAAAATTTTAAATTGATAGACTTTATTTAGCTTTTCAAAATAGATGTAACTCTCCATAACACTATTTCAAATATTCTAAAAAGAAAAAATAAAATTTTAAATACACATACTTAAATTTGCAATTTTAGATAAATGTAATTATTTGCGAATACCATTTCAAATATTCAACAGAAATTAAAAAAAGGTTAAATACAAAGATTTCAGTTCATGTTTCAAACATATGCAATTATGCATAAACACCATTTCGGATATTCTAAGAAGTAAAAGAAATAAAACTTTAAATGCACATACTTAGGCTTGTATTTCATGATAGATGTAATAGTCCTTAAACAATAGTTTGGATATTCCAAAAAAAGTAACATTCCAAATACACAGACTTACTTTCACTTTTCCAAATGGACATAATTGTTTGTTAACAGCATTTCAAACATTCTAAAAAAATAAAAAATAAAATTTTAAATACATAAACTTGAGTTCACTTTTCTAGACAGACACAATTATTTGTAAACACTATTATAAATGCTCCAAAAATATAGAAAAAACTTCAAATATAAAGACATAAGTTTATTTTTCAAAAAAACACAACTATGTATGAACACTATTTCAAATATTCAAAAAAAAAATTTTGAAAAATACAATTTTAAATATAAATACTTAAGTTTGATTTTTTAGACAAAGGCAACATTATGTTAATATATTTCAAATATTTTGGAAAGATAATAAATAAAATATTAGGTACATGACCATAATTTTGCTTTCTCACATAGATATAAACATCTATAAACAATGCCTAAAATATTCCAAAAAATAAAAAATAAAATTTTAAAGACACAGACAAAGTTTTGTTTTTTAGATAGTTGTACCTTTCTATAAACTCCATTTCAAATATTTTGAAAATATGAAATATAAAATTTTAAATTCACAAAGTTTAGCTCACTTTTCTAGATTGATGCAATAGTCTATAAACACCATGTCAAATGTTTAGATAAAAATAAAATAAAATTATTAATACACATACTACAGTTTGGTTTTTCATATAGATGTAGCTATTTCTAAATATCACCTTAAATATTACAAAAAAAAATTAAAATTTTCAACACACAGACTTAATTTTATTTTCTAAACAGACGCAAGAGTTTAGAAACTATATTTTAAATATTTAAAAATCAAAAACAAAATTTTAAATACACAGACATAAGTTTGCTTTTTGAGATAGATGCAACAATTTGTAAACATTATTTCAAATATTTCATAAAAATAGAAAATAAAATATTAGACACACATACTCAATTTTGCCTTTTCAAATAGATGTAATTATCTGTAAACACTATTTCATACATACTAAAAAATAATAAAATTTTTAATGCAAAACGTAAATTTATTTTTCCAAAAGAAGCAATTATTGGTAAATACCATTTCATATATTTGAAAAAATAAAAAATAAAATTTTAAATATACATACTTAAGTTCATTTATCCAAATAGACACAACTATCCCTAAACACCATGTTAATTATTTTAAAAAATAAAAAATAAAATTTTAAATACATCTGCCAAAGTTTGACCTTCTAGATAGACATAACTATCCATATACACTATTTTCAAATATTTTAAAAAAATAAAAGAAATTTAAAATATATAGACTTAGACTTACTTTTTCAAATAGATATAATTGTCTATTAATACCATTTCAAAACTTACAAAAAATAAAAAATAAATATTAAATAGATAGACTTAATTTTTCTTTTACAAATAGATGCAAGTGCCTGTAAACACCATTTCAAATATTTCACCAAAATATTTTTAATATAGAGACTTAGGTTTCATTTTCCCAAAGATGTAACTATCCATCAATACCATTTCAAATAATCCAAGAAAAATGAAAAATAAAATTTTAAATATGAAATCCTAAGATCACTTTTCAAGATAGATGCAACAGTCTAGAAATACCATTTCAAGTGTTCTAAAAAATAAAAAATCAAGTATTAAATACACAGACTTAATTTTACTTTTCTAAATAGCTATAATTGTCTATAAATGCTATTTCAAATATGAAAAAAAAATAATAAAATTTTAAATACAATACTTAAATTTGTCTTTTTAGAAATAAGCAACCGTTGATAAATACTATTTCAAATTTTTAAAATCTAAAAATAAAATTTTAGATACATAGACTTAAGTTTACTTTCAAGACAAATTAATAAACACTATTTTAAATATTTAAAAAGATAAAAAAATAAAATTTTAAATACACATGCTTAAGTTTACTTTACTAGATAGACATGACAGCTTATACACACCACTTAAAATATTTTAAAAGAATAAAAAATAAAATTTTAAATATACAGACTTAAGTTTGCTTTTCCACATAAATGCAACTCTATGTAAATATCATTTCAAATATTTGGAAAAGATAAAAAATAAAATTTTGGATACAGAGGTTGAAATTTATTTTTTCATATAGATGCAACCATCTATAAATACTATTTCAAATATTTCAAAAGATAGAAATTAAAATTTTAGATACATGAACTTAAGTTTATTTTCTAGATAGATGCAAACTATCTATCACACTATTTCAAATATTTAAAAAAAATAAAAATAAAATATTAAATACACATACTTAAGTTTGCTTTTCTAGATAGACGTAACTGTCTATAGACACCATTTCAAATATTTTGAAAATTAAAAAATAAAATTTTTAATACACAAACTATTTTTAGGTCTACCTTTTCAGAAATAAGTAACTATTTGTAAATACATCTTAGATATTCTAAAAGAGAAATAATAAAATATTTAATACATAGAATTAGGTTTTGTTTTCCATATAGAAGTAATAGTTTGTAAGCACCATCTAAAATATTTCAAAAAATAAAACATAAAAATCCTAGATGGATATAACAGTCAGGGAACTCCATTTCCAATATTGGAAAAAAAATAAAAAAATAAAAATTTTAATAGATAGACTTTAGTTAGCTTTTTAAAACAGACGTAACTCTCCATAACACTATTTCAAATATTCTCAAAAAAATAAAATTTTAAATACACATACTTAAATATGCTTTTTTAGACAAATATAACATTTTGTAAGCATAGCTTCAAATATTTTGCACTAATAAAAAAAAATTTAAACACATATACTTAAGTTTGCTTCTCTAAACAAGCATAACTATCTCTAGACACCATCTTAAATATTCTAAAAAAATTAAAAAATAAAATTTTAAACATACAAACCTAAGTTAGCTTTTCCCAACAAATGCAACTATCTATGTATAACATTTCAAATATTTGCAGAAAGTGAAAAATAAAATTTGCAACACACATACTTAAATTTGTTTTTCCCAATAAATGCATCTATCTATAAATACCATTTCAAATATTCTAAAAAATAACATTTCAAACGCACAGACTTAAATTCACCATATAAATTGATGCAAGAGTGTGTGAATAATATTTCAAATATTTTAAAAAATAGAAAACTAAATATACAGACTTAAGTTTACTTTTTTAGATTGATGCAACTGTCTATAAGTACCAATTTAGATATTTTGAAATAATAAAAAATAAAATATTAAATATAGATACTAAAGTTTACCTTTCGAAATAGATGTAACTATCTGTGAATACCATTTTAAATATTCAAAAGAAGTAGAAAAATGTTAGAAACAAAAATTTAAGTTTGTTTTTTAGATAGATGCAATTATGCATAAACACCATTTCAAATATTCTAAAAAAATGAAAAAAATAGAACTTTAAATGCACATACTTAAGCTCGTGTTTCATGATAGATGTAATAGTCCTTAAACACTGGTTTGGATATTCCAAAAAAGGCAACATTTAAAATACACGAACTTACTTTCACTTTTCCAAATGGACATAATTATATGTTAACATTGTTTCCAATATTCTAAAAAATAAAAAATAAAACTTTAAATACACAAACTTAACTTTGCTTTTTCAAACAGATGCAACTGTATATAAATACTATTTTAAATACTCCAAAAATATAAAAAAAGACTTTAAATACACATACTTAAGTTCATTTTTTAGACAAACACAACAATCTGTGAACGCCATTTCAAATATTCAAAAAATAAAAAAAATTGAAAAATAAATTTTTAAATATACAGACTTAAGTTTGATTTTTCAGATAAATGCAACAGTATGTAAATACTATTTAGAATATTTTAGAGAGATAAAACATAAAATATTAGGTATACAAACTTAACTTTGCTTTCTCACATAGATATAAAATCAATAAACACTGTCTAAAATATTTTAAAAAATAGAAAATAAAATTTTAAAGACACAGATATAAGTTTATTTTTTTAGATGGACATACCCTTCTATAAACTCTTTTTCAAATATTTTAAAAATGAAAAATATAAAAATTTAAATTCACAAACTTTAGCTCACTTTTTTAGCCAGATACAACAATCTATAAATAATATTTCAAATATTTAGAAAAAAATAAAATTAATAATGCACACACTATAGTTTGGTTTTCTAAACAAATGTTGCTATTTGGAAACATCATTTTAAATATTACAAAAATTGAAAAATAAAATTTTCAACACACAAACTTAATTTTATTTTCTAGACAAACACAAGAGTTTATAAACTATATTTCAAATATTTTTTTAAAAAAAAAATTAAATGGACAGACATACGTTTGCTTTTCGAGATAGATGCAATAATTTGTAAACACTATTTCAAACATACTAAAAAAATAATATAATTTTTAATGCAAAACTTAAATTTGTTTTTCTCGATAGAAGTAATTATTTGTAAACACAATTTCATATGTTTGAAAAAATTTAAAAATAAAATTTTAAATATACATAGTCAAGTTCATTTTTCCATATAGACATAACTATCACTAAATACCATCTTAAATATTTTTTAAAAAAATTAAAAATTTAAATACATATGCCTAATTCTGCCTTTCTAGATAGACATAACAATCCATATACACTATTTCAAATATTTGACAAAAATAAAAAATAATATTTTAAAAACACAAACTTAGACTTAATTTTTCAAATAGATGTAATCTATAAACATCATTTCAAATATTACAAAAAAAATAAATATTAAATACATAAACTTAATTTTACTTTTATAGATAGATGCAAGAGTTTATAAACACCATTTCAAATATTTCACAAAAATATTTTAAATATTTAGACTTAGGTTTCCTTCTCTTAAGGATATAACTACCCATCAATATCATTTCAAATATTCTGAGAAAAATAAAAAATAAACTTTTAAATATACAAACCTAAGATCACCTTTCAAGATAGATGTAAGATGCTACAAATACAATTTCAAGTACTCTAAAAAAAAAGAAAATAAAGTATTAAATACACAACTTAATCTTGGTTTTCTAAATAGCTATGATTATCTGTAAACACTATTTCAGACATGACAAAAAAAGAAATAATAAAATGTAAAATACAAGACTCAAATTTGTCTTTTCAGAAACAAGCAAATATCAGTAAATGCTATTTTAAATATTAGAAAAGAATAAAAATAAAAAATTAAATACATAGACTTAAGTTTGCTTTTTGAGACAGATGTAATTATTTATAAACACCATTTTAAATATTTTAAAAAATAAAATTTTAAATACACATGCATTTACTTTACTAGACAAACATGACAATTTTTAAACACCACTTAAAATATTAAAAAAATAAAAAATAAAATTTTAAATACACAGACTTAAGTTTGCTTTTTCAAACAAATGCAACTCTATGTAAATATCATTTTAAATATTTGGAAAAGGTGAAAGATAAAATTTTGGATATAGAGATTTAAATTTATATTTTCAAATAGATGCAAACATCTATAAATATTGTTTCAAAAATTACAAAAGATAGAAATTAAAATTTTAGATACACAAACTTAAGTTTGCTTTCCAAATAGATGTAATATCTGTAAACACTATTTCAAATATTTTAAAAAAATAAAAATATAATTTTAAATACAAATACTTAAGTTAGCTTTTCTAGATAGACGTAACTATCTATAGACACCATTTCAAATATTCTAAAAATTTAAAAATAAACTTTTTAAAACACAAACTTAAGTAAGCATTTCTCAACAAACGCAACTCTCTATAAGCATCATTTCAAATATTTTAAAAAATAAAAAATTAAATTTTGAATACACAAACCTAAGTTCATTTTTTCAAACCGATGTGATTGTCTATAAGCATAGTTTCAAATATTTCAAAAAAATAAAAAGATAAAACTTTAAATGTACAAACTTAAGTTCACTTTTCATGGAAATGCAACAATCTTTAAATATCATTTTAGATATCATGTAATAGTAAAATTTTAACTATACAGACTTAGTTTCGCTTTTCCTAATGGATGCAACTACTAATAAATATTGTTTCAAATATCTTGAAAAAATAGAACAAAATATTTCAAATACATAGACATAAGCTCCCTTTTCCAGACAGACCACTATTTTATAAAAAATGTTTTAAATATTTCAAAACTATATAAAAAAAAGAATTTTCAAAACTGACACTTAAGTTCACTTTTCAGATGAATGTACCTAACTATGAACACCATTACAAAAATTTGAAAAAAAAATTAAATTTTTAAATATACAAACTTAAGTTTGATTTTTCAGACTAATATAGCTGTCCATAAATACCATTTCAAATATTAAAAAAAATAAAAATAAAAATTTAAATGTGCAAAATTAAGTTTGCTTTTCTAAACAGATGTAACTATCTGTAAATTCCATTTTCAATTTTATTTTTATAAAAAATAAATAATAAAATTTTAAATACAAAGAATTAAGTTCACTATTCTAGATACACTATTATTTGTAGACACCATTTTACATATTCCAAAAAAGTAAAATTTAAATTTTAATTAAATGGATTTTAGTTCATTTTTTTCAAACAGACTCAACAGTTTGTAAACACTAATTTGAATATTGTAAAAAAATAAAATCTTAATACACAGACTTAAGCTTCTTTTTCCTAGATAGACACAACTTTCTGTGAACATCATTTCAAATATTTTAAAAAATAAAAAAAATGAAATTTTAAATGTAAAATTATTTTTTTATTCTAGGCAAATGCAAGAGTTTATAAACATTATTTCGATTTTTTTAAAAAAATTTAAAGACATAAATTTAAGTTTGCTTTTCCTGATAGATGTAACTATCCATAAACACTAATTTAAATATTTTAAAAAATAAAAAATAAAATTTTAAATACACAAACTTAAGTATGCTTTTCTGCATAGACGCATTGTTTCAAATATTTGGAAAAGATAAAAAATGAAATTTTGTATACACAAGTTTAAATTTATTTTTTTAAATAGATGCAGACATCTATAAATACTATTTCAAAAATTTCAAAAGTTAGAAATTAAAATTTCAGATACACAAACCTCAGTTTATTTTTTGGATAGATATAATTATCTGTGAACACTATTTCAAATATTTAAAAAATATATTAAATATACATACTTAATTTTGCTTTTCTAGATAGATGTAAATGCCTAAGGCACCATTTTAAATATTCTAAAAATTAAAAAATAAAATTTTTAATGCATAAACTTAAGTAAGAATTTCTCAATAAATACAACTCTCAGTAAATATTATTTCAAATATCTCAAAAAATAAAAATAAAAGTTTGAATACACAAACCTAAGTTTATTTTTCTAGACCGACGTAACTATTTGTGAGCATAATTTCAAATACTTCAAGAAAATAAAAAGATAAAACTTTAAATGGACATACTTAAGTTCACTTTTCATGTAGATGCAATAGTCTTTAAACACCATTTTAGATATCACACAAATACAACACAAACTTAGTTTCGCTTTTCCTAATAGATGCAACTATCTATAAATATTGTTTCAAATATCCTAAAAAAATAGGGGAAAAGTTTTCAAATACATAGACTTAAGTTCCATTTTCTAGACATACCAACTATTTGTAAACAATATTTCAAATACTCTAAAAATATAAAAAATAGAATTTTCAACATAGATACTTAAGTTTGCTTTTCAGATGGATGTACCAAACTTTGAACACCATTACAAAAATTTCAAATAAATAAAAAATAAATTTTTAAATACATAGACTTAAGTTTTATTTTTTAGACAAATACAACTATCCATAAATACCATTTCAAATATTTAGGAAAAAAATTTTAAATATGCAAACTTAAGTTTGCTTTTCTAGACAAATGCAATAATATGTAAATACCATTTTTCATATTTTGAAAATAAATAATAAAATTTTAAACACAAAGAATTAAGTTTACTATTCTAAATAGACACTGCTATTTGTAAACACCATTTAAATATTTTAAAAGAATAAAATATAAAATTTTGAATATGTGGACCTTAGTTCAATTTTTTTCAAATGGATGCAGTAGTTTGTAAACACTGATTCAAATATTCTAAAAAAATAATACTTTAATATGCAGACTTAAGCTTATTTTTCTAGATGGATGTAACTTTCTATGAACACTATTTTAAATATTCCAAACAATATTTTCTTCATAGACACAAGAGTTTATAAACACTATTTCAAACTTTGCTAAAAAGAATAAGATTTTAAAGACAGAGTCTTAAGGTTGCTTTTCCTGATTGATGCACGTGTCCATAAACATCAATTTGAATATTCTAAAAACTAAAAAATAAAATTTAAAACACACAAACTTAAGTTTATTTTTCTAGATAGAAACAACAATTTGTAAACATTATTTCAAGTATTTAAGAAAATAGAAAATAAAATATTAAATACACAAAGTCAATTTGAAAATAAAATATTAAATACACAAAGTCAATTTTACTTTTCTAGATAGATGTAATTATTTACAAACATGAATTTGGATATACCAAAAAAATAAATAATAGAATTTTAAATATACTACTTAAATTTATTCTTTTAGACAGACACAATTATCAATAAATACTATTTCAAATATATCTAAAAAACAAAAAATAAAATTGTAATAACACATACTTAAGTTTACTTTTTTAGATAGATATAACTCTTTATAAATACAATTCTAAATATTTTTGTTAAAAAAATAAAATTTTAAATGCACATATTTAAGTCTACAATTTTAGAAATATGCAACCTTTTGTAAATACATCTTAGATATTCTAAAAGATAAATAATAAAATTTATAATACATAGAATTAGGTTTCATTTTCAATATAAGAGTAATAGTTTGTAAGCACCATCTAAATTATTTTAAAAAAATAAAATAGAAAAATTCTAAATATAGAAAGTTTAGTTTTTTTTCCCAAATGCAACAGTCAGCAAATATGCTATTTTTTGACAAATGTAACTTTTTATAAACATAGCTTCAAATATTTTGAACCAATAAAACATAAAATTTTAAATTATACATACTTAAGTTTGTGTCTCTAGATAAGCATAACTATCCAAAGACACCATTTTAAATATTCTAAAAAAGTAAAAAAATAAAATTTTAAATGTACAGACCTAAGTTAGCTTTTCTTAACAAATAAAACTATCTATAAATAATATTTCAAAAATTTTGAGTAAGTAAAAAATAAAATTTTTAATATATAGACTTAAATTTGTTTTTCTCAATAAATGCTTCTATCTATAAATACCATTTTAAATATTCTAAAAATAATATTTCAAATGCACAGACTTAAGTTCACCTTGTAAATGGATACAACTATTTGTGAATAATATTTCAAATATTCTAAAAATAAAAAACTAAATACGCATACTTAAGTTTACTTTTCTAGATTGATGCAACTATCTATAAACACCATTTCAAATATTTGAAAATAATAAAAAACAAAAATATTAAATATAGATACTTAAGTTTACCTTTCTTGATAGATGCAACTATTTATGAACGCCATTTTAAATATTTGAAAGAAATATAAAAAATTTAAATAAAAAGATTTAAGTTTGTTTTTTTAGACCAATATAATTGTGCGTAAATACCATTTTGAATATTCTAAAAAATGGAAAAAAAAACTTTAAATACACCTACTTAAGCTCATGTTTCATAACAGATGTAATAGTCCTTAAATATTGGTTTGCATATTCCGAAAAAAGTAATTTTTAAAATATATAAACTTTCTTTTGTTTTTCCAAATATACATAACACCATTTCAAATATTCTAAACAAATAACAAATAAAATTTTAAATACACAAACTTAAGTTTGCTTTTTTAGACAGACGCAACTATTTGTAAACACTATTTTAAATGCTCCCAAAATATAGAAAAAAATTTTCAATACAGAGACTTAAATTTTTATACAAACTTAAGTTTAATTTTTTAGACAAATGTTATGTAAACACTATTTCAAATATTTTAAAAGGATAACAAATAAAATATTAGATACATGATCTTAATTTTGCTTTCTCACATAGATATAGACATCTATAAACACTGCCTAAAATATTTCAAGAAAATAAAAAATAAATTTTAAGGACACAGACATAAGTATGTTTTTTTAAATAGATGAACCCTTCTATAAACTACATTTCAAATATTTTAGAAATATGAAATACGAAATTTTAAATTCATCGACTTTAGCTCACTTTTCCAGACTACTGCAACATATGTGAACACCATGTCAAATATTTCAAAAAACTAAAATTAAATCAAAATGTACAAACTATTGTTTGTTTTTTCAAATAGATGTGACTATTTGTAAACATCATTTTAAATATTTAAAAAAATAAAAAATAAAATTTTTAAAACACATACTTAATTTTACTTTCCAAACAGGCACAAGAGTTTATAATCTATGTTTCAAATATTTTAAAAAATAAAAAATAAAATTTTAAATACATAGACATAAGTTTATTTTTTGAGATAGATGTAATAGTTTTTAAGCATTATTTCAAATATTTTTCAAAAATAAAACCTTAATACATAGACTTAACCATCTTTTCTAGATAGACACAACTTTCTATGAACATCATTTCAAATACTTTAAAAAATAAAAAATAAACTTTTGAGTGAAAAGACATAATTTCTTTTTTTAGACAGACGCAAAAATTTATAAACACCATTTCAAAATTTTTTTTCAAACAAAATTTTAAACACGTAAACTTAGGCTTGCTTTTTTTGATAGATGCAACTGTGTATAAACACCAATTTGAATGTTATAAAAAATAGAAAATAAAAATTTAAATATATAGACTTAAGTTTATTTTTCTCAATAGAAATAACAATCTGTAAATACTACTCCAAATATTTTAAAAATAGAAAATCAAATATTAAATACACAGAGCCAATTTTACTTTCTAGATAGATGTCATTATTTGCAAATATGATTCTAGATATACCAAAAAAGAAAATAAAATTTTAAATATGATACTTAAGTTTATTTTTTTAGACAGATGCAATTGTCGATAAATACTATTTCAAATATATCAAAAAAAGATAATATTGTAAATACACACACTTAACCCTCAGAAAATATAGTTTCAAATATTTAGAAAAATAAAAATTAAATTTTAAACGCACAATACAGTTTGATTTTCTGAAAAATAAATAATAAAATTTTAAACACAAAGAATTAAGTTCACTATGCCAAATAAACATTGTTATTTGTAGACGCCATTTTAAATATTTTTAAAAAATAAAATATAAAATTTTAAATACATGGAGTTTAGTTCATTATTTCAAAACAGACGAACAATCTGTAAACACTGATTCAAATATTTTTGAAAAATAAAATCTTAATACATAGACTTAAGCTTCTTTTCTAGATAGACACAACTTTCTATGAACATCATTTCAAATACTTTAAAAAATGAAAAATAAAATTTTGAGTGTAAAGACTTAATTTCCTTTTCTAGAGTAACGCAAAAATTTATAAACACCATTTCAAAATTTTTTTTCAAACAAAATTTTAAAGACGTAAACTTAGGTTAGCTTTTTTTGATAGATACAACTGTGTATAAACACCAATTTGAATGTTATAAAAAATAGAAAATAAAATTTTAAATATATAGACTTAAGTTTATTTTTCTCAATAGAAATAACAATCTGTAAATACTATTCCAAATATTTTAAAAATAGAAAATCAAATATTAAATACACAGAGCCAATTTTACTTTCTAGATAGATGTCATTATTTGCAAATATGATTCTAGATATACCAAAAAAGAAAATAAAATTTTAAATGTGATACATAAGTTTATTTTTTTAGACAGATGCAATTGTCGATAAATACTATTTCAAATATATGAAAAAAATAAAAAAATAATATTGTAAATACACACACTTAACCCTCTGAAAATATAGTTTCAAATATTTAGAAAAATAAAAATTAAATTTTAAACGCACAATACAGTTTGATTTTCTGAAAAATAAATAATAAAATTTTAAACACAAAGAATTAAGTTCACTATGCCAAATAAACGTTGCTATTTGTAGAAGCCATTTTAAATATTTTTAAAAAATAAAATATAAAATTTTAAATACATGGAGTTTAGTTCATTATTTCCAAACAGACAAACAATCTGTAAACACTGATTCAAATATTTTTGAAAAATAAAATCTTAATACATAGACTGAAGCTTATTTTCTAGATAGACACAACTTTCTATGAACATCATTTGAAATACTTTAAAAAATGAAAAATAAAATTTTGAGTGTAAAGACTTAATTTCTTTTTCTAGACAGAAGCAAAAATTTATAAACACCATTTCAAAATTTTTTTCCAACAAAATTTTAAAGACGTAAACTTAGGTTTGCTTTTTTTGATAGTTGCAACTGTGTATAAACACCAATTTGAATGTTATAAAAAATAGAAAATAAAATTTTAAATATATAGACTTAAGTTTATTTTATCTCAATAGAAATAACAATCTGTAAATACTACTCCAAATATTTTAAAAATAGAAAATCAAATATTAAATACACAGAGCCAATTTTACTTTCTAGATAGATGTCATTATTTGCAAATATGATTCTAGATATACCAAAAAAGAAAATAAAATTTTAAATATGATACTTAAGTTTATTTTTTCAGACAGATGCAATTGTCGATAAATCTTATTTCAAATATATCAAAAAAATAAAAAAATAATATTGTAAATATACACACTTAACCCTCTCAAAATATAGTTTCAAATATTTAGAAAAATAAAAATTAAATTTTAAACGCACAATACAGTTTGATTTTCTGAAAAATAAATAATAAAATTTTAAACACAAAGAATTAAGTTCACTATGCCAAATAAACATTGTTATTTGTAGACGCCATTTGAAATATTTTTTAAAAATAAAATATAAAATTTTAAATACATGGAGTTTAGTTCATTATTTCCAAACAGACGAACAATCTGTAAACACTGATTCAAATATTTTTGAAAAATAAAATCTAAATACATAGACTTAAGCTTCTTTTCTAGATAGACACAACTTTCTATGAACATCATTTCAAATACTTTAAAAAATGAAAAATAAAATTTTGAGTGTAAAGACTTAATTTCTTTTCCAAGAGAAAATAGAAAATCAAATATTAAATACACAGAGCCAATTTTGAAAATATGATTCTAGATATACCAAAAAAGAAAATAAAAGTTTAAATATGATACTTAAGTTTATTTTTTTAGACAGATGCAATTGTCGATAAATACTATTTCAAATATATCAAAAAAATAAAAAAATAATATTGTAAATTCACACACTTAACCCACTGAAAATATAGTTTCAGATATTTAGAAAAATAAAAATTAAATTTTAAATGCACAATACAGTTTGATTTTCTGAAAAATAAATAATAAAATTTTAAACACAAAGAATTAAGTTCACTATGCCAAATAAACATTGTTATTTGTAGGCGCCATTTTAAATATTTATAAAAAATAAAATATAAAATTTTAACTACATGGAGTTTAGTTCATTATTTCCAAACAGACGAACAATCTGTAAACCATGATTCAAATATTTTTGAAAAATAAAATATTAATACATAGACTGAAGCTTCTTTTCTAGATAGACACAACTTTCTATGAACATCATTTTAAATACTTTAAAAAATGAAAAATAAAATTTTGAGTGTAAAGACTTAATTTCTTTTTCTAGAGAGACGCAAAAATTAATAAACACCATTTCAAAATTTTTTTTCAAACAAAATTTTAAAGACGTAAACTTAGGTTTGCTTTTTCTGATAGATGCCACTATGTATAAACACCAATTTGAATGTTATAAAAAATAGAAAATAAAAATTTAAATATATAGACTTAAGTTTATTTTTCTCAGTAGAAACAACAATCTGTAAATACTATTCCAAATATTTAAAAAATAGAAAATCAAATATTAAATACACAGAGCCAATTTTACTTTCTAGATAGATGTCATTCTTTGCAAATATGATTCTAGATATACCAAAAAAGAAAATAAAATTTTAAATATGATACTTAAGTTTATTTTTTTAGACAGATGCAATTGTCGATAAATGCTATTTCAAAAATATGAAAAAAATAAAAAAATAATATTGTAAATACACACACTTAACCCTCTGAAAATATAGTTTCAAATATTTAGAAAAATAAAAATTAAATTTTAAACGCACAATACAGTTTGATTTTCTGAAAAATAAATAATAAAAATTTAAACACAAAGAATTAAGTTCACTATGCCAAATAAACATTGCTATTTGTAGACGCCATTTTAAATATTTTTAAAAAATAAAATATAAAATTTTAAATACATGGAGTTTAGTTCATTATTTCCAAGCAGACGAACAATCTGTAAACACAGATTCAAATATTTTTGAAAAATAAAATCTTAATACATAGACTTAAGCTTCTTTTCTAGATAGACACAACTTTCTATGAACATCATTTTAAATACTTCAAAAAATGAAAAATAAAATTTTGAGTGTAATGACTTAATTTCTTTTTCTAGACAGAGGCAAAAAATTATAAACACCATTTCAAAATTTTTTTCCAAACAAAATTTTAAAGACGTAAACTTAGTTTTGCTTTTTTTGATAGATGCAACTGTGTATAAACACCAATTTGAATGTTATAAAAACTAGAAAATAAAATTTTAAATATATAGACTTAAGTTTATTTTTCTCAATAGAAATAACAATCTGTAAATACTACTCCAAATATTTTAAAAATAGAAAATCAAATATTAAATACACAGAGCCAATTTTACTTTCTAGATAGATGTCATTATTTGCAAATATGATTCTAGATATACCAAAGAAGAAAATAAAATTTTAAATATGATACTTAAGTTTATTTTTTGAGACAGATGCAATTGTCGATAAATACTATTTCAAATATATGAAAAAAATAAAAAAATAATATTCTAAATACACACACTTAACCCTCTAAAAATATAGTTTCAAATATTTAGAAAAATAAAAATTAAATTTTAAACGCACAATACAGTTTGATTTTCTGAAAAATAAATAATAAAATTTTAAACACAAAGAATTAAGTTCACTATGCCAAATAAACGTTGCTATTTGTAGAAGCCATTTTAAATATTTTTAAAAAATAAAATATAGAATTTTAAATACATGGAGTTTAGTTCATTATTTCCAAACAGACAAACAATCTGTAAACACTGATTCAAATATTTTTGAAAAATAAAATCTTAATACATAGACTGAAGCTTCTTTTCTAGATAGACACAACTTTCTATGAACATCATTTTAAATACTTTAAAAAATGAAAAATAAAATTTTGAGTGTAAAGACTTAATTTCTTTTTCTAGACAGAGGCAAAAATTTATAAACACCATTTCAAAAATTTTTTTCAAAGAAAATTTGAAAGACATAAACTTAGGTTTGGTTTTTTTGATAGATGCAACTGTGTACAAACACCAATTTGAATGTTATAAAAAATAGAAAATAAAATTTTAAATATATTGACTTAAGTTTATTTTTCTCAATAGAAATAACAATCTTTAAATACTACTCCAAATATTTTAAAAATAGAAAATCAAATATTAAATACACAGAGCCAATTTTACTTTCTAGATAGATGTCATTATTTGCAAATATGATTCTAGATATACCAAAAAAGAAAATAAAATTTTAAATATGATACATAAGTTTATTTATTTAGACAGATGCAATTGTCGATCAATGCTATTTCAAATATATCAAAAAAATAAAAAAATAATATTGTAACTACACACACTTAACCCTCTGAAAATATAGTGTCAAATATTTAGAATAATTAAAATTAAATTTTCAACGCACAATACAGTTTGATTTTCTGAAAAATAAATAATAAAATTTTAAACACAAAGAATTAAGTTCACTACGCCAAATAAACATTGTTATTTGTAGACGCCATTTTAAATATTGTCAAAAAATAAAATATAAAATTTTAAATACATGGAGTTTAGTTCATTATTTCCAAACAGACGAACAATCTGTAAACCATGATTGAAATATTTTTGAACATAGACTCAAGCTTCTTTTCTAGATAGACACAACTTTCTATGAACATCATTTGAAATACTTTAAAAAATGAAAAATAAAATTTTGAGTGTAAAGACTTAATTTCTTTTTCTAGGCAGACGCAAAAATTTATAAACACCATTTCAAAATTTTTTTTCAAACAAAATTTTAAAGACGTAAACTTAGGTTTGCTTTTTTTGATAGTTGCAATTGTTAGAAACCCAATTTGAATGTTATAAAAAATAGAAAATAAAATTTGAAATATATAGACTTAAGTTTATTTTTCTCAATAGAATTAACAATCTGTAAATACTACTCCAAATATTTTAAAAATAGAAAATCAAATATTAAATACACAGAGCCAATTTTACTTTCTAGATAGATGTCATTATGTGCAAATATGATGCTAGATATACCAAAAAAGAAAATAAAATTTTAAATATGATACTTAAGTTTATTTTTTTGACAGATGCAATTGTCGATAAATACTATTTCAAATATATCAAAAAAATAAAAATAAATATTGTAAATACACACACGTTAACCCCTGAAAATATAGTTTCAAATATTTGAGAATAATTAAATTAAATTTAAAACGACTACAGTTTGATTTTCTGAAAATAATAATAAAATTTTAAACCAAAGAGTAAGTTAGACGATGCCAAATAAACATTGCTATTTGTAGGCGCCATTTTAAATATTTATAAAAAATAAAATATAAAATTTTAACTACATGGAGTTTAGTTCATTATTTCCAAACAGACGAACAATCTGTAAACACAGATTCAAATATTTTTGAAAAATAAAATATTAATACATAGACTTAAGCTTCTTTTCTAGATAGACACAACTTTCTATGAACATCATTTTAAATACTTTAAAAAATGAAAAATAAAATTTTGAGTGTAAAGACTTAATTTCTTTTTCTAGAGAGACGCAAAAATTAATAAACACCATTTCAAAAAATTTTTGCAAATAAAATTTTAAAGACGTACTCTTAGGTTCGCTTTTTTTTATAGTTGCAACTGTGTATAAACACCAATTTGAATGTTATACAAAATAGAAAATAAAATTTTAAATATATAGACTTAAGTTTATTTTTCTCAATAGAAATAACAATTTGTAAAAAATGTTGCAAATATTTTAAAACTAGAAAATCAAATATTAAATACACAGAGCCAATTTTACTTTCTAGATAGATGTCATTATTTGCAAATATGATTCTAGATATACCAAAAAAGAAAATAAAATTTTAAATATGATACATAAGTTTATTTTTTTAGACAGATGCAATTGTCGATAAATCTTATTTCAAATATATCAAAAAAATAAAAAAATAATATTGTAAATATACACACTTAACCCTCTGAAAATATAGTTTCAAATATTTAGAAAAATAAAAATTAAATTTTAAACGCACAATATAGTTTGATTTTCTGAAAAATAAATAATAAAATTTTAAACCCAAAGAATTAAGTTCACTATGCCAAATAAACATTGCTATTTGTAGACGCCATTTTTAATATTTTAAAAAAATAAAATATAAAATTTTAAATACATGGAGTGTTAGTTCATTATTTCCAAACAGAGGAACAATCTATAAACACAGATTCAAATAATTTTGAAAAATAAAATCTTAATACGTTGACTTAAGCTTCTTTTCTAGATAGACACAACTTTCTATGAACATCATTTTAAATACTTTAAAAAATGAAAAATAAACTTTTGAGTGTAAAGACTTAATTTCTTTTTCTAGACAGATGCAAAAATTTATAAACACCATTTCAAAATTTTTTTTCAAAGAAAATTTTAAAGACGTAAACTTAGGTTTGGTTTTTTTGATAGATGCAACTGTGTATAAACACCAATTTGAATGTTATAAAAAATAGAAAATAAAATTTTAAATATATTGACTTAAGTTTATTTTTCTCAATAGAAATAACAATCTGTAAATACTACTCCAAATATTTTAAGAATGGAAAATCAAATATTAAATACACAGAGCCAATTTTACTTTCTAGATAGATGTCATTATTTGCAAATATGATTCTAGATATACCAAAAAAGAAAATAAAATTTTAAATACGATACTTAAGTTTATTTTTTTAGACAGATGCAATTGTCGATAAATACTATTTCAAATATATAAAAAAATAAAAAAATAATATTGTAAATACACACACTTAACCCTCTGAAAATATAGTTTCAAATATTTAGAAAAATAAAAATTAAATTTTAAACGTACAATACAGTTTGATTTTCTGAAAAATAAATAATAAAATTTTAAACACAAAGAATTAAGCTCACTATGCCAAATAAACATTGCCATTTGTAGACGCCATTTTAAATATTTTTAAAAAATAAAATATAAAATTTTAAATACATGGAGTTTAGTTCATTATTTCCAAACAGACGAACAATCTGTAAACCATGATTCAAATACTTTTGAAAAATAAAATCTTAATACATAGACTTAAGCTTCTTTTCTAGATAGACACAACTTTCTATGAACATCATTTTAAATAATTTAAAAAATGAAAACTAAAATTTTGAGTGTAAAGACTTAATTTCTTTTTCTAGACAGACGCAAAAATTTATAAACACCATTTCAAAAATTTTTTTCCAACAAAATTTTGGAGATGTAAACTTAGGTTTGCTTTTTTTGATAGTTGCAACTATGTTTAAACGCCAATTTGAATGTTATAAAAAATAGAAAATAAAATTTTAAATCTATAGACTTAAGTTTATTTTTCTCAATAGAAATAACAATATGTAAATAATGTTCCAATTATTTTAAAAATAGAAAATCAAATATTTAATACACAGAGCCAATTTTACTTTCTAGATAGATGTCATTAGTTGCAAATATGATTCTAGATATACCAAAAAAGAAAATAAAATTTTAAATATGATACATAAGTTTATTTATTTAGACAGATGCAATTGTCGATCAATGCTATTTCAAATATATCAAAAAAATAAAAAAATAATATTGTAAATACACACACTTAACCCTCTGAAAATATAGTTTCAAATATTTAGAAAAATAAAAATTAAATTTTAAACGCACAATACAGTTTGATTTTCTGAAAAATAAATAATAAAATTTTAAACACAAAGAATTAAGTTCACTATGCCAAATAAACATTGCTATTTGTAGACGCCATTTAAAATATTTTTAAAAAATAAAATATAAAATTTTAAATACATGGAGTTTAGTTCATTATTTCCAAACAGACGAACAATCTGTAAACACTAATTCAAATATTTTTGAAAAATAAAATCTAAATACATAGACTCAAGCTTCTTTTCTAGATAGACACAACTTTCTATGAACATCATTTCAAATACTTTAAAAAATGAAAAATAAAATTTTGAGTGTAAAGACTTAATTTCTTTTTCTAGAGAGATGCAAAAATTTATAAACACCATTTCAAAAAATTTTTTCAAACAAAATTTTAAAGGCGTAAACTTAGGTTCTTTTTTTAATAGTTGCAACTGTGTATAAACACCAATTTGAATGTTATAAAAAATAGAAAATAAAATTTTAAATATATAGAGTTAAGTTTATTTTTCTCAGTAGAAATAACAATCTGTAAATACTACTCCAAATATTTTAAAAATAGAAAATCAAATATTAAATACACAGAGCCAATTTTAATTTCTAGATAGATGTCATTATTTGCAAATATGATTCTAGATATACCAAAAAAGAAAATAAAATTTTAAATGTGATACATAAGTTTATTTTTTTAGACAGACGCAATTGTCGATAAATACTATTTCAAATATATCAAAAAAATAAAAAAATAATATTGTAAATACACACACTTAACCCTCTGAAAATATAGTTTCAAATATTGAGAATAATTAAAATTAAATTTTAAACGCACAATACAGTTTGATTTTCTGAAAAATAAATAATAAAATTTAAAACACAAAGAATTAAGATCACTATGCCAAATAAACATTTCTATTTGTAGGCGCCATTTTAAATATTTATAAAAAATAAAATATAAAATTTTAACTACATGGAGTTTAGTTCATTATTTCCAAACAGACGAACAATCTGTAAACACAGATTCAAATATTTTTGAAAAATAAAATATTAATACATAGACTTAAGCTTCTTTTCTAGATAGACACAACTTTCTATGAACATCATTTTAAATACTTTAAAAAATGAAAAATAAAATTTTGAGTGTAAAGACTTAATTTCTCTTTCTAGAATGACGCAAAAAGTTATAAACACCATTTCAAAATTTTTTTTCAAATAAAATTTTAAAGACGTAAACTTAGGTTTGCTTTTTCTGATAGATGCCACTATGTATAAACACCAATTTGAATGTTATAAAAAATAGAAAATAAAAATTTAAATATATAGACTTAAGTTTATTTTTCTCAGTAGAAACAACAATCTGTAAATACTATTCCAAATATTTAAAAAATAGAAAATCAAATATTAAATACACAGAGCCAATTTTACTTTCTAGATAGATGTCATTATTTGCAAATATGATTCTAGATATACGAAAAAAGAAAATAAAATTTTTAATAGGATACTTAAGTTTATTTTTTTAGACAGATGCAATAGTCGATAAATACTATTTCAAATATATGAAAAAAATAAAAAAATAATATTGTAAATACACACACTTAACCCTCTGAAAATATAGTTTCAAATATTTAGAAAAATAAAAATTAAATTTTAAACGCACAATACAGTTTGATTTTTTGAAAAATAAATAATAAAATTTTAAACACAAAGAATTAAGTTCACTATGCCAAATAAACATTGCTATTTGTAGACGCCATTTTAAAAATTTTTAAAAAATAAAATATAAAATTTTGAATACATGGAGTTTAGTTCATTATTTTCAAACAGACGAACAATCTGTAAACCATGATTCAAATATTTTTGAAAAATAAAATCTTAATACATAGACTCGAGCTTCTTTTCTAGATAGAAACAACTTTCTATGAACATCATTTTAAATACTTTAAAAAATGAAAAATAAAATTTTGAGTGTAAAGACTTAATTTCTTTTTCTAGACAGATGCAAAAATTTATAAACACCATTTCAAAAATTTTTTTCAAACAAAATTTTAAAGACGTAAACTTAGGTTTGCTTTTTTTGATAGATGCAACTGTGTATAAACACCAATTTGAATGTTATAAATGATAGAAAATAAAATTTCAATATATATACGTAAGTTTATTTTTTCTCATAGAAATACAATCTTAAATACTACTTACTACTCCAAATATTTTAAAAATAGAAAATCAAATATTAAATACAAAGTGCCAATTTTACTTTCTAGATAGATGTTATTATTTGCAAATATGATTCTTGATATACCAAAAAAGAAAAGAAAATTTTAAATATGATACTTAAATTTATTTTTTTAGACAGATGCAATTGTCGATAAATTCTATTTCAAATATATCAAAAAAAAATAATATTGTAAATACACACACTTAACCCTCTGAAAATATAGTTTCAAATATTTAGAAAAACAAAAAATTAAATTTTAAACGCACAATACAGTTTGATTTTCTGAGAAATAAATAATAAAATTTTAAACACAAAGAATTAAGTTCAGTATGCCAAATAAACATTGCTATTTGTAGACGCCATTTTAAATATTTTTAAAAAATAAAATACAAAATTCTAACTACATGGAGTTTATTTCATTAGTTCTAAACAGACGAACAATCTGTAAACACAGATTCAAATATTTTTAAAAAATAAAATCTTAATACAGAGACTTAAGCTTCTTTTCTAGATAGACACAACTTTCTATGAACATCATTTTAAATACTTCAAAAAATGAAAAATAAAATTTTGAGTGTAACGACTTAATTTCTTTTTCTAGACAGGGGGAAAAAAATTATAAACACCATTTCAAAATTTTTTTTCAAACAAAATTTTAAAGACTTAAACTTAGGTTTGCTTTTTTTGATAGATGCAACTGTGTATAAACACCAATTTGAATGTTATAAAAACTAGAAAATAAAATTTTAAATATATAGACTTAAGTTTATTTTTCTCAATAGAAATAACAATCTGTAAATAATGTTCCAAATATTTTAAAAATAGAAAATCCAATATTAAATACACAGAGCCAATTTTACTTTCTAGATAGATGTCATTATTTGCAAATATGATTCTAGATATACCAAAAAAGAAAAGAAAATTTTAAATGTGATACATCAGTTTATTTTTTTAGACAGATGCAATTGTCGATAAATACTATTTCAAATATATCAAAAAAATAATAATATTGTAAATACACACACTTAACCCTCTGAAAATATAGTTTCAAATATTTAGAAAAATAAAAATTAAATTTTAAAAGCACAATACAGTTTGATTTTCTAAAAAATAAATAATAAACTTGTAAACACAAAGAATTAAGTTCACTATGCCAAATAAACATTGCTATTTGTAGACGCCATTTTAAATATTTTTAAAAAATAAAATACAAAATTTTAAATACATGGAGTTTAGTTCATTATTTCCAAACAGGCGAACAATCTATAAACACTGATTCAAATATTTTTCAAAAATAAAATCTTAATACATAGACTTAAGCTTCTTTTCTAGATAGACACAACTTTCTATGAACATCATTTTAAATACTTTAAAAAATGAAAAATAAAATTTTGAGTGCAAAGACTTAATTTTTTTTCTAGACAGACGCAAAAATTTATAACATCCATTTCAAAATTTTTTTTCAAACAAAATTTTAAAGACGTAAACTTAGGTTTGCTTTTTTTGATAGTTGCAACAGTGTCTAAACACCAATTTGAATGTTATAAAAAATAGAAAATAAAATTTCAAATATATAGACTTAAGTTTATTTTTCTCAGTAGAAATAACAATCTGTAAATACTACTCCAAATATTTTAAAAATAGAAAATCAAATATTAAATACACAGAGCCAATTTTACTTTCTAGATAGATGTCATTATTTGCAAATATGATTCTTGATATACCAAAAAAGAAAATAAAATTTTAAATATGATACTTAAGTTTATTTTTTTAGACAGATGCAATTGTCGATAAATACTACTTCAAATATATCAAAAAAATAAAAAAACTAATATTGTAAATACACACACTTAACCCTCTGAAAATATAGTTTCAAATATTTAGAAAAACAAAAAATTAAATTTTAAGCTCAAAATTCAGTTTGATTTGCTGAAAAATAAATAATAAAATTTTAAACACAAAGAATTAAGTTCACTATGCCAAATAAACATTGCTATTTGTAGACACCATTTTAAATATTTCTAAAAAATAAAATATAAAATTTTAACTACATGGAGTTTAGTTCATTATTTCCAAATAGACGAACAATCTATAAACACTGATTCAAATATTTTTGAAAAATAAAATCTTAATACATAGACTTAAGCTTCTTTTCTAGATAGACACAACTTTCTATGAACATCATTCTAAATAGTTCAAAAAATGAAAAATAAAATTTTGAGTGTAAAGACTTAATTTCCTTTTCTAGACAGATGCAAAAATTTATAAACAGCATTTCCACATTTTTTTTCAAACAAAATTTTAAAGACGTAAACTTAGGTTTGCTTTTTTTGATAGATACAACTCTGTATAAACACCAATTTGAATGTTATAAAAAATAGAAAATAACATTTTAAATATATAGTCTGAAGTTTATTTTTCTCAGTAGAAATAACAATCTGTAAATACTATTCCAAATATTTTAAAAATAGAAAATCAAAAATTAAATACACAGAGCCAATTTTACTTTCTAGATAGATGTCATTATTTGCAAATATGATTCTAGATATACCAAAAAAGAAAATAAAATTTTAAATATGATACTTAAGTTTATTTTTTTAGACAGATGCAATTGTCGATAAATACTATTTCAAATATATCAAAAAAAAAAAATATTATAAATACACACACTTAACCGTCTGAAAATATAGTTTCAAATATTTAGAAAAACAAAAAATTAAATTTTAAAAGCGCAATACAGTTTGATTTTCTAAAAAATAAATAATAAAATTTTAAACACAAAGAATTAAGTTCACTATGCCAAATGAACATTGCGATTTGTAGACGCCATTTTAAATATTTTTAAAAAATAAAATACAAAATTTTAAATACATGGAGTTTAGTTCATTATTTCCAAACAGGCGACCAATCTGTAAACACAGATTCAAATATTTTTAAAAAATAAAATCTTAATACATAGACTTAAGCTTCTTTTCTAGATAGACACAACTTTCTATGAACATCATTTTAAATACTTGAAAAAATGAAAAATAAAATTTTGAGTGTAAAGACTTAATTTCTTTTTCTAGACAGACGCAAAAATTTATAAACACCATTTCAAAATTTTTTTTCAAACAAAATTTTAAAGACTAAACTTAGGTTTGCTTTTTTTGATAGTTGCAACAGTGTGTAAACACCAATTTGAATGTTATAAAAAATAGAAAATAAAATTTTAAATATATAGTCTTAAGTTTATTTTTCTCAGTAGATTTAACAATTTGTAAATACTATTCCAAATATTTTAAAAATAGAAAATCAAATATTAAATACACAGAGCCAATTTTACTTTCTAGATAGATGTCATTATTTGCAAATATGATTCTAGATATACCAAAAAAGAAAATAAATTTTAAATATGATACTTAAGTTTATTTTTTTAGACAGATGCAATTGTCGCAAATTTTACTATTTCAACTATATCAAAAAAATGATCATTATGTAACTACACACACGTAACCGCAGGAACATATAGGTGCAAATATTGAGAAAAAGAAACAGTAAATTTAAACGCACAATATAGTTGATTTTGCGTGAAAATAAATAATAAAAATTAAACAACCAAAGAATTAAGTTCACTATGCCAAATAAACATTGCTATTTGTAGACGCCATTTTAAATATTTTTAAAAAATAAAATACAAAATTTTAAATACATGGAGTTTAGTTCATTATTTCAAAATAGGCGAACAATCTGTAAACACAGATTCAAATATTTTTAAAAAATAAAATCTTAATACATAGACTTAAGCTTCTTTTCTAGTAGACACAACTTTCTATGAACATCATTTTAAATACTTTAAAAAATGAAAAATAAAATTTTGAGTATAAAAACTTAATTTCTTTTTCTAGACAGACGCAAAAATTTATAAACACCATTTCGAAATTTTTTTTCAAACAAAATTTTAAAGATGTATACTTAGGTTTGCTTTTTTTGATAGTTGCAACAGTGTGTAAACAGCAATTTGAATGTTATAAAAAATAGAAAATAAAATTTTAAATATATAGTCTTAAGTTTATTTTTCTCAATAGAAATAACAATCTGTAAATACTATTCCAAATATTTTAAAAATAGAAAATCAAATATTAAATACACAGAGCCAATTTTACTTTCTAGATAGATGTCATTATTTGCAAATATGATTCTAGATATACCAAAAAAAAAATAAAATTTTAAATATGATACTTAAGTTTATTTTTTTACACAGATGCAAATGTCGATAAATACTATTTCAAATATATCAAAAAAAATAAAAAAAAAAATATTGTAAATACACACACTTAACCCTCTGAAAATATAGTTTCAAATATTTAGAAAAACAAAAAAATTAAATTTTAAAGGCACAATACTGTTTGATTTTCTGAAAAATAAATAATAAAATTTTAAACACAAAGAATTAAGTTCACTATGCCAAATAAACATTGCTATATATAGTCGCCATTCTAAATATTTTTAAAAAATAAAATATAAAATTTTAACTACATGGAGTTTAGTTCATAATTTCCAAACAGAAGAACAATCTATAAACACTGATTCAAATATTTTTGAAAAATAAAATCTTAATACATAGACTTAAGCTTCGTTTCTAGATAGACATAACTTTCTATGAACATCATTTTAAATACTTCAAAAAAATGAAAAATAAAATTTTGAGTGTAAAAACTTAATTTCTTTACAGACGCAAAAATTTATAAACACCATTTGAAAAAATTTTTTCAAACAAAATTTTAAAGACGTAAACTTAGGTTTGCTTTTTTTGATAGTTGCAACTGTGTATAAACACCAATTTGAATGTTATAAAAAATAGAAAATAAAATTTTAAATATATAGACTTAAGTTTATTTTTCTCAGTAGAAATAACAATCTGTAAATACTATTCCAAATATTTTAAAAATAGAAAATCAAAAATTAAATACACAGAGCCAATTTTACTTTCTAGATAGATGTCATTATTTGCAAATATGATTCTAGATATACCAAAAAAGAAAATAAAATTTTAAATATGATACTTAAATTTATTTTTTTAGACAGATGCAATTGTCGATAAATTCTACTTCAAATATATCAAAAAAAAAATAATATTGT
Source organism: Trichopus zeylanicus subsp. travancoricus (assembly GCA_005019695.1). Classification (NCBI taxonomy): domain Eukaryota; kingdom Viridiplantae; phylum Streptophyta; class Magnoliopsida; order Dioscoreales; family Dioscoreaceae; genus Trichopus; species Trichopus zeylanicus. Next base: position 334,994 of record RXID01014379.1, read on the forward strand.
AAGTACACACACTTAACCCTCTGAAAATAGAGTTTCAAATATTTAGAAAAATAAAAATTAAATTTTAAAAGCACAATACAGTTTGATTTTCTGAAAAATAAATAATAAACTTGTAAACACAAAGAATTAAGTTCACTATGCCAAATAAACATTGCTATTTGTAGACGCCATTTTAAATATATTTAAAAAATAAAATATAAAATTTTAAATACATGGAGTTTAGTTCATTATTTCCAAACAGGCGAACAATCTATAAACACTGATTCAAATATTTTTCAAAAATAAAATCTTAATACATAGACTTAAGATTCTTTTCTAGATAGACACAACTTTCTATGAACATCATTTTAAATACTTTAAAAAATGAAAAATAAAATTTTGAGTGCAAAGACTTAATTTTTTTTTCTAGACAGACGCAAAAATTTATAACATCCATTTCAAAATTTTTTTTCAAACAAAATTTTAAAGACGTAAACTTAGGTTTGCTTTTTTTGATAGTTGCAACAGTGTCTAAACACCAATTTGAATGTTATAAAAAATAGAAAATAAAATTTTAAATATATAGACTTAAGTTTATTTTTCTCAACAGAAATAACAATCTGTAAATAATGTTCCAAATATTTTAAAAATAGAAAATCAAATATTAAATACACAGAGCCAATTTTACTTTCTAGATAGATGTCATTATTTGCAAATATGATTCTAGATATACCAAAAAAGAAAATAAAATTTTAAATATGATACTTAAGTTTATTTTTTTAGACAGATGAAATTGTCGATAAATACTATTTCAAATATATCAAAAAAAAAAAATATTGTAAATACACACACTTAACCCTCTGAAAATATAGTTTCAAATATATAGAAAAATAAAAATTAAATTTTAAACGCACAATACAGTTTGATTTTCTGAAAAATAAATAATAAACTTTTAAACACAAAGAATTAAGTTCACTATGCCAAATAAACATTGCTATTTGTAGACGCCATTTTAAATATTTTTAAAAAATAAAATATAAAATTTAAAATACATGGAGTTTAGTTCCTTATTTCCAAACAGGCGAACAATCTATAAACACTGATTCAAATATTTTTCAAAAATAAAATCTTAATACATAGACTTAAGCTTCTTTTCTAGATAGACACAACTTTCTATGAACATCATTTTAAATACTTTAAAAAATGAAAAATAAAATTTTGAGTGCAAAGACTTAATTTTTTTCTCTAGACAGACGCAAAAATTTATAACATCCATTTCAAAAATTTTTTTCAAACAAAATTTTAAAGACGTAAACTTAGGTTTGCTTTTTTTGATAGTTGCAACAGTGTCTAAACACCAATTTGAATGTTATAAAAAATAGAAAATAAAATTTCAAATATATAGACTTAAGTTTATTTTTCTCAGTAGAAATAACAATCTGTAAATACTACTCCAAATATTTTAAAAATAGAAAATCAAATATTAAATACACAGAGCCAATTTTACTTTCTAGATAGATGTCATTATTTGCAAATATGATTCTAGATATACCAAAAAAGAAAAGAAAATTTTAAATATGATACTTAAGTTTATTTGTTTAGACAGATGCAATTGTCGATAAATACTATTTCAAATATATCAAAAAAAAATAATATTGTAAATACACACAATTAACCCTCTGAAAATATAGTTTCAAATATTTAGAAAAACAAAAAATTAAATTTTAAAAGCGCAATACAGTTTGATTTTCTGAAAAATAAATAATAAAATTTTAAACACAAAGAATTAAGTTCACTATGCCAAATAAACATTGCGATTTGTAGACGCCATTTTAAATATTTTTAAAAAATAAAATATAAAATTTTAAATACATGGAGTTTAGTTCATTATTTCCAAACAGACGAACAATCTGTAAATACTAATTTAAATATTTTTCAAAAATAAAATCTTAATACATAGACTTAAGCTTCTTTTCTAGATAGACACAACTTTCTATGAACATCATGTTAAATGCTTTAAAAAATGAAAAATAAAATTTTGAGTGTAAAGACTTAATTTATTTTTCTAGACAGAGGCAAAAATTTATAAACACCATTTCAAAATTTTTTTTCAAACAAAATTTTAAAGACGTAAACTTAGGTTTGCTTTGTTTGATAGTTGCAACTGTGTATAAACACCAATTTGAATGTTATAAAAAATAGAAAATAAAATTTTAAATATATAGAGTTAAGTTTATTTTTCTCAGTAGAAATAACAATCTGTAAATACTACTCCAAATATTTTAAAAATAGAAAATCAAATATTAAATACACAGAGCCAATTTTAATTTCTAGATAGATGTCATTATTTGCAAATATGATTCTAGATATACCAAAAAAGAAAATAAAATTTTAAATATGATACTTAAGTTTATTTTTTTAGAGAGATGCAATTGTCGATAAATGCTATTTCAAATATATCAAAAAAATAAAAAAATAATATTGTAAATACACACCCTTAACCCTCTGAAAATATAGTTTCAAATATTTAGAAAAATAAAAATTAAATTTTCAACACACAATACAGTTTGATTTTCTGAAAAATAAATAATAAAATTTTGAACACAAAGAATTAAGTTCACTATGCCAAATAAACATTGCTATTTGTAGACGCCATTTTAAATATTTTTAAAAATAAAATATAAAATTTTGAACTTACATTTAGTTTTAGTTCAGTATTTTCCAAACAGGCGAACAATCTATAAACACTGATTCAAATATTTTTCAAAAATAAAATCTTAATACATAGACTTAAGCTTCTTTTCTAGATAGACACAACTTTCTATGAACATCATTTTAAATACTTTAAAAAATGAAAAATAAAATTTTGAGTGCAAAGACTTAATTTTTTTTTCTAGACAGATGCAAAAATTTATAACATCCATTTCAAAAATTTTTTTCAAACAAAATTTTAAAGACGTAAACTTAGGTTTGCTTTTTTTGATAGTTGCAACAGTGTCTAAACACCAATTTCAATGTTATAAAAAATAGAAAATAAAATTTCAAATATATAGACTTAAGTTTATTTTTCTCAGTAGAAATAACAATCTGTAAATACTACTCCAAATATTTTAAAAATATAAAATCAAATATTAAATACACAGAGCCAATTTTACTTTCTAGATAGTTGTCATTATTTGCAAATATGATTCTAGATATACCAAAAAAGAAAATAAAATTTTAAATATGATACTTAAGTTTATTTTTTTAGACAGATGCAATTGTCGATAAATACTATTTCAAATATATCAAAAAAAATAAAAAAAATAATATTGTAAATACACACACTTAACCCTCTCAAAATATAGTTTCAAATATTTAGAAAAACAAAAAATTAAATTTTAAAGGCACAATACTGTTTGATTTTCTGAAAAATAAATAATAAAATTTTAAACACAAAGAATTAAGTTCACTATGCCAAATAAACATTGCTATTTGTAGGCGCCATTTTAAATATTTCTAAAAAATAAAATATAAAATTTTAAATACATGGAGTTTAGTTCATTATTTCCAGACAGACGAACAATCTGTAAATACTAATTTAAATATTTTTCAAAAATAAAATCTTAATACATAGACTTAAGCTTCTTTTCTAGATAGACACAACTTTCTATGAACATCATGTTAAATGCTTTAAAAAATGAAAAATAAAATTTTGAGTGTAAAGACTTAATTTATTTTTCTAGACAGATGCAAAAATTTATAAACACCATTTCAAAATTTTTTTTCAAACAAAATTTTAAAGACGTAAACTTAGGTTTGCTTTGTTTGATAGTTGCAACTGTGTATAAACACCAATTTGAATGTTATAAAAAATAGAAAATAAAATTTTAAATATATAGAGTTAAGTTTATTTTTCTCAGTAGAAATAACAATCTGTAAATACTACTCCAAATATTTAAAAAATACAAAATTAAATATTAAATACACAGAGCCAATTTTACTTTCTAGATAGATGTCATTATTTGCAAGTATGATTCTCGATATACGAAAAAAGAAAATAAAATTTTAAATATGATACTTAAGTTTATTTTTTTAGACAGATGCAATTGTCGATAAATACTATTTCAAATATATCAAAAAAATAAAAAAATAATATTGTAAATACACACACTTAACCCTATGAAAATATAGTTTCAAATATTTAGAAAAATAAAAATTAAATTTTAAACGCACAATACAGTTTGATTTGCTGAAAAATAAATAATAAAATTTTAAACACAAAGAATTAAGTTCACTGTGCCAAATAAACATTGCTATTTGTAGACGCCATTTTAAATATTTTTAAAAAATAAAATATAAAATTTTAACTACATGGAGTTTTTTTCATTATTTCCAAACAGACGAACAAATCTGTAAACACGTGATTAAATAATTTTTCAAATAAAATCTTATACATAGACTTAAGCTTCGTTTCTAGAATAGACACAAACTTTCTCTGAACTCATTTGAAAGATACTTTAAAAATGAAAAATAAAATTGTTGAGTGCAAAGCCTTAAATTCTTTTTCGAGACAGCGCAAATATATAATAAACCCATTTGAACAAATGTTTTTCCCAACAAAAGTTTAAAGACGTAACTTAAGGAGGTTCAAAAGCTTTTTTATGATAGATGACCACTGTGTAAAACACCAATTTGAATGTTAAAAAAAATAGAAAATAAAATTTTAAATATATAGACTTAAGTTTATTTTTCTCAATAGAAATAACAATCTGTAAATACTACTCCAAATATTTTAAAAATAGAAAATCAAATATTAAATACACAGAGCCAATTTTACTTTCTAGATAGATGTCATTATTTGCAAATATGATTCTAGATATACCAAAAAAGAAAATAAAATTTTAAATATGATACTTAAGTTTATTTTTTTACACAGATGCAAATGTCGATAAATACTATTTCAAATATATCAAAAAAAATAAAAAAAATAATATTGTAAATACACACACTTAACCCTCTGAAAATATAGTTTCAAATATTTAGAAAAACAAAAAATTAAATTTTAAAGGCACAATACTGTTTGATTTTCTTAAAAATAAATAATAAAATTTTAAACACAAAGAATTAAGTTCACTATGCCAAATAAACATTGCTACATATAGTCGCCATTCTAAATATTTTTAAAAAATAAAATATAAAATTTTAACTACAAGGAGTTTAGTTCATAATTTCCAAACAGAAGAACAATCTATAAACACTGATTCAAATATTTTTGAAAAATAAAATCTTAATACATAGACTTAAGCTTCGTTTCTAGATAGACATAACTTTCTATGAACATCATTTTAAATACTTCAAAAAAATGAAAAATAAAATTTTGAGTGTAAAAACTTAATTTCTTTACAGAGGCAAAAATTTATAAACACCATTTGAAAAATTTTTTTCAAACAAAATTTTAAAGACGTAAACTTAGGTTTGCTTTTTTTGATAGTTGCAACTGTGTATAAACACCAATTTGAATGTTATAAAAAAGAGAAAATAAAATTTTAAATATATAGACTTAAGTTTATTTTTCTCAGTAGAAATAACAATCTGTAAATACTATTCCAAATATTTTAAACATAGAAAATCAAATATTAAATACACAGAGTCAATTTTACTTTCTAGATAGATGTCATTATTTGCAAATATGATTCTCGATATACCAAAAAAGAAAAGAAAATTTTAAATATGATACTTAAGTTTATTTTTTTAGACAGATGCAATTGTCGATAAATTCTACTTCAAATATATCAAAAAAAAAATATTGTAAATACACACACTTAACCCTCTGAAAATATAGTTTCAAATATTTAGAAAAACAAAAAATTAAATTTTAAACGCACAATACAGTTTGATTTTCTGAAAAATAAATAATAAAATTTTAAACACAAAGAATTAAGTTCACTATGCCAAATAAACATTGCTATTTGTAGACGCCATTTTAAATATTTTTAAAAAATGAAATATAAAATTTTAAATACATGGAGGTTAGTTTATTATTTCAAAACAGACGAACAATCTGTAAACACTGAGTCAAATATTTTTCAAAAATAAAATCTTAATACATAGACTTAAGCTTCTTTTCTAGATAGACACAACTTTCTATGAACATCATTTTAAAAATTTTTTTCAAACAAAATTTTAAAGACGTAAACTTAGGTTTGCTTTTTTTGATAGTTGCAATAGTGTATAAACCCCAATTTGAATGTTATAAAAAATAGAAAATAAAATTTCAAATATATAGACTTAAGTTTATTTTTCTCAGTAGAAATAACAATCTGTAAATACTACTCCAAATATTTTAAAAATAGAAAATCAAATATTAAATACACAGAGCCAATTTTACTTTCTAGATAGATGACATTATTTTCAAATATGATTCTAGAGATACCAAAAAAGAAAATAAAATTTTAAATATGATACTTAAGTTTATTTTTTTAGACAGATGCAATTATCGATAAATACTACTTCAAATATATCAGAAAAATAAAAAAAAATAATATTGTAAATACACACACTTAAGCCACTGAAAATATAGTTTCAAATATTTAGAAAAATAAAAATAAAATTTTAAACGCACAATACAGTTTGATTTTCTGAAAAATAAATAATAAAAATTTAAACACAAAGAATTAAGTTCACTATGCCAAATAAACATTGCTATTTGTAGACGCCATTTTAAATATTTTTAAAAAATAAAATACAAAATTTTAAATACATGGAGTTTAGTTCATTATTTCAAAATAGGCGAACAATCTGTAAACACAGATTCAAATATTTTTAAAAAATAAAATCTTAATACATAGACTTAAGCTTCTTTTCTAGATAGACACAACTTTCTATGAACATCATTTTAAATACTTTAAAAAATGAAAAATAAAATTTTGAGTATAAAAACTTAATTTCTTTTTCTAGACAGACGCAAAAATTTATAAACACCATTTCGAAATTTTTTTTCAAACAAAATTTTAAAGACGTATACTTAGGTTTGCTTTTTTTGATAGTTGCAACAGTGTGTAAACAGCAATTTGAATGTTATAAAAAATAGAAAATAAAATTTTAAATATATAGTCTTAAGTTTATTTTTCTCAATAGAAATAACAATCTGTAAATACTATTCCAAATATTTTAAAAATAGAAAATCAAATATTAAATACACAGAGCCAATTTTACTTTCTAGATAGATGTCATTATTTGCAAATATGATTCTAGATATACCAAAAAAAAAATAAAATTTTAAATATGATACTTAAGTTTATTTTTTTACACAGATGCAAATGTCGATAAATACTATTTCAAATATATCAAAAAAAATAAAAAAAATAATATTGTAAATACACACACTTAACCCTCTGAAAATATAGTTTCAAATATTTAGAAAAACAAAAAATTAAATTTTAAAGGCACAATACTGTTTGATTTTCTGAAAAATAAATAATAAAATTTTAAACACAAAGAATTAAGTTCACTATGCCAAATAAACATTGCTATATATAGTCGCCATTCTAAATATTTTTAAAAAATAAAATATAAAATTTTAACTACATGGAGTTTAGTTCATAATTTCCAAACAGAAGAACAATCTATAAACACTGATTCAAATATTTTTGAAAAATAAAATCTTAATACATAGACTTAAGCTTCGTTTCTAGATAGACATAACTTTCTATGAACATCATTTTAAATACTTCAAAAAAATGAAAAATAAAATTTTGAGTGTAAAAACTTAATTTCTTTACAGACGCAAAAATTTATAAACACCATTTGAAAAATTTTTTCAAACAAAATTTTAAAGACGTAAACTTAGGTTTGCTTTTTTTGATAGTTGCAACTGTGTATAAACACCAATTTGAATGTTATAAAAAATAGAAAATAAAATTTCAAATATATAGACTTAAGTTTATTTTTCTCAATAGAAATAACAATCTGTAAATACTACTCCAAATATTTAAAAATAGAAAATCAAATATTAAATACACAGAGCCAATTTTACTTTCTAGATAGATGTCATTATTTGCAAATATGATTCTAGATATACCAAAAAAGAAAATAAAATTTTAAATATGATACTTAAATTTATTTTTTTAGACAGATGCAATTGTCGATAAATTCTACTTCAAATATATCAAAAAAAAAATAATATTGTAAATACACACACTTAACCCTCTGAAAATATAGTTTCAAATATTTAGAAAAATAAAAATTAAATTTTAAACGCACAATACAGTTTGATTTTCTGAAAAATAAATAATAAAATTTTAAACACAAAGAATTAAGTTCAGTATGCCAAATAAACATTGCTATTTGTAGACGCCATTTTAAATATTTTTAAAAAATAAAATATAAAATTCTAACTACATGGAGTTTATTTCATTAGTTCTAAACAGACGAACAATCTGTAAACACAGATTCAAATATTTTTAAAAAATAAAATCTTAATACAGAGACTTAAGCTTCTTTTCTAGATAGACACAACTTTCTATGAACATCATTTTAAATACTTCAAAAAATGAAAAATAAAATTTTGAGTGTAACGACTTAATTTCTTTTTCTAGACAGGGGGAAAAAATTATAAACACCATTTCAAAATTTTTTTTCAAACAAAATTTTAAAGACTTAAACTTAGGTTTGCTTTTTTTGATAGATGCAACAGTGTCTAAACACCAATTTGAATGTTATAAAAACTAGAAAATAAAATTTAAATATATAGACTTAAGTTTATTTTTCTCAGTAGAAATAACAATCTGTAAATACTACTCCAAATATTTTAAAAATAGAAAATCAAATATTAAATACACAGAGCCAATTTTACTTTCTAGATAGATGTCATTATTTGCAAATATGATTCTAGATATACCAAAAAAGAAAATAAAATTTTAAATATGATACTTAAGTTTATTTTTTTAGACAGATGCAATTGTCGATAAATACTATTTCAAATATATCAAAAAAAAAAAAATAATATTGTAAATACACACACTTAACCCTCTGAAAATATAGTTTCAAATATTTAGAAAAATAAAAATTAAATTTTAAAAGCACAATACAGTTTGATTTTCTGAAAAATAAATAATAAACTTGTAAACACAAAGAATTAAGTTCACTATGCCAAATAAACATTGCTATTTGTAGACGCCATTTTAAATATTTTTAAAAAATAAAATATAAAATTTTAAATACATGGAGTTTAGTTCCTTATTTCCAAACAGGCGAACAATCTATAAACACTGATTCAAATATTTTTCAAAAATAAAATCTTAATACATAGACTTAAGCTTCTTTTCTAGATAGACACAACTTTCTATGAACATCATTTTAAATACTTTAAAAAATGAAAAATAAAATTTTGAGTGCAAAGACTTAATTTTTTTTCTAGACAGACGCAAAAATTTATAACATCCATTTCAAAAATTTTTTTCAAACAAAATTTTAAAGACGTAAACTTAGGTTTGCTTTTTTTGATAGTTGCAACAGTGTCTAAACACCAATTTGAATGTTATAAAAAATAGAAAATAAAATTTCAAATATATAGACTTAAGTTTATTTTTCTCAGTAGAAATAACAATCTGTAAATACTACTCCAAATATTTTAAAAATAGAAAATTAAATATTAAATACACAGAGCCAATTTTACTTTCTAGATAGATGTCATTATTTGCAAGTATGATTCTCGATATACGAAAAAAGAAAATAAAATTTTCAATATGATACTTAAGTTTATTTTTTTAGACAGATGCAATTGTCGATAAATTCTACTTCAAATATATCAAAAAAAAAATATTGTAAATACACACACTTAACTCTCTGAAAATATAGTTTCAAATATTTAGAAAAACAAAAAATTAAATTTTCAACGCACAATACAGTTTGATTTTCTGAAAAATAAATAATAAAATTTTAAACACAAAGAATTAAGTTCACTGTGCCAAATAAACATTGCTATTTGTAGACGCCATTTTAAATATTTTTAAAAAATAAAATATAAAATTTTAACTACATGGAGTTTTTTTCATTATTTCCAAACAGACGAACAATCTGTAAACACTGATTCAAATATTTTTCAAAAATAAAATCTTAATACATAGACTTAAGCTTCTTTTCTAGATAGACACAACTTTCTATGAACATCATTTTAAATACTTTAAAAAATGAAAAATAAAATTTTGAGTGCAAAGACTTAATTTCTTTTTCTAGACAGATGCAAAAATTTATAAACAGCATTTCAAAATTTTTTTTCAAACAAAATTTTAAAGACGTAAACTTAGGTTTGCTTTTTTTGATAGTTGCAACAGTGTATAAACACCAATTTGAATGTTATAAAAAATAGAAAATAAAATTTCAAATATATAGACTTAAGTTTATTTTTCTCAGTAGAAATAACAATCTGTAAATACTACTCCAAATATTTTAAAAATAGAAAATCAAATATTAAATACAAAGAGCCAATTTTACTTTCTAGATAGATGTTATTATTTGCAAATATGATTCTTGATATACCAAAAAAGAAAAGAAAATTTTAAATATGATACTTAAATTTATTTTTTTAGACAGATGCAATTTCGATAAATTCAATTTCAAATATATCAAAAAAAAATAATATTGTAAATACACACACTTAACCCTCTGAAAATATAGTTTCAAATATTTAGAAAAACAAAAAATTAAATTTTAAACGCACAATACAGTTTGATTTTCTGAAAAATAAATAATAAAATTTTAAACACAAAGAATTAAGTTCAGTATGCCAAATAAACATTGCTATTTGTAGACGCCATTTTAAATATTTTTAAAAAATAAAATATAAAATTCTAACTACATGGAGTTTATTTCATTCGTTCTAAACAGACGAAAAATCTGTAAACACAGATTCAAATATTTTTAAAAAATAAAATCTTAATACAGAGACTTAAGCTTCTTTTCTAGATAGACACAACTTTCTATGAACATCATTTTAAATACTTCAAAAAATGAAAAATAAAATTTTGAGTGTAACGACTTAATTTCTTTTTCTAGACAGGGGGAAAAAATTATAAACACCATTTCAAAATTTTTTTTCAAACAAAATTTTAAAGACTTAAACTTAGGTTTTCTTTTTTTGATAGATGCAACTGTGTATAAACACCAATTTGAATGTTATAAAAACTAGAAAATAAAATTTTAAATATATAGACTTAAGTTTATTTTTCTCAATAGAAATAACAATCTGTAAATACTACTCCAAATATTTTAAAAATAGAAAATCAAATATTAAATACACAGAGCCAATTTTACTTTCTAGATAGATGTCATTATTTGCAAATATGATTCTAGATATACCAAAAAAGAAAATAAAATTTTAAATATGATACTTAAGTTTATTTTTTTAGACAGATGCAATTGTCGATAAATACTATTTCAAATATATCAAAAAAAAATAATATTGTAAATACACACACTTAACCCTCTGAAATATAGTTTCAAATATTTAGAAAAATAAAAATTAAATTTTAAACGCACAATACAGTTTGATTTTCTGAAAAATAAATAATAAAATTTTAAACACAAAGAATTAAGTTCACTATGCCAATTAAACATTACTATTTGTAGACGCCATTTTAAATATTTTTTAAAAATAAAATATAAAATTTTAAATACATGGAGTTTAGTTCATTATTTCCAAACAGGCGAACAATCTATAAACACTGATTCAAATATTTTTCAAAAATAAAATCTTAATACATAGACTTAAGGCTTGCTTGTAGAATAGCCACAACTTTTTGAACATCATGTTACTCCTTGAAAAATGAAAAATTCACATTTTGAGTGCCAACGACGTAATTTTGTTTGCTAGACCGACCGCAAAAAAGTTTAGAACAGCCATTCAAAATTGTTTTAAACAAAATTTAAAGACGTAAACTTAGGTTTGCTTTTTTTGATAGTTGCAACAGTGTCTAAACACCAATTTGAATGTTATAAAAAATAGAAAATAAAATTTCAAATATATAGACTTAAGTTTATTTTTCTCAGTAGAAGTAACAATCTGTAAATACTACTCCAAATATTTTAAAAATAGAAAATCAAATATTAAATACACAGAGCCAATTTTACTTTCTAGATAGATGTCATTATTTGCAAATATGATTCTAGATATACCAAAAAAGAAAATAAAATTTTAAATATGATACTTAAGTTTATTTTTTTAGACAGATGCAATTGTCGATAAATACTATTTCAAATATATCAAAAAAAGATAATATTGTAAATACACACACTTAACCCTCAGAAAATATAGTTTCAAATATTTTGAAAAATAAAAATTAAATTTTAAACGCACAATACAGTTTGATTTTCTAAAAAATAAATAATAAAATTTTAAACACAAAGAATTAAGTTCACTATGCCAAATAAACATTGCTATTTGTAGACGCCATTTTAAATATTTTTAAGAAATAAAATATAAAATTTTAAATACATGGAGTTTAGTTCATTATTTCCAAACAGGCGAACAATCTGTAAATACTGATTCAAATATTTTTAAAAAATAAAATCTTAATACATAGACTTAAGCTTCTTTTCTAAATAGACACAACTTTCTAAGAACATCATTTTAAATACTTTAAAAAATGAAAAATAAAATTTTGAGTGTAAAGACTTAATTTCTTTTTTAGAAGATGCAAACATTATAACAGCACTTCCTCATTTTTTTCAAACAAAATTAAAGACGTCAAACTTAGGTTTTTGCTTTTTTGGATAGATGCAATCTGTATAAACACCTTTGGAATTGTTACTTAAAAAATAGAAATTAACATTTTTAAATCTATAGTTTGAAAGTTTATTTTTTCAGTAGAAATAGAAATAACAATCTGTACAATATCTATTCCAAATATTTTACAAATAGAAATCAAAAATTACATTTTTTTTTTTTTTTTACAACAGAGCCAATTTTACTTTCTAGGATAGATGTATTTTATTTGGAAACATGATTCTTGATATACCAAAAAAGAAAATAAAATTTTAAATATGATACTTAAGTTTATTTTTTTAGACAGATGCAATTGTCGATAAATACTACTTCAAATATATCAAAAAAATAAAAAAACTAATATTGTAAATACACACACTTAACCCTCTGAAAATATAGTTTCAAATATTTAGAAAAACAAAAAATTAAATTTTAAACTCAAAATTCAGTTTGATTTGCTGAAAAATAAATAATAAAATTTTAAACACAAAGAATTAAGTTCACTATGCCAAATAAACATTGCTATTTGTAGACGCCATTTTAAATATTTCTAAAAAATAAAATATAAAATTTTAACTACATGGAGTTTAGTTCATTATTTCCAAACACACGAACAATCTGTAAACACTGAGTCAAATATTTTTCAAAAATAAAATCTTAATACATAGACTTAAGCTTCTTTTCTAGATAGACACAACTTTCTATGAACATCATTTTAAATACTTCAAAAAATGAAAAATAAAATTTTGAGTGTAAAGACTTAATTTCTTTTTCTACACAGAAGCAAAAATTTATAAACAGCATTTCCACATTTTTTTTCAAACAAAATTTTAAAGACGTAAACTTAGGTTTGCTTTTTTTGATAGATGCAACTCTGTATAAACACCAATTTGAATGTTATAAAAAATAGAAAATAAAAATTTGAATATATAGACTTAAGTTTATTTTTCTCAGTAGAAATAACAATCTGTAAATACTACTCCAAATATTTTAAACATAGAAAATCAAATATTAAATACACAGAGCCAATTTTTCTTTCTAGATAGATGTCATTATTTGCAAATATGATTCTCGATATACCAAAAAAGAAAATAAAATTTTAAATATGATACTTAAGTTTATTTTTTTAGACAGATGCAATTGTCGATAAATACTATTTCAAATATATCAAAAAAAAAAAAATATTATAAATACACACACTTAACCGTCTGAAAATATAGTTTCAAATATTTAGAAAAACAAAAAATTAAATTTTAAAAGCGCAATACAGTTTGATTTTCTAAAAAATAAATAATAAAATTTTAAACACAAAGAATTAAGTT